>JAHZTW010000005.1:19441967-19525701 GCA_020283515.1 Alliaria petiolata | reverse complement strand
ATTATACCCGTAGGAGAAGGAGATACTGATAATAAGAGAAGCGGGAGAGGAAGATATTTTATTACTCTTTGTTTGATCTCGAAATTGAGTTATCGAATTATGTTTACAAACGTTCGTTTATATAGAGGTGAAAAGAGAAATTTACTGTGCGTGCATAGTGACGATGGGCTACACTTTCGTTTATATTTGACGCCGCATTTGCTGAAGCAGCTTTTGATGAATTTTGATTGTTGTTACTTTTTGACGTTTATAACACGAATTAATTTTCTCAAGGATAGTTTCTTATAATTATTAGTTAAGGCAATATACATCTATGGTCAAATTTTTGTTTTTGCTTTTGAAAATGAAATAATCAGGATTGTGTTATATCATTTTTATACTAATTTCTTTAATTAGCAAAATAAACACAACTACGGAGATAATATAAATTATATAAAAAAAAAGTCAACAGGATGGCCATGTCGATATGACTTGCCTACCAAACTTTAATAATTTATCCGATACTGATCAAGAATAGATCGATCATATACGTGTCAAGACACAATAGATGAATAGAGTAGCCTTGGTATTTTAACCCATATATTATTTTGGGCAATCAGAAGTCGGAAGATCGTAGAAATATCAAATCCATAAATCATACGCGTGATCGGGGTGTGGTATTATAAAATAATGGAGCAGGAGAAAATCAAAGCTGGAAAAAGTTGGAAAATATAAAAGATAACCCGAATCAAATCGTTTTTGTCAATCCCGCCAAAGTCGCTGCTATGCCCGGCTGAGATAACTGATGGCCCCACCCTTTTTTTAATCATATAATTCATAAAGACGTTTCAAAACCGAAATTGTTTTTTTCTTGGACATCTGAATAGACTTGACATTGATTAAAAAAAAAAAATTGCCGAAGCAATGTTTTTGAGAAAACTATATTTTAAAAAAAATAAAATTTAAAATTTAAATGAATTTCTATTTAAAATAAAATTAAAAACTGAATATTAAGAATAAGAATTGAGAATAATAAACTAAAATAGATGTTAGACTCTCTTTTTTTTGTCAACTTAGGCTTACACATTAAAAAATAACATTTCGTGCAAAGAAATAAAAATTAATTAAATAAAAGGTATATTGGTCCAAAACGTTATTATTGTATATCCCACAAACGTATTCTTCCATTTTGTGCTTAGAACATGTCGACAAGTTTTTGATTTTTTGTTCTCTCTAATATACTGCAATATATTCTGAAAAATGGATTATCATAAAGATTTGTGCTCCATATAATGCCCGATCGATTCACATCGCAGTTAAGAGCATCAATGTTTATACAATGGTTGCGGCCATATAGCTTTTGCGGTACGCAGCTGCATTTGCTGGAAACAACATTTGGCTAACCCCTTCAGCCTTGAGATGAGGAACCAACATTTTCAAAGACAACTAGGGATTCACATTTAAACAAAAAAAAATCAATATCAAATTGTAATGGTAAACTAAAAAAACAGACACACATTTGCGTAAAAAAAAACAAATTTTTTCCAAAAAATATATTGACTTACACCAAAAATTCTGAGGCTATGCCAAATGCTCAGAGGAGAGGGAAATGGAGATAGCAGTTGGCCAATGGAGGATAGAGTCATGGCGAATAGATGATAGACGAGAGAGAGCGGACGAGGGTTCATGCCACCGTACAGAGCCATCATGCCTGACGTGCGAAAGCCGCCACTTGAGAGGTAATCATAGCAGCCCTGTCGCATTGCCTCTTTGGCTTTGTCCGTTGATACAATTAGCACTTGCGAAAATGCATTACCTAGTGTGTTCACCGTCGCCGACATTGGCTTCACCATACAAGTTTTAAAAAAATGTTAATAGAGGTTTTAATAAATAGGTTTTTGAATGTTCATTTTTAAGATTAGTATATATGTGACGTATGCATATGCTCACCTTTCTGATAACGTTAAAGGACTTAATAACTTCTGAGACTTTTTTGGCGTCACCGAGGTTTCCCAATGGCCTGAGAAGGCCGCGTAGAATGAGAATGTCAGACAATAAAACCATCATTCCAGAAGCTACTGCTGGATGACGCATGTTGAATGCATCTCCCAACACAATCACTCCCTTCTTCTCGCTCAAAGTAGCTGACATTCTCTTTGCTGGTGTCACTTTTATGTGTGCTCCCTCATCGATCCCTTTCAAAAATATTTTGCGGAGTTTTTGAGGTACCTGGAAAATAAGTGTAAAGAGATGCATATCCTTTTTTTTTTCTTTAATTGATCAAAGATTAATAATCCTAATGCGTACCTGAGGAGCAAGAGTGTTCTTCACGAAGGTAGTCATTTCACCATTTGCAATAGAAGGAAAATTATTGGAGAAAAGCTCAAAACCACAACGAACGTCGGTGCTGCTGATTTGATATAGCATGGTGAAGGACGGTTTAGCCATTATCAAGTGTAAGTTTTCGGGCTCTTCAAGGCGACAATTCTTTGAGATGTAACCAACTTGGTACGAAATAACCTCCGCCTTTATCAAGTTAGAGCACATATATATGCTTATTAATTAATTGGCTAACTCAAAGTGAATGACATTAACTTTAATTATATATGTCATTAACATTCAGTACAAGATTTTAGTGTTTTATTTTTTTACAGGAATACTTACATTGTTGTCGTTAAGAGACCGACGAAGGTTCGAGTAGCAACCGTCGCATACCACAGTGAGAGATGCAAGGGCCGTTGTTTCTTCGCCTGCGCTGTTCTTGTATGTTACTCCTTTGATCACTCCTTTTTCTTCTATCAAAGATCTCACCGTCCCTTCTTCAAGCCGTACACTGCCAATTAATGTTATAAGAAAAATCATTGCCATTGTCATGTTTAGTAGCATCTTCTACAAAATTGACTACTAATTTATCAAAATTAGAAGGGGAATTGCAAAACTAGTGTAGAATGGATTATTTTTTCTTAAAAAAATCTTTTTCTCCAAACCACCTTAGCACTTACAATCTTTGTCTTGTAGAGTTTAGTCCAAACTTACCCCTCCAATAATCGACTATAAAAGTGTATATTAATTTATTCTCATTACCAATTCATTAGGTATATATATAGCTTTATCATAGCGAAGTAACAAATAAACCTAACTTTGGTTAAACCAAGATAATGTATCAAAATTTTCCCAAACAATTGAGTTCAAATGCTCTCATTAGAGAAATTTTGGTGTGGAAATTTGAAATACCCATCCAATTAAATATTAATATTTTTTGTGTTCACACACTGAGAGATTTTGGGTGAAAAATTCCCAATGGAAATGTTCTAATTAGTAGTAAAAAAGCTGGCGAAATACGTACTTGGGGAGAGAAGAGGCCTTTTGGCGAAGTCTCTGGACAAAACGGCCATTGTGAAAAGTTCGAGCAGAAGGTTCATAAGGAAAGTTGTTGTTGTCCTCCACCGGAAAAGATGCGACTGCTTCTTTTCCGTCCTTATTAAGTGCTAAGCCGGTGGCTATCTGTGCATCTACTCCCTCCAAACAATCTATATATATATATATATATATATAGACACGCACAAATTCAATCATGAAACGTAACTAAGACAAAATATGTCTTGCGTTTATTTGTGTAAATGTAGATGAAGAGTGAAGCGGAGACAGACCTTCAAGGCCAAGCTTAGAAAGCAAGAGTCGTCCTCCAGGTTGCATAAACTCGCCCATTATTCTCTCTGGCTCTCTCATGTCCCTCTCTATCACATGTACTCGTCGTCCGTCCTTTAACCCAGTTTTTTCTTTTTAATATAAGCTTCAATCAAAATTAATATATATATAGGAGTGTTCATTCCTACCCTGAACTAATGCAATATATATAACTATGCTATGGAAAAAACAAAACAATCATTTATCTAGTTGCGATTCTATCATATAGGCACAATCTGTCTAAGAAAACAGTTAACAAAAGTGCGACGATGCAGATTAATATTTGGACGCAAAAATGTCACGCCATTTACGTACCTTTGCAAGAGCATAGGCGAGAGCTGAGCCGCCGACACCAGCTCCGACGATGATGATGTCAGCACTACCGTCTCTTCTCTCCTCCACCGTCGCATCGACCAATTTCGTCGCCTTCTTCCTCCTGTTGGTGACGTGGAATACTGTCCAAGTTAGCGCGAAGGCAAGTAGCGTCCATAAACAAACGTTCATAAAAGCCATATCCATATATAGTACTCCCTCTCTTTCACAAAGAGTGTCATTTTGACACTTTTCACACAAATTAAGAAATTTGATAAAAAGTCTCTTCTATCCCTTATAAATTCATTAAACAGCTTTCTCTTTCTAATTAATACATTAAAACAATAGGGTTAAAACTGGATTTTTCTTTAAAATTTTGCATTGAAAATATAAAACGACACTCTTTATGAAACAAGAATTAAATCTTAAAACGACACTCTTTGTGAAACGGAGGGAGTACTATTATTACTCCTCCTCGATATGTGAGAGTTGAAAAAGTGACATATATATAGTCGGGACGGACGTGGCATTACCACATACTAATTTATCATAATTAAAGAAAAAGTCAGTTTCGTAAAAAAATAAAAAGAAAAAGAGTCGGTAAACCAATAATTATCTTAGAAAAAAAATAATAATTATCTTAGATATTTTTTTAGATGCAGACATAAGATATTGTCCCCACCCCCAATAATGATGTTTTCTAAATCTATATAAAGAAAAAAGCGAATAACAAGTACCACGCAAATTATTTATAACGTTGAAATTATTGAATTGTGAACTTTATCAAATAAAAAAAACTATTGAATGATGAATTAAAATTTTCAAAGATGTTAGAATGTGAGTAAATGTTTTTGATAGTTAGTAGAGAGAGTAACGTAGTACTCCCTCTGTTCCTTAAAGAAAGTATTTTTAGAAAAAAAATTTGTTTCAAAAAGAAAATAGTTTTCAATTTTCTAGGTGTAGTTATTGTCTATTTTTACTTAATTTACCCTTATAACATTTAATATTTAAAGAATAACTTAAGTAATAATTAATAAAAACAAGGTTAGAAAAGTCTTTTGTAAAATTTTCTTAATATATGTGAAAAACTCAAAAATACCTTCTTTAAAAAACAGAGGGAGTATTAAATATGACACTCTGCTCACGGAAAAAATCTGATTCTATGATGGAACCATACCAAACCGACGACTCTCGCCATGAATTCGCTGTTGGTTTACTGGATTAAGATGACAATAGATCCAGGATTCTGCAAAAACATCTCTCACAACCGAAGATTGTTTGAAATATCAAACTCAAAACTCATAAGCGTGATGGGCGTCGCACAGTAAAATAATGGGTTAAGGAGCATATCAGAGCTTGAAATATAGCTTGACTTTGATAAAAAAGCCATTTCTCCAATATTAAAAAAAAAGCTAAACAAATCTCAATATATAAACGCAACGGCTAGATCTCAACCAAAATCAACATTAAAACTAGACACGGTCAAGCCAAGTAGCCAACGTATGCACGAATGAAAATATTGGATTGAGCTCAATTATCAGCTTCCTTGTTTTTCTATTCGATTAAGTAACTATAATTGTTACACCAAAAAAAAAAGTAACTATAATTTGTGCCAAAAATAGCACCGTAGTCAAGTATGTAGGAACCGCAAAACCGGAAGAAGTTTTTAAGGGTAATAAAATCGATTAGAAGACAGATAAGGAAGAGGGAGAAAACGAGAAAACGGAAAACGGATCTTTTAGAAGAAATCCGAATATCGGAGGCGAGTAGAACTCTTTCCGTAACTCAATAAATCGCCCGTAGTGAGACGTAATTACACGATTTTTAAATCCCGAGATACAACCGATTCGAGATCGTTTCGCAACACTCGAAACGAAATCCGCGAACTATAAGTTCTACGAAAAACACTCGAGACTGACGATATAAAGAAGAGGAATTGAAGAATGATTTTGAGAGCGTTTTTCAGTGTGAGAAAAGTGTGATCAAAATGTGAGGGTCGAGCCCTGTATTTAAGGTCGGAGAAGTGGGAAAATAATTTCCGCAAAATCCGGAATGGCGGGCTGCCGATAGTATTGGGTGCGGTTTATTTTTCGGAAAAATTAATCCGTAATTTTTGGGATTGAAAACTTTTGACTTTGCGCGCGGAAATATTTTTGTGCAAACCACAAATTATTTTGGAGTTTTGAATGGGCTTAAAATGACCAAAATCAGAACTTGGCCCAAAAAGAATAGATGCTGCGCCCCGCGCCCGCGACCGAGCCCGTCCCAGGTAGGCGGCGGCGGTGCGCGAAGCCTGTCCGGTCTCTCCCATGCACACCATTGTGAACATGACTCACTTTCAACTCTATATATACTAGATAAATTTTTCTCAAGTTTCCAATGTGGGATAAAACCACACACCTCTCTTTCATTTCATTTTGACTAATTTTCCAAAGCCCATTGGCTCTCAAAATTTGTTCCAACAATCCCCCACATGAATAGAAAGACTCTAAACATATGAAGACTCGACTGACTCTTCTAGACTCTACTGACTAGACAGACCGACTTTTCGAGTGTTTTAACGAAAATTCACTGTGTTTGAGTAAGTTGCATTTTTCAGCTTTGAACTTCTCATTTTAATATATGTCGGGTTTACTTGGCCAGGAGGTGAACATGATGTCTTGAACCACCCAGATTTTGATGTAAACCGAGACAACAAATATAATACAGTTTCATTTCTCATAGAACTAAGTTCTTTATTGTGTTCATTTTGGCCTTGAACTTGCTTGGTTATTCGTGAGTGAACTTGGAGAATATAGCCTCACTTTTATTCTCCTAGAAACGGCCGTATTTCACACTCACTAGGTGATATGCCATTAACTTTTTATTCAGACGTATCATGTTATACTCCACTATAACAAAGTTATGAAATCATTAGAAGCTAACGATTAACCTTATCACATACAGGTTTATAGCATTGTTTGTCATCATGGGAACTGGGTAGAGATACAAGTCTCACAGTGCTTTTCACAGATTCCGTTTGATTTAGTTTTCCCTTTGAACCTAGATCTTAGGATCTCCAGTCACTTAGGTGGGGTTTCCATCAAACTTCGTCTTAATTCATAGGTTTTAAACCCATTCCTCTTGATGATTTTTCAACTTGATCTCGTGACAAACCTTTAGTAAAAGGATCCGCTAGGTTGTCAGTCGATTTGATATAATCAATTGTGATTACACCACTTGAGATCAAATGTCTAATGGTTTTATGTCGTCTTCTAATATGACGAGATTTACCAGTGTAGAGTGTATTCAATGCCCGAGCTATAGCTGATTGACTATCACAGTGTACACGTAATGCTGGCACTGGTTTCTCCCACATCGATATATCTTCCAGAAAATTTCGAAGCCACTCTGCTTCCTCTGCGGCTTTATCTAGCGCTATAAACTCAGATTCCATGGTCGATCTAGCTAACATAGTTTGTTTGGAAGATTTCCAAGACACCGCTCCACCTCCAAGCGTAAAGACATATCCACTCGTGGATTTTGAGTTCTTAGAATCGGAAATCCAGTTTGCATCACTGTATCCTTCTAAAACTGCGGGTTCTTTACCGTAGTGAAGACCATAATTTTTGGTTTAACGTAAGTAGTTTAATACTCTAGTTATAGCTTTCCAATGTTTATGTCCTGGATTTCTTGTGTAGCGACTTAGCACATTTACTGCATGTGCTAGATCGGGTCTAGTACAATTTGTTAAGTACATCAGACTTCTGATCACTCTTGCATACTCCAGTTGTGACACCGCTTCACCCGAATTCTTTTGAAGGTGAAGTTGAGAATCTACTGGAGTTTTTGCTGTTCCATTTGAGTAGTTTTTAAACCTCTCAAGTATCTTTTCATCATAATTACCTTGAGACAGTATGATCCCTTCAGAATTTCTAGTGATTTGAATCCCTAGAATTATATCTGCGAGTCCCATATCTTTCATATCAAATTTGCTTTTTAGCAATTGTTTAGTTTGATTGATTAAGTCTTTTGTGCTTCCGAGAATGAGCATGTCATCCACGTATAAACATAGCATAATGTATCCTTGGGGAGTACATTTTATGTATATGCACTTGTCACATTCATTTATGCTGAAACCATTTGACATCATTACATTGTCAAATTTTTCATGCCATTGTTTTGGAGCTTGTTTAAGTCCGTATAACGACTTCACAAGTCGACATACTTTATGCTCCTGTCCGGGGACGACAAAACCTTCTGGTTGTTTCATATAAATCTCTTCTTCTAAATCACCATTTAGAAAAGCAGTTTTAACATCCATTTGATGGATTTCTAGATCCCTTAAAGCAGCAATGCTTGTTAGCGTTCTTATAGAGGTTATTCTCGTTACCGGAGAATATGTGTCAAAGACCAAGCCTTCTTTTTGCCGGAATCCTTGCACTACAAGTCTAGCCTTGTACTTCTCTATTGAACCATCGGTTTTCAACTTTGTTTTGAAAATCCATTTACAACTCTGTTATCTCATATGTATGATTTTGCATAATAGAGTCGAACTCAGTATTAACGGCTTCCTTCCAAGAAGGAGCGTCTGGTGTAGACATGGCTTCGGCGAATGTTCTTGGTTCATTCTCTGTAAAAAAGACCATTAGAAAGTCGTCACTGTAAGATTTTTCCTTACGAGCTCCTTTTGCTACGTCTAGGTTCATTTTCTACATCTTCTGCATCATCAAACGATGTGCCCGAAATGCTTGCCTCATTTATGGAGGTGAGTGCTTCTCTTTCTTCACGTGTTCGTTTTGGGTTTTGTGTAACCTTGCATGGAAACATGTGTTCAAAGAAAGAAGCGTTTCTTGATTCTATGGTTGTATTGACGTGAATACTTATTATATCTGATTTATGAACCAGAAACCGATACGCACTACTGTTGTGTGCATACCCAATGAAGATACAATCCACCGTTTTTGGTCCGATTGTTACCTTTTTCGGAAGTGGTACCGCAACTTTTGCTAGGCACCCCCACACTTTCAAGTATTTATACGATGGCGGACTACCTTTCCAAAGTTCGTAAGGAGTTTTTCCCGTGACTTTGTGTGGAATTTTATTGAGGATATAATTTGTGGTAAGCAACGCTTCCCCCCACATGTCATAGGCTAACCCAGATTCCTGCAATATCACATTCATCATTTCTTTAAGAGTTCGGTTTTTTCGTTCCGCAACTCCGTTAGATTCCGGTGAGTAAGGAGCTTTGGTCTGGTGAATAATCCCTTGTTCTTGACAAAAGGCATTAAACGGTCCATCATATTCGCCTCCTCTATCACTTCGAACTATTTTAATAGTTTTATTAAGCTGATTTTCGACTTCACGTTTATATTCCTTAAATTTTTCCAAGGTTTCATTTTTGCTACGTAACAAATATACGTAACAATATTTAGTATGATCGTCTATGAACGTTACAAAATATTTTTTACCGTCTCTAGTTGGTGCATATTTCAAATCACACAAATCTGTATGTATCAGACCAAGAGGTTCGGTTGTTCTTTCAACTCGAGGTGATGGCGTTTTTGTGAGTTTGGCCTGTACGCAAACTTCACATTTTTCTTTTCTTGTTTTACATTTCGGGATTAGGTTCATGTTCATTAATCTTTTTATAGATTTGTAATTCACATGTCCTAATCTTTCATGCCAAATATCAAATGACTCAAGCAAATAAGCAACGGGGTTGTTTTCATTGATGGAAATCTTTGAAACAGATTCAGCAACATTTGAAACAGAAGCAACAACATTATTAGCAACAACATTATTAGCACTAACATTATTAGCAACAACATTATTAGAGCTGGAAGCATCTTTGTTGCGTAGAACTGTCGTGACGCACATCTTGATCAGTCCATTTTTCTCATATCCCCTGCCAACAAACACCCCGAATTTCTTCAAGACGAGTTTGTCCGCCTCAAGATTAACAGCAAATCCGGCCTTGCTCATCAGAGTACCGGAGATCAGATTCTTCCTCATGTCAGGCACATGTTTAACATTCTGAAGAGTGAGTTCCTTCCCCGAAGTCATTTTCAGGACAACTTTTCCACGACCAAATATTTTGGAGAAAGCAGAGTTCCCCATGAACAGCTGTTCGGTCGAAGTACTTTTCTGGTAAGTGCTGAACATTGCACGTTCAACACATATGTGGGTAGTTGCACCAGTGTCATACCACCACTCCTTCGGGTTGTCTTCCACCATGTTGACTTCCGAGACCACATCACACATGTCCTCTTCGGTCAAATTGGCTTGAGCTTTCCCGTTGTCCTTGGGCTTGCTGCGACAAACGTCACTTTTGTGACCAATCTTGTTGCATTTGTGGCATTTCCCTTTGAACTTCGTTTGAGCGTTGTTGCGCTTCTTGAAGTTTATGGAGGATCATGGTTTAAAAGGAGTGCCTCCACTTGCCGCAGCCTTGTTCTTTCCTCTGCCCTTTTGGGTTGCCATATTCACGTTGTGCCCCTGGAATTGCATACCGTTTGCCTCACGGTTTCTGCTTTCCATTTGGAGCCTTGTGATGACTTCTTGGAGAGTCATCGCCTTCCGCTTATGTTTGAGGTAATTCTTGAAATCCAACCAACCCGGAGGCAATTTCTCGATGAAGCTGTTAACGGTGAAAATTTCGCAGATTGACATCCCCTCAGCAGCTATGTCATGGCAAATCAATTGGAGTGCCTCCACTTGATCCATGATCGGTTTGGAATCCACCATTTTGAAGTCGAGAAATTTTGCAACCGCATATTTCTGACATCCTGCATCTTCTGATTTGTACTTCTTTTCCAGAGCCATCCACAACGACTTGGAGGTTTTTTCCATACTGTAGACGAGGTACAGTTGGTCACTGAGGCGGCCTAAGATCCAGCCTCTACACACAAAGTCTCCATGAATCCAAGCTTCCACACTTGCGAGAGTGTATGCACACGTGTTTCCTTCTGGAAGAACAGGTGGGTCTTCCTTCAGAAACCTATCAAATTTCATGTTTGTCAAGAAGAAATGCATCTTCAGTTGCCATGTTTTGAAACATTTTCCGTCAAAATGATCCGGCATGAGTCCTTGACTCGCAACTGCAGGGATCGACGGAATCACAGGGTGGACAACGTTTTGTGTTGTAGCCGTAGGCAGACCATCGCCAAACAGAATTCGGCGTGTCGACTCGTGGACATCATTCACACCCACTGGTCCAAACGCGTTTGGTGTCTCATAAACACGTTCGACGTACCGGTAGCCATCTGTTTCACAAGTAAACAAATGAATTAGCTACGAAATGATTTTAACGAAAGTTTAACAATCGATTTATTTTAAATCAATAGGGTTGTTTAGCAATTTCGTTTTTAGCGTTTTCTGAAACGTTAGAACCGCTTGCAAAACCCTTATACCGTTTGAATAAAATAAAACCTTTTGCGGAATCGCTAGATAAGCGTTCGCAAATATTTTTATTTTATCTTTTGAATTAAAAAAAAACGTTTCGCGGAATCGTTGATGAAGCGTTCGCAAAATCAATTTTTTTTTTTTTTTTTTGAAAAAAACGTTTCGCGGAATCGCTAATTAAGCGTTCGCAAAACCAAATTTTTTTTTTTTTCAGTTTTCCAAAACCAAACGTTTTAGAAACGTTTGTTTTTCGAAACCGATTTTTTAGAAACCGCAGAAACTTAATCCGTTTTTAGCGAAAGAGTAAGAAAGGATTTATTGAGTTACGATTGTAGGAACCGTAAAACCGGAAGAAGTTTTCAAGGGTAATAAAATCTATTAGAAGACAGGTAAGGAAGAGGGAGAAAACGAGAAAACGGAAAACGGATCTTTTAGAAGAAATCCGAATATCGGAGGTGAGTAGAACTCTTTCCGTAACTCAATAAATCGCCCGTAGTGAGACGGAATTACACGATTTTTGAATCTCAAGATACAACCGATTCGAGATCGTTTTGCAACACTCGAAACGAAATCCGCGAACTATAATAATGGAACCCTTGGATGGATTATGCTATTTGTTGGCGCGTTGGATCGATCGGATAGACCGGATAGATTGGATAGATGGTGGATCGAATGAGACCGTCAAGAGATGCGGAAGTCTCTTGGTATTCTCCACTCCACGGAACCGAGGAAGTAACCCTTAACCACAGATTTTAGGAGGTTTGCTGCATTTGGAAGTAACCCTTGCCAAACTTAACGAAATGTTCAAGATGAACAAAGAGATTTCTCTCAAAGAAAAGATGATTAAAAACTTGGATGATTTTATTAGAATGAGTTTACAAAGTATTTATAGAATTCTCAACAAAGAAAAGAAAAAAAGAAATAAAGTTTGTGGATTTTCTAAACATAGAAAATGAAAATAGAAGACTATAATTAATTCCTTGGTCAAAGACCTTGAATTCACGCCCAATGCTTTGAATGACTCCTCGGCTGCTTGTTGCTTCCCATCCAGAAGTCTGCTGCACGTTTCAGAAGTCTGCCGAACATTTCAGAAGTCTGCCGAACATTCAGAAGTCTGCCGAATGGAACAAACATAAGCATTCTCGGCCATAATGCAATCAGCTTGCTCAAGCCGAGTTATCTCACGTTCGATCTCTTCCTTCAATCCTTTAGCTCGAGTAGAAAGCTTTTGACCGGAAGAAAAGTCGAATGGGTCGGACATGTACTTATCGTAGGAACTTGGCTCGATGATCGGATGCTTAACTTGGACAATCCGATTTCGAGTTGGTCGAGCGACTCGTACTTCAGGACGGAGCTCCCTTCCCGGACAATGTTGGATCAAAGCGGAACACGACTGTGTCGGGATGAACACGTTCGCGGCCAATGCTGGTTTCTCCTTGTTGAACCTCACTTGTACCGTCCATGATCTGCTCCGGTACATGCTGCTCGTCATTTCTCGAACCATCCGAAGATGTTTGGCTTGGTGCTCTGCCACAAAATCTATCATATAAGTTCTACGAAAAACACTCGAGACTTACGATATGAAGAAGAGGAATTGAATAATGATTTTGAGAGCGTTTTTCAGTGTGAGAAAAGTGTGATCAAAACGTGAGGGTCGAGCCCTGTATTTAAGGTCGGAGAAGTGGGAAAAGAATTTCCGCAAAATCCGGAATGGCGGGCTGCCGACAGTATTGGGTGCGGTTTATTTTTCGGAAAAATTAACCCGCAATCCGCGCCAGAGCCCGGCGAGGCGGCGGCGATGCACGAGGTCTGTCTGGTCTCTCTCATGCACACCATTGTAAACATGACTCACTTTCAACTCTATATATACTAGAGAAATTTTTCTCAAGTTTCCAATATGAGATAAAACCACACACCTCTCTTTCATTTCATTTGAACTAATTTTCCAAAACCCATTGGCTCTCAAAATTTGTTCCAACAAAGTATTACCGTCTTTTCTATCTAGTAGAGAAAAAAATTAATAGGCCGCTCAGTTAGCGGCCAATATTTGGTCCCGTTGCAATGATCCTATGAGCAATTAGGCTTTGACGTTGCAACTAATTGTATAATGCTCATAGGAGAATAACATTTTCCGCTACCGTTAAAAAGCTTTCTTTGAAATGAAACTAACAATAAACTAAGAAAAAAAACTTTTTTTTTCATAAAAAAATCAAAGCCACCATCATGCCTGGTACCACAAACTCATTCATTTTAAGGAGAACTCGATTTATTTATTTTTTGCTAAGAAAATTATTAACAATTAAAATAGCCATTTGTACCAACTAATATACAGTAAAACCTCTATAAATTAATAATGTTGGAACTTCGAAATTTTATTAATTTATAGAGTTATTAATTAATCGATAAATTAATAATTATTAATTTATCGATAAATTAATAAAATATTAATTTATAGAGATATTTTTCGGTTCAAATTCTTAATGTTCATCAAAATAAAATAAAATATTTTCAACAATGTAAAATTCATTCAGAAAAAATCATATCAATAAATTTGAAATATAAGATAAACAGCAATATAATCACATTTTACTATATTACATTATTTATATATACCTAAATTTATAATTATTAATTTATATAATTATTGGGACCATATTTTTACATAGGAGTTCCAAAAAAATTATTATCTTATTATTTTATCGAAATTTGCTAATTTTTACATCGGCCCGACTCGGGACCGGCAAAATTTATTGATTTATAGTGATTATTAATTTATCGAGTATTAATTTATAGAGATTCTACTATATTTGGAGAACTCGATTTATTACTACAATTCCCTTTTTGCGGCTACAAGACATCGACAAGTTCTTTCTGATATATAGTTAATTACTCTCATAACAAACACGTTTGAAACAAAAAATCTAAACTAAAGCGATCAAAGTACATATTATTCGTGCATCATTCAGTAACCTTGTAATTGTGAAGCATATCAAGAAAGAAAAACCTTGTAATTGTGTTGTTCCCTCTCCAGCCTCCGAAAAATTAGATTGGCAAATCCTATGGATCATGGTTCCGAGAAGCAGGACCGGTCCAACAAATTTGTGGTCTAAAACCAAATTCTTTTTATGATACCTATTATATTTATTATTAAAAATCTTTAAATAATATTAGTTTGAAAATGTATATTTGTTAAATAATCATATTTGTTTTTATATATTAAGCTCAAAAAAACTTTTATTTAACTATTTTTTTTATATTTGTGGCATTATAAATCGACTATACTAAAACAAAAATGTGACCCTAAAACTAATAAAAAAAAATAGTGGTTCTAAATCATGGTTTAGTCCGTTTCTCTTCTGAGCTGAGAGAACCTGCCGAGAAGTGTCATTAGTACTGACGTGCGAAAGCGGCCACTACAGAGGTAATCGGAGCAGCCTTGTCGCATCGCTCTTTTGCTTCGTCCTTATGCAACCAACACTTGAGAAAATGCACTCCCTAGTGTGTTAACCGTCGCTGACATGGATTCACCATACAATAATTAAGTTTTTTTTTTCCTCTTAGAAACATTTTTGAATGTTTATATTTTAGGCTTAAGTGATTAGTGTGTGACGTGTACTAACCTTTCGGATATCATTGAAGGACTTCGGTAACATTTTGCAAGGTGGCCTAATGGTTTAAGAAGATGACGTAGGATAAGAATGTCGGACAATACAATCATCATCCCGGACGCGATTATTGGATAACGCATGTTGAAGGTATCTCCTAACACTATTCACTCCTTTCTTTTCACTCAACATAGCTGACATGCTACTGTTTCAAAAAAAAAAAACATCAAAGGGAGATTAAAAAGATGGCCTGGGAGGCTATGGTGAGTCACCATCTTAACATTATTATTTCATCGCAAGCTAACACGTACTGCTTGGTTTGCCATTTGGCAGCCTATTCACGGCCGGTCAATGTTTTTAGGCTCTGGGAGAGGAAGGATCTCCGGTCATTGTCTGTTCCGGTCGACATACTTCTATATATTAGTTTTCTTTTCCATTGAAAACGGTTGTTTTGGACTAATGTCTAACACTTATTATATATATTCCAATAATTGTGTATATAAATAAATCACTTGGAGGGCTATCAAAATAAAATGTGATCACACAATTTCAGACAAAAAACGAATTGTGTGGAGACTAGAGCAACCCTTTTTTTGGCTGCTTTACCCTAAAGGTCGACTTCAAATGTGAATTAACGGCCAATGAGTTATGTCACTCATGGACATCATGTCTTTTTTGTTTGTTGTATTAAATGTATAGCGACTTCAGAACCTCTTTTTTGGCTATTTACATGAACACGACAACATAAACCTCACCACATAAGTTCATCAATTATTGGGACGACTGCACCAATAAGAAGTTATCGATGTCCACAAGTTTTCCTTAATTGATAATATATATATATTTAGAAAATTAGTTTAGAAGTAAAACTAAAATTAGAAAATATCAATTTAAATGTAGATTTAAGAGATTAAAAGTTAATAAAATAAACTAAAAATATGATATAATAATTGCTAATCACATAATTTTTTTAAAAAAGTATATAATTTAATGTACTCAAAAGTTAAAATTTATAAGGAAAAATTGTCTGAAACTGTGTGATCACATTTCATTTTGATAGCATTATATCTTTCTTAGAAGTTATGTAAATTTTCTAAGTAAAAACGTCTTTTTATTAAAATATTAAATTATAGAACTAAAGATAAAAAAGTATCTAGCAATATTACGTGGAAAATTTTGATTGGTTAACTAGTATTTTCGTAGATTCTCTTCTTTAACTTCTATTTTGGTATATAAAGACAGGAAAAACAATCGTGTAGGAAAATTAAATAAAGCCACCAATTGTACACATAAATTCAACAAAACGAGAAGTCATTTTATTATTACAATCATTTTATGTCTTTAGAACATACCGACAGGTATTTTCCAGTTATAGTAAGCACACTGCAATACAATTTAAACAAATGCACAATCACAAAGACTCGCGCTCCACATATGTTTTATTCGTGGTTCAAAGAGCATCGATGTTTAGAGAGCGGTTGCGGCCATATAGCTTTTGCGATACGCGGCTGCGTATGCTGGAGACAACATTTGGCTAACCCCTTCCGCCTTGAGATGAGGAACCAACATTTGCATAGACAACTAGGGATTCACATTAAAAAAAAAAAAAACATTGTCAAATTGTTATGGTTCAACTAAAACATCAACACACACAGATTTACGTATAAAAACAATTCGATAAAAATAAAATCATTTAATGTAAGGAGAGATATAATGACTTACACCAAAAAGTCTGAGGCTATGCCAAATGCGAAGAGGAGAGGGAAAAGGAGAGAGCAGTTGACCAATGGATGATAGAGTAATATTGCAGAGATGAAAGATTAGAGAGATTGGTCTCGGGTTCATGCCGCCGAGCAGAGCCATCAATCCCGACGTGCGAAATCCGCCACTAGCGAGGTAATCGTAGCATCCCTGTCGCATTGCTTCTTTTGCTTCGTCCGTCGATGCAATTAGCACTTGCGAAAATGCATTCCCTAGTGTGTTCACCGTCGCCGACATTGGCTTCACCATACAAAATCATTTGTACTTTTTAAAATATTTTGCGAATGAGAATGCTCATAGATTAGTGGTATGTGATGCATGCTCACCTTTCTGATAACATAAAATGACTTGATAACTTGTGAGACTTTGTTTGCATCACAGAGGTTTGCCAATGGCTGGAGAAGGCCGCGTAGGATGAGAACGTCAGACAATAAAACCATCATTCCAGAAGCGATTGCTGGATGACGCATGTTGAATGCATCTCCCAACACAATCACTCCTCTCTTCTCGCTCAAAGTAGCTTCCAGTCTCTTTGTCGGCATCGCTTTTATCTGTGCTCCCTCATCGATCCCTTTCAAAAATATTTTGCGGAGTTTTGGAGGTATACCTAGAAAATAAGTGCAGAGAGATGTTAAATGCATATTCTGCATGTATTCATGCGACGCTTTCAAACGGGAGAATGTGAGTATGTATATCTATTTATTACTAGTAATTAAGTAGTAGATCTATATGTTTTCTCTCTTTCTTTTTTTAGTTGATCAAAGAGCAGATATCGAGTGCGTACCTGAGGAGCCATAGTATTTTTCAAAAATTTAACCATTTCACCATTTGCAATAGAAGGAATATTGCCGGGGAAAAGCTCCATAACACAACGAACGTCGGTGCTGCTGATTTGATACAACAAGGTGAAAGAGGGTTTAGACATTATCAACTGTAACCTTCCGGGATCTTCAAGCTGACAATTCTTTGAGATGTAACCAACTTGGTACGACAGAACCTCCGCCTATATCAAATTATAGCACATTGATGCTTATTAATTAACTAAGTTAGTACTAACTGAATAAATCAAAGTGAATAGCATCAATTCTTTGTGATTCAAATTTATGGGAAAAATATTGAATTAGTATGCACTCACAGTGTTGTCGTTAAGAGACCGGCGAAGGTTTGAGTAGCAACCGTCGCATACCACGGTGAGAGGTGCAAAGGCAGTTGTTTCTTCGCCTGAACTGTTCTTGTATGTAACGCCTTTGACCACTCCTTTTTCTTCTATCAAAGACTTCACCGTCCCTTCTTCAAGTCGTACACTGGCATTTAATGGTAGGCGTGTAAATCAACGTTATAAGGAATATCATTGCTATTGTCAAGTTTAGTAGTAATCAAATTATTTAAAAGGGAATTGCAGAAATAATGTCGATTTGTTATTTCCCCCCACTTTAGGACCCATAAAAAACAACATTAGGATTAAACGAAAAAAATTATTGTAAATTTTGGTCTTATGTCTCTCCAATAACCGACTGTAAAAGTATACATTTATTTACTCATTATGAATTGAATATCCACTTTCTATGTGGAATTTTTAGCATACTTTAAAAAAATGGTGAGCAGAGATATACATACTTGGGGAGAGAAGAGGCCTTTTGGCGCAGTCTCTGGACAAAACGGCCATTATGAAAAGTTCGAGCAGATGGTTCATAAGAAAAGTTGTTGTTATCCTCCACCGGGAAAGATGCGACTCCTTCTTTTCCGTCCTTATAAAGTGCTACGCCGGTGGCTATCTGTGCATCTATTCCCTCCAAACAATCTATTTGCACGCACATATATATTCAATCACAAAACTAAGAAAAAATATGTCTTGCGTTTATTTATGTAAATGTAGATGAAAAGTGAAGCGGAGACAGACCTTCAAGGCCAAGCTTAGAAAGCAAGAGTCGTCCTCCAGGTTGCATAAACTCACCCATCATTCTCTCTGGTTGTCTCATGTCCCTCTCTATCACATGTACTTGACGCCCGTCCTTTGAACACAAAATCAATAATTACAAGTGTTAACTCCAACCAAAAATATTGCAATCATATTATAACTGAGCTATATACATATTGTATAAAATTGTAATTCTATCACCCATGCACAAATAGTATAAGATAATAACTAGCAAAAGTGCAATTATATTACGTACCTTAGCAAGAGCGTAGGCGAGAGCTGAGCCTCCGACACCAGCTCCGACGATGATGACATCAGCACCACCGTCTCTTCTCTCCTCCGCCGCCACATCCACCAACTTCGGCGCCTTCTTCCTCATGTTGGTGACGTAGAATATTGTCCAAGTAAGCACGAAGGCGAGTAGCGTCCATAAACAAACCTGCGTGAAACCCATATCCATACCTATACTCTTTTTTTTTTTGACAAAAGGAATGCGTATTACTTTTTCAATATGGTTTTTGAGATGAGATAGCTGATAAAGGCTGAGTAACATATTTATAGTCGCGACGGACGTGGCATTCACCACATGCTAATTTATCGTTTTAAAATAAAAGCAATAAATTGGTATTTTTTGTTGTCCATATGATTCGTTATCAATTCTGACTTGTCTAAAGTTGATAAGGACAAATGATTTTTTTTTCCAGATACAAACACAAGATATTGTCCACCTATTAATAAATGCTGTTGTTTACTATATGGAACAGGCAAATAAAAGGCACCACTCAAATTATTGACATTTTTAGAGCTCTTGAATGATAAATTAAAATAGTCAAAAAATGAGTTAAATGTCAATCAACGTTTTGATAATTAGAGTAATATGTACTAGCTAAAATGATTGTTTGTGTAATAATTTAGAAAAAAATTCTACTTTTGTTTCACACGGAAAAGACTCCATTATTGATATGCTGATTCAGACACGGCTAGCCTGATGAAAGAAATTAAATTAATTTCATTTCAATTTTCTCCACTAGTTTAAAGTATATACGACAAAAATCAACTTTTAATTTAGCTGATGAAGCTTTTTTGAGTTTTTCTATGAGAATTAGGTCTCAAAACCATAATTTTCAAGACCATATATAATTTTCTTTCTCTATCTAAAGAATAATAATAATATTGTGGATGACCATTTCGTGAGTTATACAAACGAAAATAACATCATTAACCTTTATTTCTCTTTCATGTGTAAATAAAAATATTTGCCAGCTCTTATTTTTGCTTTTTTATATCTTTATAAACTGATTCAGTCTTGTCATTTATATTATTTTTTTCTACACATATTACGTTTTTTTTTTAAACGAACATAAAATAGATATATAATTTAAACATGAACTCATCGTTCTATTAAGAAACACATAATAAAATGTTATTCAATTAAACAAACATAGAGTAGAGTAGATCAACACTATTTAATTCACTAGGTTAACTTATGTGCGATGACGTGTTGTTTAGAGTTCTTTCATGGCGATTAGTGAATTTATATGTCAATTGTGCATTTTGGATATGATCAACTTGAAATTTTATCATCTCACAGTTGATAACTGAAGTAAGTACACAAAATTAAATTCCATATCCAATTAATATGTTGGCTATTATGTTTGTTTTCATCTTGTAAGTAATTTTTTTGTTTTGTTTGAGAACATGTCTTCAATTTACCGGTTGTTTTTACATGTCCACTGTTGTTTTAATGAGATAGTAGAATGCATGGACTAATGATATAACTATTTTGTACTTATCTCTAATTTCACCAACATAAAAGTTTTGCTGAGACAGATATCGATCGACTTTACAAAAGAATATTCTTCCAGGTAGGGTTAAAGAGTGTTCTAGAACACTCAGCTCAGCTTAACAACATATTTTCAAAGTTACGATGTGTGGTTTACATTTTTTGGGATTTTTTTTTATATAAAATAAATATCAATTTAGTAGAAGAAGTAAAGTTGTATAATTGTATTTGGGTTAGCCAACTACTTCTTCTGTTCCTAAAAAAAGTTAGTTTTAGAAAAGAAATTTGTTTTAAAAAGAAAGCAGTTTTCAATTTTCTAGATGTAGTTATTGTCAATTTTTACTTAATTTGTTCTTATAATATTTATTATTTAAAAAATATTCTAAGTAACAAGGTTAGAAAAGTCTTTTGTAAAATTTTCTTAATAAGTGTGAAAAACTCAAAAATACCTTTTTTAAGAAATAAAGAGAGTATTTGGTATTACGAAAACATAAATATAAGAAATTTTTGTTGTTTAACGTGCTTTGGTTTCACAAAAACAAATGTGGATAAGACTAAATATATTGACCAAACTTTTTGACATTAAATGATTTTTTTTGGTGTGTGTGTGTTTTTTTGTTGGGTTTTATAGCTAACCAACAATTCCATGCAAATGGGCTGGTTTGATACTCAATTCCAAATTACAAAATCAGCCCAGTCCTCAAGATGGCTCAGTAACCTAAAACGGCTAAATCGAAGGCAGAACCAAAGACAAACCTAAAGCTTAACCGGGCGAGAAACCCTAATCCGCGAACGGATACCACCAGTAGCCCTGAAAATTTCGGGAAACGGGACGGGTATTTACGGGTACGGGACGGGAACGGAAAATTCGGGAATTGATATTCAATTCCCGAAAAAGAATCCATAAAAACAAGACGGGAACGGGACGGGAAAGGGACGGGTTCGGGAAATTCCCTTACGTAAAATTTTTTCCCAAACGGGTAATTATTTTGGATAATTCGGGAAAATTCGGGAAATTTCGGGAAAATTCGGGAAATTTCGAGAAAATTCGGGAAATTTCGGGAAAATTCGGGAAATTTCGGAAAAATTTGGGAAAATTCGAGAAATTTCGGGAAGTTCGGGAAGTTCGAGTATTCCCATTCCCTTCCCGTACCCTTCCCGTACCCGTTTGAAAAATATAAATGGTCCCGAACGGGAATTTTTTTGAACGGGAACGGAAACGGGACGGAAAATTTGAAACGGGTACGGGTGGGAACCGGATACCCGTCCCGAAATTTGCAGGGCTAACCACCAGTGCCGTGCCTAGCCTTATTGTGGCCTAAATATATGGTTTTTATTTGTTTAATAATATGTTTTTATTTATGACTTTTATGTATTTTAACATTATTATAGGTTTTTTTAACAAAATGTTACTTTAAACATCATCAAATTTTTTAACAAAATGTTAATATTTTTGTATCATAAGTAACAAAAACTCATTTATTTTGCATATTTTAGTTTAAAATGAAAAAAAAATGTGGCCTTTAAAATTAAAAAAATGTGACTTCTTATGTATTAATTTGGTGGCCATAGGCCATTGTCTTTTCAATATATGCAAAGCACGACACTGGATATTACCGCCGACTTAGAAGGAGTTTCTCGCCCCGCTGACCTCTGGTGGTACAGAAGACTACCGCCGGAGACAGAAACGGCTTAGAAAACCACCGCCGAGCGCGCCAATAGAAAGAAGAGGAAGGCGAAATAGGACTATCAGCTGGTTAACGGCAAAACGCGGTCGTACAGGAACCACTGCTGCTGCATGAACCACCCCATCGAAAAAATCTGAACAGACGCAGCGTCGGCAAATAGAGAAGGGACCCACACATATCAGTATTTAAAAAAAATTATGATACTAGCTTTTTTCTTCTCTCTCTTTCTTATACTACAACCACCATTCCGGAGGCAATTATTGGATGGCGCATGTTGAATTATGGATCTCCCAACACAATCACTCCTTTCTTCTCGCTCAACATCGCAACATTTTCTTTGATGCCACCATTTTCATTTTTGCTCCCTCATTAATACCTTTCATCAATATTTTACGTAGTTTTGGTAGTATCTGCAATTAGAATGAAATTTAATTTCTCGTGCCTCTAATTTCTTTAGTGTAATATTTTCGGATCACACATATATCTCTACAGTTCAACTAAAGAAATGATGTCAAATGCTTAGTTACATATGTCTAGTTCTATTTAAAAACTCTTTTCTATTAAAATTATTGAACTAATTAAAGATAAAAATGTAATAACTAGCAATATAACATGGCAAATTTTTATTGTTTTATTAGTATTTGCCTATGTTCTTTCCTATTTCTATTTTAGTATGTAAAGACAAAGAATATCGTGTAAAAGATTAAAGGCACGTATTGATACATTCAACAAAAGGAGAAGTCGTTTTATTATTACAATCACTTTATGTCCTTCAGTCCTTGGAACGAACATACCAACAGATATTTTCCAGTCATACACTAATAGTAAGCACACACTGCAATACAATTTAAACAAATGCACAATCACAAAGACTCGCGCTCCATATATGTTATAGCTAGTAGTATTATTCGTGGTTCAGAGCATCGACGTTTAGAGAGCGGTTGAGGCCATATAGCTTTTGCGATACGCGGCTGCGTATGCTGGAGACAACATTTGGCTAACCCCTTCCGCCTTGAGATGAGGAACCAACATTTTCAAAGACAACTAGGGATCACATTAAAACAAAACAAAAAACAAAAAAACATTGTCAAATTGTAATGGTTCAACTAAAAGATCAACACACACACACACACATTTACGTAGAGAAACAATTCGATGAAACAAAAGGAAACATTTAATATAAGGAGAACAAAAATAATGACTTACGCCAAAAAGTCTGAGGCTATGCCAAATGCCAAGAGGAGAGGGAAAAGGAGAGAGCAGTTGACCAATGGATGATAGAGTAATAACGGAGAGATGAAGCATGAGAGAGAGTGGTCTCGGGTTCATGCCGCCGATTAGAGCCATCAATCCCGACGAGCCAAATCCGCCACCAGCGAGGTAATCGTAGCATCCCTGTCGCATTGCTTCTTTTGCTTCGTCCGTAGATGCGATTAGCACTTGCGAAAACGCATTCCCTAGTGTGTTCACCGTCGCCGCCATTGGCTTCACCATACAAAAAATCATGTATTCATATTTAGAAATTTCGAGGTCGTAAAATAAATTGGTTTTAGGATCTCATATAGATTAGTATGTGACGACGGATGCTCACTTTTCGAATAACATAAAATGACTTCATAACTTCTGATATTTTGTTTGTATCACCGAGGTTGGACAATGGCTGGAGAAGGCCGCGTAGAATGAGAACGTCAGACAATAAAACCATCATTCCAGAAGCGATTGCTGGATGACGCATGTTGAATGCATCTCCCAACACAATCACTCCTTTCTTCTCGCTCAATGTAGCTTTCATTCTTTTTGTTGGCATCGTTTTTATTTGTGCCCCCTCATCGATCCCTTTCAGAAATATTTTGCGGAGTTTTGGAGGTACCTAGAAAATAAGTGGAAAGAGATGTTAGATACATTTTCTGTATGTATGGCTTCGTAGACCGCTTGCAAATGTTAGAATGTGAGTATATATGACTTATCCATGTACTAGTAAGTAGTAACACCAACTTTAGTTATATATTTATATATGTTTACATTTTTTTCTTATAACTGTTCTAAGATTAATCAGCCGAGTGCGTACCTGAGGAGCCATAGTATTTCTAAAAAATGTAGCCATTTCACCATCTGCAATAGAAGGAATATATATTGCCTGGGAAAATCTCCGTAACACAACGAACGTCGGTGCTGCTGATTTGATACAACAAGGTGAAAGAGGGTTTAGACATTATCAACTGTAACCTTCCGGGATCTTCAAGCTGACAATTCTTTGAGATGTAACCAACTTGGTACGACAGAACCTCCGCCTATATCAAATTATAGCACATTGATGCTTATTAATTAACTAAGTTAGTACTAACTGAATAAATCAAAGTGAATAGCATCAATTCTTTGTGATTCAAATTTATGGGAAAAATATTGAATTAGTATGCACTCACAGTGTTGTCGTTAAGAGACCGGCGAAGGTTTGAGTAGCAACCGTCGCATACCACGGTGAGAGGTGCAAAGGCAGTTGTTTCTTCGCCTGAACTGTTCTTGTATGTAACGCCTTTGACCACTCCTTTTTCTTCTATCAAAGACTTCACCGTCCCTTCTTCAAGTCGTACACTGGCATTTAATGGTAGGCGTGTAAATCAACGTTATAAGGAATATCATTGCTATTGTCAAGTTTAGTAGTAATCAAATTATTTAAAAGGGAATTGCAGAAATAATGTCGATTTGTTATTTCCCCCCACTTTAGGACCCATAAAAAACAACATTAGGATTAAACGAAAAAAATTATTGTAAATTTTGGTCTTATGTCTCTCCAATAACCGACTGTAAAAGTATACATTTATTTACTCATTATGAATTGAATATCCACTTTCTATGTGGAATTTTTAGCATACTTTAAAAAAATGGTGAGCAGAGATATACATACTTGGGGAGAGAAGAGGCCTTTTGGCGCAGTCTCTGGACAAAACGGCCATTATGAAAAGTTCGAGCAGATGGTTCATAAGAAAAGTTGTTGTTATCCTCCACCGGGAAAGATGCGACTCCTTCTTTTCCGTCCTTATAAAGTGCTACGCCGGTGGCTATCTGTGCATCTATTCCCTCCAAACAATCTATTTGCACGCACATATATATTCAATCACAAAACTAAGAAAAAATATGTCTTGCGTTTATTTATGTAAATGTAGATGAAAAGTGAAGCGGAGACAGACCTTCAAGGCCAAGCTTAGAAAGCAAGAGTCGTCCTCCAGGTTGCATAAACTCACCCATCATTCTCTCTGGTTGTCTCATGTCCCTCTCTATCACATGTACTTGACGCCCGTCCTTTGAACACAAAATCAATAATTACAAGTGTTAACTCCAACCAAAAATATTGCAATCATATTATAACTGAGCTATATACATATTGTATAAAATTGTAATTCTATCACCCATGCACAAATAGTATAAGATAATAACTAGCAAAAGTGCAATTATATTACGTACCTTAGCAAGAGCGTAGGCGAGAGCTGAGCCTCCGACACCAGCTCCGACGATGATGACATCAGCACCACCGTCTCTTCTCTCCTCCGCCGCCACATCCACCAACTTCGGCGCCTTCTTCCTCATGTTGGTGACGTAGAATATTGTCCAAGTCAGCACGAAGGCGAGAAGCGTCCATAAACAAACCTGCGTAAACCCCATATCCATACCTATATTACTTTTCAATATGGTTTCTGAGATGAGTGAGCTGAGAAAGGCAAAGTAACATATTTATAGTCGCGACGGACGTAGCATCATCACCACATGTGTCAAGACAAGTCAGAATTAATAATAGAAAATACCAATTTAAAAAACGATAAATTGGTATTCAATTTAAACGATTTTTTTTTCTTCGGATACAAACACATGAATTTGTCCACCTAATATGGAACTATATGATGTTGTTTACTATATGGAACAAGACCTAAACAAGACCACTCAAATTTTTGACATTTTTGGAACTCTTGACTGATGAATTAAAATAGTCAAAGAAATTTAATAATTGTCAATTAGTCAACGTTTTTGAGTATCAGCGTAACGTACTGGTTGTTTAGGTGATAGTCTAGAAATTTCATATTATTCTTTTTTTACGTCAAAGACTCCAATACTAGTATGCTGATTCAGGGTAGAAAGAAGTTTCATTCGACTTCAAACAAATTCTCGACCAGATTATTTGCAGAGAAAAATCAACTTTACTTTATCTGACGAAGCTTTTTTTCTATATGAGAAATTAGGTCTCAAGACCATAAATTTTTTCTCTATTTAATAAATATAATAATAAATTGGATGACCATGACTGAAAACGGCAACGGCGGACGAAGGGAAGAAAAAGAATGACAAGTTCTAAATTTCTAATCTTCCCTGAGCGGAACTATATATTACATCTCAGATCTGATGAAATAGGAAAATCAAGAAAAGAATGAATAATATAAATTATGTCTTAAACAAAAATTTGGCAGAAAAAAGCCTGTATATATTATGAATTTTCAAAATCTTGTGGATAGGAATCAAATTGGTTTCTTTGAAACTCTTATTGTGACTAGCATTTGCTGCTGCAAAAATAAACCAAATTAAAAATGGGAGTATGAAATTCACGATACTTTTCTTTTTCTTTTGAATTGTTCTGCTGGATTAGTCGCTCAAGACTTTTGGTCTTCACCAGGACCCGATGAAAAAAACTAACATACTTCTTATGTATTAATTTCGTTGAACTCTCTACGAACAAAAATTACCATCTTCAACCTCTATTTCTCTTTCATGTGTAAATAAAAATATTTGTGCTCCCTCTTATTTAATACTTTTTTGTATCTTTATCAAAACTGATCTCGTCATCTTACTAGATTTTTCTTAATTTTAAGGAATGTTCTGCCGGTTTTGTTTAATCAATTAAATACTAATAAATAAGTTTTGTATATTCTTATGACATAATATAGAACAAATCCTAAACTCAGAACCCAAGTTTGAAAGCGAACATGTACAGTTATAGAATCCTTTTTGACGTAAAATTCAGCAACCAAACGAACATACAATATATCTTTATTATGTTTAAGAACACACAATATATCTTTATTATGTTTAAGGATGATATATCTTTATCCATCCTTTTCTTCTAGGAACAAATTCGATTGTTATAAAGCATCAACGCTTAGAAAGTAGTTTTTGCGATACGCAGCTGCGTTAGCTGGAGACAGCATTTGCCTCACCCCTTCAGCCTTGAGATGGGGACCCAACATTCTCAAAGCCAACTAGTGATTCACATCAACAAAAAATCAACAACATCATCATTAGTGTAAGATTATAACACTTTACTAATTAAGAAGACCTTTTAAAAACATATTCTTCTATAGATTTACGTTACGTAGAGAAAAAAAGAAGAAGAAAAAACTAGAAGGAGATATCTAATGAATTACCACCAAAAGTTTGAGGCTGTGCCAAATGCGAAGAGGAAAAGGAAATGGAGAGAGCAAATGGTAAACAGAGGATATGGTCATGGCAAAAAGTTGGTGGATGAGGGAGAGTGGTCGCGGGTCCATGCCACCGAGCAGAGCCATCATCTCTGACTTGCGAAAGACGCCACCACCACCACTTAGGTAATCAAAGAAGCCCTGTCGCATTGCCTCTTTTGCTTCGTCCGTCGATGCAACCAGCACTTGAGAAAATGCACTCCCCAATGTGTTCACCGTCGAAGACATTGGCTTCACCATTACAACATAATTAATACATAATGTTTTCTTTTACAAGATTGTTAAAAGGTCATAGAGTTTGAATGCTCACCTTGCGTATTTTGTAAAAGGATTCGAGGATTTCCGAGACTTTGTTTGAATCGTTGAGGTTGCTCAATGGCTCGAGAAGACTACGTAGAATGAGAATATCAGATAGTACAACCATCATTCCGGACGCAATTGCAGGATGGCGCATGTTGAATGCATCTCCCAACACAATCACTCCTTTCTTCTCGCTCAACATCGCCGACATTTTCTTCGTTGGCACCATTTTCATCTTTGCTCCCTCATTGATCCCTTTCATTACTATTTCGCGTAGTTTTGGAGGTATCTGCAATTAGAATGAAATTTAATGTCTCCTGACTCTAGTTTTTCTATAGAATGTAATATTTTCAGATAAAACATATCTCTACGATTCAACTAAAGAAACAATGTCAAATGCATGAATTCCACGTGGACGAAACTGCTTAAACTATTGTGAGTATGTATATAACCCATCTACGTACTAGGAGCACAAATTTAACAAATTAATTGATTGAAGAACGAAGATCTAAACATAGATTGTTTATTCATCTTGTCGAAAACGTACCTGAGGAGCTATAGTTTTCTTGAAAAAAGTAGCCATTTCACCGTTTGAGATAGAAGGAACATTATCAGGGAAAACTTCAGAAACACAACGAACTTCAGTGCTGCTAATTTGATACAACAAGGTGAAGGATGGCTTAGACATGATCAAATGTATGGTCTCGGGTTCTTCAAGCCGACAATTCTTGGAGATGTAACCAACTCCGAATGATAAAACCTCCGCCTGCATCAAGTTGTTATTAGCGCATGGATGTTTATTAACCCAACTAACTCAAAGTAACATCATCGAGTAAAAAAAAAAAAAAAAAAAGTAACATCATCAAGTCTATATGTATATGTTATCAAAAAAAGTTTATATTACTTAAAAGCTAATTAAGAGCATACTCACATTGTTTTTTTTTTTTTTTTTCCTAAAGGGTTAAGTTTAACATACTCACATTGTTGTCGTTGAGAGACCGACGAAGGTTGGAATAGCAACCGTCACAGACCACAGTAAGAGGTGCAAAGGCTGTTGTTTCTTGGCCTGCGCTGGTCTTGTATGTAACGCCTTTGATCACTCCTTTTTCTTCTATCAAAGATTTTACCGTCCCTTCTTCAAGTCGTACACTGCCAAAAAAATCAATTTTAATAATCTTAAAAACCATAAAAGATACTTGGCTGAAAATAATGTTTATTTTTTGTTTAAAAAAAAAAACATAGATACGTACTTGGAGAGTGAAGAAGCCTTTTGGCGTAGTCGCTGGACAAATCGGCCATTGTGAAAAGAACGAGCAGAAGCTTCATAAGGAAAGTTGTTATTCTCCACCGGAAAAGGTAAGATCGCTTCATTTCCGTCCTTATAAAGCGCCAAGCCCGTCACTTTCTGTTCATCTATTCCCTCCAAACAATCTATATATTATTTAATAGTTAGTATAACTATATAAATCATGAAACTAAGCCAACGCGTACGCACGACGTCGTTTCTGATTCATTTACGAAGTGGAGACCAAAACCTTGAAGGCCAAGCTTAGCTAGCATGAAGCGTCCTCCAGGTTGCATAATCTCACCCATGATTCTTTCTGGTTCTCTCATGTCCCTCTCTATCACGTGAACTCTCCTCCCGTCCTGTTATGTATCATTAAAATGGTTTTTAATCAATCATCGATTTACAATTAGCGAGAGAAATAGAAAGAGTTAAGACTCATCAATTTAAGTCTAGAGTACTGATTAAATGCGTTTATGTTTAAAATTTACATTTATTTTGTATTCTTTTCCAAATCAATTCACAACTTTAAACAATTCTTTTTTTTTTTCATCTGATATTTTATTATCTTTAAAGAAAACCAAGTGAAATACAAAGATGAAATAAAAAACGAGATACAAACAAAACAAAGCTTACAAAACAAAATACCACGGCAGTTTGAAAATTAAGCATTGCTCTCAAGAATACCTAGAGAAAAAGAAAATCCTAAAGGAAAGGAAATCGCAAAACCAAGCTCAAATACAACGATTAACTTGAACAATAGAAAACACAAACCCGAATCTAACTCCTACACACCTAATCTTTTCAAGAAAGAATCTAAATCTAGAACTTTGCATCCCCACAAGAGGTTAGCCTTACAAGAACAAACCATGGAAAGACCACAAAAGAAAACTGATTATTCAACTACACTAAAGCGGTGAAAGGAGACTGACATAAGAGATTCTACGATTTGAGAAAGGAAGTTAACCGAGGACAATCTAACAAGGGCTAAACCCAAGCCAAAACCGGCATTTTCCCGAGAGCAACACCAAACCAACAAAACAGAGGCATAACAGTTGCGCAAACAACAGAACACAACTTTAAACAATACAGAAGAAGTCCTTTGCATTTAATATATATATATATGCTTTAAAAATATAAATTATAACAAAATAAGAGATTCACACAAATACAAAGTACGAGACTCTCTTTAGGATAAGAGCACTCTCAACAGGAGTCTCTCACTATCTGAATGATTAAAGACTCAAAACATATTTGTTAATGTATGAATGGTTCATTTAATTTTATATTTAAACTTTAATTGTTTTCTTAAATTATATTAGTTTAATATTGCTGAGATACTTTTCTCACCGATCTTCTGAGCGTATCTGTAGATAATGATGCTAGACTATCTACATCCATGGTTTCTCACATAAAGTCTCTTAATATAAGCTATATTGATATTTTAATTAATGAAGTGTGAACACAAAATTATATGATTATTTAATAGATGAGTTTCCTAAAAATTTGAAAAATCCATACCAAAATCTCTCATTTTGTATTCACATTTTAACTAATTAAATATTAATATAACTTGTGTTAAGAGATTTAGACGAGAGACCATGGATGGAAATGCTATAGTTACAAGTTCGAATACTGTAAACACAAACTGATAAGACAGAAGTCTAACTAGTTCTGCTTCCTATCTATTCCGAATCAATCATAATAGGGCTTTAACACTAAAAACCTCTTGTTTGCTAAAACAAAAGACAAAACAAACAAAAAACGCAGAAATTTTATTTAAACAATCCAAACTTAAGAAAAAGAGGCGATGCAGATTTCATATTTGGACAGAATACAAACCTTAGCTAGAACATAGGCGAGAGCAGAGCCGCCGACACCGGCTCCGACGATGATGACATCAGCACCACCGTCTCTTCTCTCCTCTACAGCCACGTCCGCCAACTTTGATTTTTTCCTTCTCTGGCTGGCTACGTGGAACAACGTCCACGTCAACAAGAATGCTAGTAGCGTCCATAACCATAAGTACGGCAAGGCCATATCCATTACGGTTTTTTAATTGCGTGATACTTTAGTCTTTGATATGGTTTATAAGAGAATTCAGACAAGCAGTGGTATATATATATAGATCATCTGAGATATTTCAGTCGGCACGAATGTCACGTCATCACATTTGCGTAATCCACCAAAATTGTAACACACACACGTGTGATACATACATATATATATATATATATATATATGTATGTATCTAAAATCTAAATATGCATGGCAATGAAAGTGCTCCTAGCAAAAATAAATCCTACTATATAACATTGTTTTGTTTTTAGCATATTTAAAATATGTGTTTAAATTTGAATGATGATATAAAGACAATACTTAACACAAACCAGTAAACGATATCTCATATAATCAAGAGAAATTATATTATTTTAAGCTGAAATTGTTTTTTTTTTTAATTGCATATTAGAGCGTCAAAAATATCATATCCCACAATTCTTAGCCTACGGAATGTGGTTTTTACGTGTCTGAGGGTCAATTATATCACAAAATATTGTGGTTTCCACTTAGCCTACGGAATGTGGAAATTATAGTTGTCTTTTTCTTGTTTGTCTCTCTACTTGTTTTTGATAGATTACGTACTCAACTTTAAATTCTGTAAACGGAATCTTATAATTTTCTTAGTATATTATCATAATTTAATAAATCAAGACATTACAATTATGAAAAAACGTAAGAAAATAATATTATTTTTCTCCTGATTAACTAATATCTAATTTTTAAAAGTTATGTAAACAGTTGGGAAATTTTTTTTTTTTTTTTTTTACATGATGTCATAGTTAAACCGATGAGTTCACATAATAATTTAAAAATTACGAATCTCTCACATCATCCACCAAAGCCGAAACGATAAAGGTGGGAATCGTTTTTTACTTGCGTAACTATGTAATGTCGACTTCTTTTTAAAATAAAACTATATAATGTCGACTTCAAATAGGACGAGTCGTTTTTTGGCAGTCACTCATCGTTCCGTGGTCATAAAATTCTAGGGACGAGTCGTTTTTTGGCTACTTCTGCTGAACACGTCAATATGAATCTCACCACATAAGTTTATCAATTATTGCCACGACTACTGTAATTTGTTAGTGAATATGTATGTGTTTACCATTTAATGTGTTCAATTATTTAACTCGAGTTAGAAAAAAAAAAAAAGGTTTTACTTTTGATTTTCCCTATCCCAAAAAATCAAGCCCAAGTTGCATTATTTTCTACAGAAAGCCCATCCTACGAACGCTTCTTCGTGCCCATTAGCCCATTGAGTTCAGGATAAAGATAAGAGCTTTCGTTCGTCTCTATGGACAGAAAAACCAGAGAAAGAGAAGGAAGCAGATCATTAATCCAAGAATCATAGGAAGCAAAAGATGAAGAGAATTCCTCGTATCAAATTTCCTCAGAGACATTCCTCATCTTCCTCCTCTCCTATTTCATCAGGTTTACATTTATCTTTGTTCCTCAGCTCCTCAAAACTTTTATATACTTTTTATTTTCTTGGTAGATTCTCTTTCACTACTTTTTTTTTTTTTTGTTTGCGTTCTTTGTTTCTTGCTTGATTAGATGCCAATTGCTCAGTCATCACTACCCTTATCATCGTTCTTACCGACTCCTCCTCGTCTGTGAAATTTCTCAGGTTCTGTACAGGCGCCGGGATCTGTTGCCGGCGGCAAGAAAAATTTGACGGCGAGTTCGGATGTCCCGGCGGCTCCGAAGAACACTGCTGATGGAGGAAAAGCATCACTTCAGCCGAAACGCACACCTGTCTCCGACAAGGAAATTGAATCTATAATGGTGAGACCTTTAATTGTTAACAAAACACTTTCATTTCGAAAATGGATGGAAAAAAAAAAAAACAATTTTTTGTGTAACACAACTCTGTTTTTTACTTTGAATTTTGCAGTTGGGTGGTTGCATCTGACATTTGGGCGTTTGAAGATTTGATCGGCTGATGAAGTTTATGATGCTTTTTTTTCCTCTTTTTTTTAAGTGTAAAGAAAGAACTAATAATGTAGAGAGATGATTTTGTATGAATGATGCTCTTTCTCGTTGTCAAGCAAAAAAAAGGCCTTTTCTAGTTTCTACATTATTGTCTTCGCAATTTTTTTATTAGGAAAGTTGCACTATAGTAAGTAATTAGTAACTAACAATGTTGAAAGTCAAGTGAAAAAACAATAATATGTGTAATTATTAAAAAAATAGGCAAAATAGCCAAATGATTCATGTCAGATTTGAGATTACATTCGTACCTCTTACAACTATATCTTCGAATAATTTTTAACCAAAAATACTATCTTCCAATAGTTGTGTATGAATTAAACGTAAAGAAACACAATCATAGGAACTTTACCATTCGTGATTCAAATTGCTTGTAAATTAAAAAGTTAGAGAACCACCATAGCTCGAGTTTAAGCTCCCAGTAATTTTCAGCTGGTTAACAAAAATCTAATATTATTAGAAAACTCATCAATTATTTGAATAAATAAACTTAAAATCTTTTTTATCAAACAAAATGCCAAACGACGACGGTTAAGTCTGAAGCTGCAAAAGCGCTTGAAGCAACAAAATACACACAAGAGCTTCAAGACTTCATAAAAGGAACTCAATCTGCATTACTTCTGATTCATGGTGCAATCAAATCACCGGATCAGGTAAAAGAACAAACAAGAAATAAGAATCAGATCTCAAGTTCTTGAGACCAGTAAAATTGATGTATGTGCTTTGTGTATGCGGCCAGATGATTGACTATAGCTCGGTGGAATGATTGACTATAGCTCGGTGTCGCAGAGACGGATCATTACTTCAGAGACCATTCTCCGTGCGAATGGAATATAACTGAGGCTGTACCTGTCATTATCATGTGTAAAAGAAGGAGATGTTCAATCCATAAAGGCTTAAGAATCTTCAGAACCTTATAGAAAACAAATCCTGTTTTGGGTTTAATTTAAGCATTGAACTTACCAAATAAGCGCACAAATCTCGCATAGGATCGCAAGCACCGTTAAAATTTTGCTGTGGATCTACAGGAGATGAGAAAGAGTTTTAAAAAAGACTGAAATTTTCAAGCTGAGAAATATTGGGAACAAACAAAGAGCAGACATTTTGAGAATAGACCATAATCCAATAACTCACCAAGAGAGCGCAAACGAGTGCAACAACGACGCATCCGATATAAATGGATGTAGCGTAGATACGAACAGGGTCCAACATCATATTTATCTGTTGCTCAGGTCCCATGAGGAAGGCTGTGCTGCCAAAGAAAGAAACATTGATGATCTCTTGTGGTTTAAAAATACCAACAATGTGGGTGTAGAAATTGCAAAAGCTTTTGTTTAAATATAAGACAATATCATCAGATTCTTGGCAATGCAAGACCGTTTTAATTCTGGGAACAGCCTCTAAATAGGGATTTCACGTAAACAATATCAATGGATAGAAAGCATCAGAAACCGAAATGACTAAATGGAACTCTAATTCATCCTACAGACAAAAGAATAGGAGTGAAAGATGAGAAGAGAAGCACTCAAATCTATGAATGTTAAAGAAATTGAAATCCAAATATAACCGCTGAAATGTTAGTGAAACAGCAAGTTGAGGACATTGAGGCAGAAGACATACCTTCCAATAGCAAGCACATTTCCAAATGTGAAGAGCAGAGCAAACTTGATGGGGACAGCAAATACAATCATTGATCTACTTGTAGATACGGTCTCATGATCCATAATTGCAATTGGATCCATAGAAGGAGATCAAGAAGGAAAAGAAATCGAAGCCCTTATTAATTGGGAAAATTCGAATTCCTTCCAAGAACGAGGCATTGGGTATGTCAAATTGATTTTACCAGAAACATAAGCAGCAAACCAGCGGCCAAAGACGCGGCGAATCCGTACATTCTCTGCAAATCGAAGGCCAAAAGGAAAGTGAAGTAAACAGATAAACAACAACTTAAACCTAAGACACTGCGAGAAGAAGAAAGGGGAGAAACCTGGGTCGGGGAGAGAGAACAGAGACCCTCCGATCCATCTTCTAGGAAGCCATCCTCGCCGTCGCCGTCTCCGCCACCAGAGAAGAGCTCGTTCAGCTTCTGCATCTCGATTACCGTTTGTTCCGATGATCGGAGAAATTATTAAGCTGAAAGGAGTTCCTCGCCTGCTGGTGCTGCGGATTAACCAAAATCCGATCAACGACGTGCAATCATGTCATCAACTCTTGGCCCAAATTCAATAATTGTGTTAAATCTTTGTTGTTTAATTATTACAGTGATTCCCTCACTAGAAGAAGAAAAGTTAAACCTTAAAGCTATCAAATGTCATTTAGCCCATTGAAATTCAACTCCATTATGTTAATCTACATGATATTAACGATTATGCTATCTGGACCACGAGTGTTCGAATTCTGAAATTCCCAAATTAACGCGCAACCATCTCAACTCTTCTTGGCCCAATTACTAAATTTGTATTTATTTCTTTAAAACCCAACGCCAACAAGAATGTGGGTTTAAATGGGTCTGCGTTGAAATTGGAGGCCCCAAATTTTACTTTTATATATTAGGGGCTGAAGCTTTTTTTTTTTTTTTTTTTTTTTTTGGGTCAAAGGGGGATCTGAAGCTAAGAGCACCTCCAATGGAGGATCTTAACATAGGATTCTTAGAGAAAAAATTAAAAAAATAATTCAAAACTAAATAAAATGTTAAGAACTGGTTCTTGAAAGAGAGTTTTAGAATTTTTAAAAACTCCATATGTGTCAGTTTGTGATTGGTCGGTTCATTTTAACAAAAAAAAAATTAAAACTTCACAAAATTTTAAAATTTCACAAAAATTCACAAAAATTAAAATTTCACAAAACTTCAGAAAAATTAAAACTTCACAATTACAAAATTTATGAAATACAATAATTTTTAAGTTTTATAAAATATAAAATATTTAATAATTTAAACAAAATAAATTCTATATAAAATATTATAATTTCAAAATAATATTTTTTTTATTCTTAAGAACCTCTCAAATGAGATACCATTGGAAGCATGAAATTTTAATTATTCTTAAAGAAATTCTTAACTTAAACATTTTTAAAATTTATTATTAAAATAATGTTAAGAACCCATAAGTGGTTCTTGCCATTGGAGATGGTCTAAAGCCTCGATTTTAACTCGCGAATAATAATTTTGATAAAACATTAAAACTATATATTTCAAATCAATGACGTGTAAGTAACTAAGCTCAAAATTTTCATTATCCACATAAAAAGTCAAGATGAATATTTTCATTGAGTCAGATTGATAACCGTAGATTTTCATCGGTAAGCTGAATCTTTTAGCGGTAACATAGAGTGATAAAGTGGTTATAAAATAATTGAAAACTGTAAAAAAAAGTTGTACGTCAAAATGGTACAAAAAATTGAGTGTAATACTGTTGAAAACGCTTTCTGTACTGCTTTTCTGATTGGTAACTATTAAAACGGTATAACTTATACCGCAACTTTACGGTAAAACTTTTGGTTACCAATCAAAGTTAATATATCTACGTATGTAACGTACCGTACCGTATACACATTTTTTTGGCAAAGAAAAAGGACAAAGGGTACAATAATACATCATCTTGAATACGTATTCACGTAAGTAGATATAAAATATTCATCTTGACTTTTTATGCGTACTGTGTACACTTCGTATATGTATAATTATATCAATAATGAGAGTCACTACCTTGTAATGATATATGTGACATTTTTCTTTACGAATTTGAAAAATGTAGTAAACAATTATTTATACATTAATTATTGTAAATATAACTGTTTGAAATCAATATCTAAGATTCCGTTGATTTTGTTTATCGTGGAAAAACACCAATAATGGTTTTTTTTTGTTTTTTGAACATTTGCTATAAAACACCAATAATGTTGTTACCACCAAGCGTATGATGAGTAATTCGGTCACTACTAGCGGGCAAACTAAGTTAGGTTCTTCGTTAGACGTGCCGAAAAGGAATTATCCAATTCGACCATTATAGTGTATTGTTATTATGCAATAACAATATAGTTAAAATGGTTGTTGGAAAACAAAAATGGGTTTGTCATTTGGAAAATTGTTCGATGCGTAATTTTCAGAAGATATGATTTGTTGATATTTGACATGTCAGTTATTTCCCGTCTAAACTTTTATTCTTTAGCGTCTTTGACATTTGACATAACAAGAATTTGGATTTGGATTATAATATCGTTGACCTGAAGTAGCACTATGTCAAACTCCAAACTTTGGTAATTCGGAAAGGCATTTTTAATGATGTAGCACTATGGATAAATAAGGCTTATATATTTTCCTCTCTTTTTTTGTCTACTAGGCTTATTTTCCTTATATATAGGATTTGATAATTCGAAACACTAGTACACGGTCTTAGAGACTGATTCAATCGATGTACCAATTCACACTTCTTCATATGTTTTTAAGTACTAATTTGTAGAAATTTTGTCAATTTGTAAATAAAGAAGCAGTTATATTCTCAATGTCCTGGATCCAAAAAGTCTTCTTAGCATCTTATAAATAGCAAGATGCTATGTCTCATGAGTGTTTAACAACTCCTTAGTTCTTTTGTTGAACTCTTGAAGTAAATCAAAAAGACAAAAACAAAAGAACTCTTCAGGCTACTTCATCAGATTCGATTAAATTCGATTCTGATTGACCTGTAAGACCACGGAAAAAGGGTATGTCTTTTTATTTCCACCATTTTGTGCTATTTTCTTTCCATAAAGAAAAATTATAAAATCTCTGCATTTGTAAGAGTGACTGATACTCATGACAAAGCTGGCAAGAAAGAGTTCCTACAATGGATATAATATGTTGTTTGAAAAAACACAAGTATCACCTTTTTCTTATTTTTTAGTAATAGGAGATCTATAGCGAAATTCAGATTAATTTACACAACATGCATTTACTATGAAACTTTTGGCAGTGGCCAAAAGAGAGGTCATCCAGTGAAATTGATTTTCTTGTGTAGTTTACATCTTCTCCGTTTGTTTTTTGAATTTCCTGCAACAATTTTTTCACTTGTGAAACTCATCCCACGTGAAGGTGATACAAGTAAATGTAAAGACCTAATTTTGTAGTACGTTTGCATTCTGTTCTTCACCGTCAAACTTTAAATTTGTTTGACTACTAATTGGAAATGTTATAGGAAGAAGAAGAAAAATGGGAGGAGGAGCGACGACCCCAGATAGAGAGATCTTCAGCATTTCTGGCCCCTCCCATCTTACCTCTATTGATTGGTAACATTTTAGTTTTTATTTCGTATACTTCATTTAAAAATAAATATTGTTTTTTGACGTTATATATGTGTATATATATATATATATATATTTTTATATATATGTGATAGAACAGCCGAATGATATAAATATAATTGGCATTTTTTGTTCAATAGGACCAATTCGTACCATCGAACCTCGGTGGCATCAAGTTTGGTAAAAGGAGTGTACACATTGGAACTGGACAGGCAAGATAAACGGGTAGGACCCGAATCAAGAGCGAAGCCTTGGTGGGATTTTTTCCACTTCACTTTACTCGAAACCTTGATCGACCAATCCGACTGCTCCATATACGGTGCCGTTTTCGAATACGGGCTCTACAACCTTTACCAAAACACCCCTGATCATTTGAATCCACCTCCGCGTTACGTGATTGCATTCCGCGGTACGAACCTAGGGTCAGAAACTATGTTGTGTGATGTGAAACTTGACCTCCGATGCTTCTTCAACTGCCTCCACAGAGCCACCAGGTTTGTGCACGCTATACAAGCAATCAAAACTATGGTGGCCAAACACCGTGATCAACCAGCTATCTGGCTCGCTGGACACTCTTTGGGAGCCGGCCTAGCGTTGCTGGCCGGAAAGACCATGGTCAAATCTGGATTCCTCCTCGAGAGTTACATATTCAACCCTCCCATCTCGTCTATTCCTCTAGAGCAGCTACTTCGGAGCAAAATGCTTATAGGTGTGTTTCGAATCGCCGAGAGTTCCCTCAAAGCCACCCTAGCCATGTTCTTGAAGGATCTACGGGTAACAAGAAATTGAAATGTTTTTCTCTAAAAATATCTAGTACTAGTTTGAATGTTGATTTTTTTTCACAAGAGACTATAGATCTTCTCTTGATATTTTTATCTTTAACTATTACAGGTTCAAGAAGACGTTTCAAAAACAGCTTCGTCGATACCTTATTTATATGTGAACGCATCAGATCTAATCTGTTCAGAATATGTTGGTTATTTCAAACACAAAACTTTCATGTCGAAGATCGGAGCAAGCAAAATCGAGAGAACAGGTGCTAGAAACTCACTTAGGAGTCTAGTGGTCGGAAGAAGACGAACATCATCATCACCGTCGGATTTGTCAACCGAACCTCTTCACCTTCTTCCATCAGCCGATATGACTGTAAACATGAACAAACCGACTGAGTCTAAGACAGCTCATGGGCTTCACCAATGGTGGGAGCAAGACTCGGCCTTGAGGGCAAACTGGCAAAGCTCCTGCATTAGGCTCTGTCCTGAAGGCAAATCGGTAAAACTGCTGAATTAGGCCCAACATTAAATAACAAAAATGTTTTGGTTCCATTAAATGGCTTTATGCTTTTTGTACTACATCTGTTCAGGTGATCTCTAATCTTAACCCTTTTTCCACTTCTTGTACTTTTTGTCTCTCTTTCCCATGTTTTATATATTTTTATTATTCCTTTATTTTGCTTTATTCTTTCTTGTGTTTATTTGTTTCCTTGTAATTGTTGATAATTATTTTCTTAAAACTACATTTATGTTTACACAACAAAGCTGATGTAAATGTTAGAATCGTATGTTAAAAGTTATAAGTAATTAATCAAAACCATACCATTTATTTAATATATGATATGTAAAATATATTAATAAAGAGTTAATTTGTGCAATTAATATAATATATAAAGTGAGTAAATCATTTATGATCTCTTTGGTAAAGAGAACATACAATTACAAACTATCTCTCTACTCTTCTTCAACCTCTCTTTCTCTTCTTCAACCCCTATCATTTTTTGCTTAAACAATTTTTTTTTTTTTTTTGATCTCGACATGGTCGGTTTGATATGGTCGGGTATTTTTACTCTGTGATATTTTTCTATATATGATTAATGTAAGATCAATTCATGGTTTTCATTCAAAAAAGTTTGAACAGTACAAGGGGATAGTTGATATGTTTTTTCAGGAAATATATCCCTTCTTTTTATTGACAATTGGTAAATAAAGTAATTGTTGATACACTTTTGCACGTTTCAATGTTAGAGAGATGGTCCCATTTGCACACAAAAAAGAGAGAGAGGTGGTCCCATTAATATCTTCAGATCCATAAAATTTCAATACCCACAAGAAGAGGATGGGCCATCTCATCTGTACAAAAACTCCTTAGTTTCTTCCATCAGATTCATTTACAGAATTCGACTCGATTTTGATAGTATCTTCGAATACAAAAAAAAGGTGCGTTGTTTCTCTTTTCCTTTAATTGGTATTCAGTTTCTCTTTTCCTATAACAAATTAACCAATATTTGATGTTTTTTTCTTCTTCTATTTTTGTATTTTCCTCATTTTCCCTGCATTCATCAAAGAAAGTGGTTGATTATGATAGAAGCAAGAACAATTAACATTTCTTTACAATCTGTATCAGATGATAAGGTAGAAAAAAACAATGGAAGAAGAAGAAGATGATATGATCTTCAGCATTTCTGGTCCCATCCATTTAACTTCCATTGATTGGTATTTCCTATTTTATCTCTTTCATTTAATTGCTACCCCATATCTTCTTCCAAACTCATCACTAATCAGCTATTTTTGTTAATTCAACGGTTTACCTAGCCCATAGTCAACTATCAGATTCTTTAATCTTTAAACTTACACAACAAGCTGTATATTAAAATATTAAATTCAAACCCAAAAAAAAAAACTAAAAGTCAACGTCTTTTATAGGAATAATTCGTACCACAGAACCTCGGTGGCATCATGTTTGGTACAAGCTGTGTACACACTGGAAAGGGATAGGCAGCAAAACCGGATTGGTCTAAAGTCACAAGCCAATCATTGGTGGGAGTTTTTCAACTTCACTTTAGCCGAAACCCTAATTGACCAGTCTGACGGATCCATATACGGCGCCGTTTTCGAGTACAAACTCTTTTCCTACAATTACCATAACACCCCTCATTCGAAAACACCTCCTCGTCACGTGATCGCGTTCCGCGGCACGATCATGAAGCGGCACTCTCGGTCACGTGACCTTAGGCTCGACCTACGCTGCATCCGCGACAGCCTCCACGACAGCACAAGATTCATGCATGCCATAGAGGTGATCCAAACCTCGGTGGCTAAAACCGGCAATGCAGCCGTATGGCTCGCCGGACATTCTCTTGGAGCCGCCGTGGCTTTGCTAGCCGGGAAGATTATGACGAGATCTGGTCTCCCTCTCGAGTGTTACCTATTCAATCCTCCTTTCTCGTCGATTCCGATAGAGAGGCTAGTGAAGAGCGAGAAGCTTAAATATGGAGTTCGATTCGCCGGAAGTCTAGTCAAAGCCGGAGTAGCCATCGCCGTCAAGGGTCGCCACCATCACAATAAGGTAGGTACTCTATCCGTTTTAAATTAAGTGTACTTTTAATATTTTGACGTGAATTCGGCAACATTTTTATTCAACCAGAAAATGTAGTTTATTGGTTTGTCTTAGAGCTTATGTCACAATCCGGATTCGAACTATTATAATGCATGCATGTTATTGACGTTATTTATTGGGTTGTTTTAGTGCCTTGTGTCACAATCCGGATTCAAACTCTTATAATCCATGCATGTTAATATGTTATTGATATTATAGATAATTAGAAACAACAAAATAGAGGAAGTATACAATTAAGTTTCGTTGGGAAATTGCAATTGTTGCTCTGCTTCGAGGTTAGTGGTTCGAATCTTAAAAGAAGTTGGATCTAAATTATTTGCAGGGTCAAGAAGACGATTCGTTCATGAAACTAGCATCATGGATACCTTATTTGTATGTGAATCCTTCAGATCCAATATGCTCGGAATACATTGGTTATTTCAAGCACAGAAACAAAATGTTTGAGATCGGAGCTGGAAAAATTGAGAGGATTGCTACGAGGAACTCGCTTAGGAGTCTGTTATCCAGAGGAGGAGGAAGTTCGTGTTCGGATTCTTCATCGGAGCCTCTTCATCTTTTACCATCGGCGTATATGACAGTAAACACAAGCAAATCGCCTGATTTCAAGAGAGCTCACGGGATCCATCAATGGTGGGATCCTATGTTCAATGGTGAATATGTTTTGCACCAGTTTAATCAATGACTTAACCCTTTCCTTTCTTCAAATTATGATTGAAATCTTCTGACATTTTTTGTCTTTTTTTTTCAATTTTTGTTTTTATTGTTATAATCACGTTTGTGGAGGGATTTAAAAGAAGAAAAGGAGTAGAATAGAGTCAAATAATTGACATTTATGATGAGTAGTATGTTCGTCGAACACTTGTTAAGTATTTGAACATGTTCTGATACTTCATTATCCTTTTTTTTTCAAATGAAAAAATCGCTTGAATCATATCAAACAGATTTCTCCATATTTGTTAGCAACTCCAATTCGCGAGTTACACTATCCAAAAAGATTACAAACGGTGACAAATTTTTAAACACAGTATATTTATACGTATATATATATATGACTTGTTCATCATCCTGAACTGAATTAAGAATTCAAGATTCCAAACGTTATTGAACCCAAACACAGAAGCATGTCGACTGTATAAACCCTCCCATCATACCAAACCGATGTGATTCAAAAGCTAAGGTTAAGTTCAAAGACACTGTGACGCTTATTTATTGTTATGGACACTGGATATACACCTGTGTCATGAGTTAAATCTTGATGATGCGATAAAGATATTTTCAGTTCCGAGGATACTGGTCGAGGCAGCGATCCATAATGGCAGAGACGGTGCTGATAAACGCCTCTTCGGTCGTCTCTGGGGACACTAAGGCTTCTGCATCATGGATGATTTGTTCGATCACAGATTCTTTCTCGAGCGTCTCTCTGCACAATATGCTTCCGATGGCAAAAGGTGTGAGACCCTTTGCAGCACCTTTCTTGAGAAGCATGGTTGATATGCGGAGGACACGGGCGCATGAAGGCGGAATCTCCCAACCGTTGAATCTCAGAAGTTCGATGTCTTGCTCCGGGTCCAAGGATTTGATGTATTCCATTGTCTCAGAGGAGTATGGCTCTTTTGCTTGAGGCCAGTATAGCCACTCGAATGTGCAGTCTTCAAACTGGACAAAAAAGGTGGTTTTAGTAGCTGATTCCAGTTATAGTATGGTTGTCGAATTTTGTATGTAGTAGAGCTGTTTACCTTATTTGGAAAGCAATAACCGTGGTCGATTGGAGTCAGCACGATCTCACCATCTTTTCCGTCTCGGCTAACCAAAATGTTGCCGCCGTGACGATCTGCATTAGCCAGCCTAATGTCTAAAACCGATATCTTGTGAACCTGATCAACTGGGAATACTCTGTATCCCATATCTTCACAAGTTCCAACATTACTCACAAACATCTGCAATGAGCCCATCTTTGTGTTCTCGGGAGAGAAACTGTAACCATTGGGATGGTTGAAGTCTTTGTGCAAGCATTTGATCATTGTTGTTGGTGGAACTCCAGCGAAACCGGTTTGGCCATGAGGAAAAGTTTGTGGTCCAGTCATGGGATAATCCAAAATGTAGGCTGCTACTTCTCTAAGAGCTCCTTCACCAACCCGTGTGCCTTTCTTTAGTCCTTCCCCGTCAACTGAAACAGGCAGTCCGCGCGGATTGTTCACAGCCATTGGCTCCTCGTCAATGGGCTTGAAGACGGAGACATATTTGTGTCCGGATGAATCTTGCATGAAGTAGGCTCCCCCTGATCCATCAGATGATTTGACCGGGCCATTTCCCTTCTCCAAGCCCTCTATAGTGGAGCTGATAAGCTCTTTGAGTAATGAAGGCAGTTCAATTTCAGGATTAACAACAACAGGCTCCACGAAGAAATCTTTAGGCTTTGCTTGTGGTGATATGTATCTTTTTCTACCATCCACTGAGTTGTGCTTGTGAGTTATATCTTCGATAGAAACCTCAAAATCCTTCCCCACTGGTTTTGCTCTGACTTTAGCGGATTTCCTAATTAGCAAGTGAATCACATTCTCTCCGTTTTTACAGAGATCAGTAATGAGTCTCTGGTCATCTAGCTCTTCACCATCTAAGGTGAGTTCATGATCCCAGGTATTCCCGAGCTCGCTTTCCTTTGAAGCTATTCTTTGCTTCACGTAACCAACATTTCTACTCCTCTCAACAAAGAGCTCAAACTCCTTCCCACCAAAAGTCTTTACAGAAATGGCTTGGAGATCGGAAAGCCTAATAACCAAATGCAACAGTTTCCCATCAGCAAGACCACGATCTCGAATTAGGGAATCATTTCGAGCTAGCTCTCTACCATCATACACCAGCTTCTGCTTCTTGACAAAAAATCCCTTGATACTCTGAATCCTTAGCTTCACGGAGGCTATAGAATCCGACTCCATGACCCGCATCGGGTTCAGAGATCCCGCAATAGTCAGGAATATCAGGATTGGGTCGTCTAAGTTCAAACCAAACCGTCCAATAATACCTGGAAAGTTCACAAGTTCTTCCAGGGCTGGACTAAGAGCTACACTAGCAACCGACATTCCAACTGTACACTTCTATCCTAAACCCACAAGAGCTGGACTTCTGGGAATGAAGAAAATTATAAGAGCTCAACAGGAATAAAGGCTGAAATCCCAGAACTCAACCCTTATCTTCTTCCGTGAGCTTTAAAAATATACCAAGTTCCTGCACGGATTCAGGAACTCTGAACTGAAGGGCTTTCTAACTCACATCTTGCCGACCAATATGTCCCAGGTATTCATATTGAGGTTAAGACAATCCCAAACCACCTACGGTTAGGCTTTCACTCGAATAACGCTAGCTGCAAAAGTATCTTGTGGTCGCATCAGATGCCAGGAACCTGAATGACCAATGATCACAGGAATCAGTCATGGATATTCATTGATATATCACTAAACGAAGCTAATGCAAAGGGAAAATTCCAAATAATTCAAAAAGATCAAAGACCATTCCTAATCAACCACAGCTTATTACAGATGTAAAATAATCAAATCAAACACAAAAGATTCAAAAAAAAAAACATTCAAGCCAACCTCACCTCTTGTGTGGATGATGAACAAGCCTCTAATTTTATCTTGGCGAACTATACAAACTTTTGAAAAAATTGGTTCTTATCTATATAATTAGAAATCTTCATAGCTAAAATTAGCTCAAAAGCATAACCAAACAACGACCACAAATCAGTTTCAGGTCAACGTCTCCTTCGGACTTTATTATCAAAAGCCAAACAGGCTGGCCTAAGTTCTACAAGTTTATCTAATAACAAAGTTAATTTTAGGTTGATAACGAAACGGAAAATTGGAATTTACTACTATTTCACACTCTTTACATATTAGAGAAGAAGTAGATCAGTAAACGCAAAACGCTAAACAAATGGTTCAACAACAGCAACCGCTTCAATTCTTAGTTTTCTTATTATTCTACAAAAGCATCCTATCAATTGTTTATCACTAAATAGGAGTCTCGGATCATCTAACGAGTATCCTGGAACCGCTACAGAAATCTCCACGATTCACAAAAAAATGAAAACTGGCCTCCAATTTTTACTCACATTCCCGATCATCGAACATATAAGACTCATCATTCATGATCGGAAGAGACGCCAGCAAGAACATCGAAAATAGCAAATAAAACGATTCTTCATTGAGATCGAAATAAAATGAGGCCATACCTCGGAATCAAAATCCGTGAAGTGATGAATCAACCGACTCCTTAATCTCGGCGAAATCGGAACTGGTTCGTTGGAACTTATAAGAGAATCCGTAAACCCTCTCAAATTTTTTTACCGAGAAAATTTCAGCTTTCCGAGAAAGAGAGAAGGAGGAGAGAGAGAGAGACAAACAGTGACAAGTCGTCTTTGAACAGCAGCGACGAAAATTGTGGAGATGTATTTATAGAATTAGACCTCGCTGACTTTTGACGGAAGTTTTATGCGATTATCTAACGTCGTGAACTGCTCTCCACGGCAGATACGATTTCCTTAACGGACGCCGTTTCAGAAGACTCCAGAAATTCCAATAAACCCATTTAGGCCGAAAATTTGCTGAGGTGTCATTTTACTTTAGGGAAAATTCCATTTTAATACACAAGTTAATTTCTATTAGTTTGTGTATTAAAATGGTAATAGAAATTAACTTGGAGAATTAATATGGAATTTTCCTTAAAGTAAAATGTCACATCAGCAAATTTTCGGCCTTATCTTTCAAGGCTTTTGCATTCTCGGTATCCCGAGATTCATGTGAGCTTTAAGGCATAGTAATTGTCTGAATTAGGTCATCTTGCAATATGTGTCTAGTACCAGTGAAGAATAAAATGCTCATTGTTAGTAAACTTAATAACAAAAAGAATAATAAGTACTTAACATAGAATGGGGGATGTTAGAAGAAGTGACATTTGATTTTTTTCATGGACAGATGCATTTGGATGGAAGACGCCTAAAGACCGGACAAATCCTCCCAAAAAAAAAAAAAAGTAGCTTCATAAGCTCTTGTCTATAAACTCCCATATCCTCTGTTCCATATAGATACGGTCCTTCTCCTTCCGTGGCATATGCCGTTCATCGGGAAATATCAACAGCTCATACCGCTTTCCGGCTTCAACCAGAGCGTTCACAAGCCTAGCCGTGTGCCTGAAATGCACATTCTCATCGATCATCCCGTGAACTAACATCAGCTTCTGCTTATCCGTCAAGTTCCCGACATGGTGCATAACCGAGCTCTTCAGGTAGCGTTCCTCCACGGGAAGGCCCATGTACCTTTCGGTGTAGAACGAGTCGTAGCCATCCCAAGATGTAACAGGAGCACCCGATACAGCGCAGTTAAAGACCTCAGGGTACCGGGTCAAGAGCGTAGCTGAGAGGTACCCACCGTAGCTCCAACCGTACACCCCGATGTGATCCGGTTTAGCCAGGCCTTGCTCGATCAGCCATTTGGCCCCGGTTACTTGATCCTCTGCATCGACATTTCCACAGTTATGCTTCATCCAAGATTCAAATTTCAGCCCACGCCTTGCAGTTCCTCTGTTATCAAGCTGCAAAAATCAGTGAGAATACATCAACTCTAAAGCCTCAATCTTTGAGTAAACCTTATTCACCATTTTCACGAGGAAAACAAAAAACAAGGATAAAGAATTTGTAGAACCTTCCAAACTAAGACGCCTCTGCTTCTCAGGTACTGCGTCCTCATGTCGACTGTATTAACCCAAGAATCATGGACCAACTGAACACTGGGACCTCCGTAAACGTTGATCATCGTTTTATATGGAGGAGGGCCGAATTTCGAACTGTCGGGTTTGTAAACCGCACCGTACAGCGTTGTCATTCCATCATTCGCTTGTATTTGAACAAACTCCGGAGGCTCGAGTTTAAGCCTTTTCAGTATCGGTATAGGAGATGTCTGCTCGAAGAGAATCTTGAGTACGGTCCCATCGGTCAAAGAGCAAAGAGAAACCCTTGGAGGCAAATCAACTGAATCATGAATGTCCACGAAGTTCCTCATCTGGTGATCGAGCACGACGATATGTTTTCCTTTCCCATGTGTAAGCCTCAGCGGTTGACACCGAGATGCATCCCCAGCTTCCAATTTCGCGCAGTAAAGATTAGTCTCAAGCGGTCCATCGAGAGTTGCAGTGAAATAAACCAGACACATGGCCTCATTTACGCCTGCGATTTGCTCAACCATCCATTCACCGCTAGTAATGGCTCCAAGGCATGTCCCATCAGACTCATAAAGATACAAATGTCTGAAACCGGTTCTCTCGCTGGCCCAAATGAATCCTCCTGAACGTCTCGACGAAGGGACTTTCTCCAGAGGAGTAAAACAGTCGTGTAAGGTCACCCACGCATCGGATTCTTCCGTCAACAGTATGTTTCCTTGACCAGTCTTTATGTCAAAGCTGATGATTTTCAGTTTACTCTGCGACCTATTCAGAACCTGCGCCGTGAGAACGTTCCCGGGCATCCAACTGACTCTACCAAGATACTCGTCCTCCATATTGGTTCTTCCTCCGCACACAAGATTCATCCAAGTCGTATTCCCGCCGCCGGCTGAAGAAACCACACCGAGACGGACTGTGGAATTGAGAGCTCCTGCGAAAGGATAAGCATGATCTTCTTGTGCCTCTGAACCAACCGAGCTTTTCCCCTGATGCATTATTCTGAACAGAGGAATCTGTGAGGAGTCGACTTCTGTATAGGCAATGAACTTGCTATCTAATGACCACCAGTACCCATTCCTACGATCCATCTCCTCCTGAAATAGAATAAAGTTTTCAAGAAAATATTTCAGATATAACATACAATTTTTAGCATTAAACTGTGGATTTCTTCCGGGGAAAAAAAAACAAATTGGGGAAGATTCCTTAGGAAAAGTTTCTCACCTGAGCTATGTACTCAGCAAGACCATGAGTCTGCAGCAACAAAACAAACCACAATTATTTTCCCAAGGATATGTTTTATGGATAAATGAAAAAAGAAGACCACAACAACAGCCATGTAGCAAAGCTTTACTTACCAGAGTACTTCCATTGGCACCGTTTGTTAGCTGTTGTGTCTGGGTTTTTAACAGATTGAGGACATGCAACTCGGAGTCTCTTACGTATGCAAGCAATAAGCCATTCGGAGATAGGCGAGGATCAATGATTGGAGAAGTGGGTGAACTTGGAACTATGAGCTCCGGATTTGGTGATGAACAAAGGTCCTTCATATACACCTAACCATGGTCACAACACAACAAGAAAAAGCAACCCAAGCAGAGTTAGATTATCTCAATACTCAACAAGAAGAATGTTACACGAAGAATGTTACACGTACGAAAGATCGCTATAAGATTCAAACTCTGGATTATGAAGAACAGGAACAAAGCCTCTTTACTATCTTTCAATCAACGATTACAATCAAGAACAGCTGACCAAACTCTAAGAAAGAGCCCAATGAATCTAACTCTCCCAAAGCCAAATGGCTCACAGCTAACCAGTTGGCCAAAGAGCTCTAACATGTTCACCCTCCCACCTATTCATACTATTCCTTCAATCACATTCTAGTGCCTATCAGCAGCTTGCAAAATCCATCTCTTTCCAGTTCAAATTCAGCTGCGTGCTCTAAAAAGTGACAGCTTTAGTAAAATGGTCCAAAAGGTTTCAGGATCCTTATGAAGAACGTAGTATTTATAAATAGAAGCAAGGGGATAAAAGAACCAACCCCTGCAGGTAAAGGCACCACAATGAATTTCATCTTCAAGTTTGTCTTGACCCATTCATAGCGAGTGACTCCTAACCCACGCTCCCGCAGCCTCTCCCTCCTCAGCTTCTCTTCCGGTGAAATGTTGCTCTCATCAACTCCACCATCAGGAGGACTAAAAACCAAACTGGATTCTCCTTTGTTAACATCAAACGCGTACACACTCCTATTCAAATTCTCTTCAGGGCTAAACAAGTAAGTGACCAAAGAGTCGTCAGGGCTAAAGCCGACTGCGGTTGGAGCTACATAACCGGGTAAAGGCGTCTGAACAATATCTTTGACTGTGAAAGGAACGTCCTTTTCGGGAATTTCCGCCATAAAGGAAATCTCTTTTTCTTTTCTTTTTTGCTTCTCAGGGGAATTTGATTCGTTCAGCGCCTTGATGCATGAGATGTAATTTTCAACAAGCTGCAAAAATACCATGATTTTAGAATCTTCAGTGGGAACACGAAGAGGTTGAGAAATTCATTACTCCAAGCATCAAGCTTTCTTGATCACAAAACAAAATTGACAATGTATATCAACAACCCTTTGCATTCCACTACATTTTGCTACATACACAGATATGTACACAAAAAATAGTCAACTTCATATCGGTGATTAATAGTTGATTGTAATAAAAAGGCAGATAAAGCCTGCAAATCAATCAAATTTAACAAACAGTCAGCTTCATCTTGATGGATAAGATTGAATTTGACCTAAATCCATTCAATCTATCACCGCTCCAAAGGATTTAACATCGTCAATTTTACCCTTTTAATCAGTATTTACCTAATCTCTAAATTATAAACATGAACCAATTATAAACATGCGCATGAACAAAGAAAATCATCTTGAATTGAAGTATAAAAGAGGCTCAATCGATCGAAACGATACCGAATGATTCTTCGTAATTGACCAAAAATTTTGTCAAAAGTGAAAGAGGAAGAATGAGATTAGAGTTGAAGTTGGTGGGGAGACCCTAAAGAATGAAGCTGATGAGAGAGAGATTGGTAGATAAAAATGCATCAACTCAGCTTATCTGGGATATGGAGAGATATTCCTCTTCTTCGGTGTAATTACTGAAATTAACAAGCCTTTATTTTTAATTAGGTGATGTCGTTTTTTTTTTTAAGTTTAGGCATTTTCAAATTAAGTTTAGGCAGTTTCAAATCTTTTTCTTTTCTTAACAGGTTCTTCATATTGAAAGCATGAGAAAGAGAATGTTTACAAGCCCAAAAGGCTCCATAGTTTATGAAAGTCCCGGTAAGCCCATTGCATCAAGCCCAACCATCATAGTAGGAAAATAGATAATAAAAAAGGATCCAATAATTTGTCGAGATATGAAGTTGTGAACCGAGGAGAAACACTTGCTCGTTGCCGATTGTGAGACTAGGGACTAACCCGGCGTTGAAAGCCAGCCATAGCTGCAGCAACGAAGAAGCTTGTGGGTAATTCGATTCCCTTAAGCTTGCAATTCTGTTTATTGATGGTTTGATCAATGACTGAAACAATTTGATCTGAAATTTCACTTCTTGATTGGGATCCCGAATAGTGAGTTTCTGTTATTTGTCAGCAAAGTCCTCTCAAGTTTCCAAAAGGGTCACTCCAAAATCTATCTATTACGAATCATCATTTCATTTTGATCCAATCGTAAGCAGTCTCTCTGAGACTTGTCAACTTATTTGCCAGTCAAGAATGATTCCTCTCTAGTGATATGGTCCAGTCACATTGTTCAGACCAGCTTGTTGTTAATGCAAGTTACAGACTTTGTTCCTTGTGATACTCCAAAACTTTCCATTTCAGATGAATTTGTTTTTTTGTTGATGATAATGGCAGGATTGGTGGTTTAACCGGGGGACTGAGAGGAGGAAGTAACAAAGAAAAAAAGATGAGTGTGGAGCGAGAGAGGACCGGGGTCGAGCATGTATTAAACTATCTGAAACGGAAGCACCTCGAGAATCCAGGTCTCTTCTATGCAATGGATGGCGATGGTGGGAATGTTTTCTGGGCGGATCCAGCTTGGAGGTTGAATTACACCTACTTTGGTGATACCGTGGTTTTTGACACCACGTACAGGAGGGGTAAGAGGTACCAAGTCCCATTTGCTGCCTTCACCGGCTTCAACCATCACGGGCAGCCTCTTCTCTTTGGTTGTGCTCTCATACTCAACGAGTCTGAGTCCTCCTTTGCCTGGCTTTTACAGACTTGGCTTCAAGCTATGTCTGCTCCCCCTCCTCCTTCTATTACTGTAGAACCAGACCGCCTGATACAGGTTGCTGTTTCACAAGTCTTTAGTCAGACCCGCCTTCGTTTCAGCCAGCCCCTCATCTTCAGGGAGACCGAGGAGAAACTTGCTCACGTCTTCCAGTCTCATCCTACCTTGGAATCCGAGTTCATTAATTGCGTTACTGAGCCGGAAACGGCTGCTGAGTTTGAGGCATCTTGGGACTCTATCCTCACAAGATACTATCTTGAGGATAACGACTGGCTCCAGTCGATCTATAATGCTAGGCAGCAGTGGGTCCCTGTTTTTATCCGAGACACCTTTTATGGAGAGCTGTCTGCAAACGAAGGAAGCAGCATGTTGAACTCCTTCTTCCAAGGGTTTGTGGACGCATCAACTACCATGCAAATGCTCATAAACCAGTATGAGAAAGCAATTGATAGCTGGCGTGAGAAAGAGCTGAAAGCAGATTATGAAGCAACTAACTCAATTCCAATCATGAAGACGCCCTCTCCCATGGAAAAGCAAGCTGCTAGCCTGTATACCAGGGCAGCGTTCGTGACGTTTCAGGAGGAGCTTGTTGAGACCCTTGCAAATCCTGCAAATAGGATTAGTGGTTCCGGGACTCGCACCACTTATCGTGTGGCTAAGTTTGGACAAGGTCACAAAGGTCATACTGTCAATTTCGACTCTCTCGAGGTGAAAGCTAATTGCAGCTGTCAGATGTTTGAGTATTCAGGGATTCTTTGTAGACACGTGTTGGCAGTATTCAGGGCCAAAAACGTTGTTACTCTTCCATCTCGATATCTACTGAGGCGATGGACCAAAGGAGCAAAGACTGGCGGCACTGAGGAACAACCCGAGTTTTCAAACAGTTGCCAAGAGTCTTTAGCCCTCTGCTATGACAATCTACGCCAAGAAGCAACCAAGTATGTGGAGGAAGGCGCCAAATCTATTCAGATTTATAAAGCTGCAATGGATGCCTTAGATGAGGCTGCCAAGAAGGTAGCTGATGCAAGTAATAAAGTTAGAAGAGCAACACCTGGAACTACTCTTGCTACCGGGGATTCTTACCCATCTGACGAAACTCAAGAAACTGCGAATGCAATGAATCATCCAGGGGTAAGCGAACGTATCTGTTGGTACTCGATAGTTTTTATGACGTTTGATGTATCCTTTGTTCCTTGGGAATAACTACTAGCTTCAATGTCAGGGTGAAAAGGAGAGGACGATACTTGAACTGACGGCTGAATTGGAGAGGACAGGTCAGCGATGCGAAGTTTATCGAGCAAACTTGCTGTCAATTTTGAGAGATATGGAAGAACAGAAGTTTCAGCTTTCCCTCAAGGTACAAAATGCTAGACTAAGCTTGAAAGAGTGAGTGCAGCCTGCTGGAAACTGTGACAATTTTGTCGGATAAGTAAGAAACGAGTTGATTTGAGTGTTTGGTTCTTCATACGATGAATGTTCCTTCAAACGAGTTGTGTCCTTCTCTCTTATACACACATTAACGGAGAAAACTCTTTTTAAGGAGAACTATACACGATTGAGAAAATATTCAATCCTAAACTCACACAAAACTATACATGATTGAGGAAACACAATCTCAATCTAAAAGATAAACGCTAAAACGCTTACAGTGTATAGCAACGCGTACAAGTCGACTCCTGATCTTTATCTTCCAGCTCTCTAGATCTCTCTCGAAGTAAGCAGAGATGCCAAAGAACTGGAACACGGCGAAAAAGCAAAGATTAAGAGACGAAGGAGAATCGAGCAGGGTACTTCTTAAGCACGATTCAGCTTGACCAGCATAAGCAGTGACCCATCAAGCAGACACATCCCAACGTCCGGTTCTTGTTTTGTTCCTCTGCTTCTCCACCATTTGTGGCTTGGTCCATTAAACGCAGACTCGGTTGGTAAATGGTTGGCCCTTTATAGAGCGTTATAGCCAAAGAACCTGCGACCGATACAAATGTGCCCACCGCTTTGGCTATACCATCTCTCCTCTTCAATTCTACCTTCTCTATTCTACAATGGTGTGGTGTATTAATGAGATATGAACTCATGAAAGTGAGATTCAAGAATCAAGAACATACCCGAGCAAGGCGGCCATGAAGTAGAACACTTTTTTATCAGTCTTAGCTAAACACTTTTTATCAGTCTATATTACATGAACTATACTAATACACTTTGTACATATAACAATATAAATTACAAAAAAAAAAAAAAAAATCATTTAGTGACAACAAACAAAAAAAATCAGAGAAGAAGGCGAGAAGTTGAGGCTTTTTTTAATCTTTTTTTATCTGCAATATCTGCATGGATTACTTAGAAAGATAGGTTTTGCAACTCCAATTCTTCCTCTTCGCTAGATGAAACGAAACTTGGAAACGTCCCCTTTATGTCCCTACATTTAACCAAGAATCTTATCATCACAAGTTGGTTACGTATTAATAATACGGTATTAGCCATTAATTATACAGTACTTCCTTCGAGTCTGCGTACATATGATTAATGGGTTTTGACTTTTCGTTTGAGCCACCACTTTATTATTTCTTTTACGTATAGTTAGATATGAGATAACCGAAAAATTAATGAAATCTTCGAAGTACTCGATATAAACTCACTTTAGATACGGCAAAGTCATGTTCTTGATGAGCGACGGATTCTTGGACACAAAATCTTTCCATTCATCTAGATCAATTTTCCCGTCGTTCTTGCGATCTGCTTCGATAAACGCCTGAAAATATACCACCATGCATCTCCTTATAAATTCTTTATCATTAAGATTAAGATCTCCTTACAAAGTGATGGATAGAAAACAAACAATTACGTAACGGTATGAAGTGATGGACTACCTTATCGACCATTACTTCGATCATATCTTCGGAAAGAACAAGTTCAGATTCGTGAAGAAGCGCGATTACCATCTCTTTCAACTAAATGCAAGAACAACACACAAAAGTTAATTATGGGGATAAAAAAAATGTAAATTAAAATCTTGCGCGGGTTCCAGGAAAATAGCCGTAAATGGACTCACTTCTTCTCGCTCGATGAATCCAGTTTGCCGTAAATCGTACAGTTTGAAAGCAACTGCAAATACATGATCAAACTTCATTGTCATTTAAAACTAGAAACAAAAAAAAAAACAATAAGTATTTAACAATAGAATGAATTTGAATGTTAGAATAAGTGACATTTGATTTTGTCATGGACAGGTGCATTTGGATGGAAGACGCCTAAAGACCGGACAAATTCCCCAAACTCGATCACTCCATTTCGCTTCACGTCAAATACGTCAAATATCTGCGGATAGCATTATTACAAAAGAAAACTTCATTCAGACATGTACATATGTTTTTCTATAAATGTGGACTTGCTGTATGTAGTTAATATAAAGTACCCGATCAGCAAAAAGGTTCTTCCGCTTCCTATTTCTGAATAAAGCCAGCTGAAATTCTTCCTACAACATAATCACATTTTTTTCTTAAAAGCCATATGCGAGTATAAAAGATCTCCAAAAGAAAAGTAGGGACTCTGTTTCGACGATACAAAGAAGCAAAGAAGAAACCTTATGGATAAGACCGTCGTCGATAATTGAGCAGCTTAGCTTCATGAACAGTTCATACAAAGCCCCCACTTCTGCTACCGTAACTAATGCCCCTCCCAATATCAAAAGTAGAATAAAATTAGAGTTTTTGTCCAAAAGTCTAGAACATGTATATATTTTGTAATATTTTAAGAGTAGGATATTAGTAAGATTAAAAACTTAAAACTGACACGGCGTTACGGAGGCAAGAAGGTCAGGATCCTCATATCCCGGCGGTCGTATTGCATTCTTCTTCTTCTTCGACAGAGAGCAGCCCATACACACACACACCTTCTCTCTCAACTGTTATTAGTCTTTGCTCTCACTCTACAACCAATGACATAAAAATCTTGGTTTAGAAATATTTCGTTTATTTCCTCATAATACGGTGAATTAATACTATATAATATCCCTCGGTCGTTAGTTTTACAAAATAGTCCAATAACAAACCAATTATAATCGAGTGCAAATCAATAATATTCAATTAGAAGTCGACGGCTATATGAACGATTATTTCATTGGTTTATACATAATAAATACACACAAGATGTAGTTGGCCAAGTTACCCATTAAATTAAAGATAGTTGTAGCTTTCTTGACAGCTATATTTAGCTCTCCCCAAACATCAATTCACGTTTAGAGAATACTAATCGGATAGCCAAAACTAGAACTAAACGACATTTTCGTATTTTAATCTATAAATTTAGTAACTATACCAATAAACAAAATGAAACCAGCACAAAAACAAAAATGACGCATGAGCAGACGTATAGATAAGAGAGAACTTTTTTTCTCCTAATTATCTTATTCGTAATAACAGAGAGAACTTATCAAAGTCTCCTATATGCATAGATAATACTTTAAAAGAAAAATGTCGGATCAAATTTAATCGATGTTGGTCCACGTATATATATATATATATATATATATACGCGTGAATCAGTCAACTGGGCCAAAAAAAAAGTTACACAGATGTTTTTTTTTATATAAATAAATAAATAATCTTGAACATATAATAAGTCCAACACAATCACAAGAACACTTTTAAGCGATTGAGTTTTATTCTTTCTTATTTTTTTCCGAGTAAAGGGATCTTAAACAAAAACCAAATTTAAAGCTCAAATCTGAACGGGACCCCGTTTATGCAAATAATACAAAGTAACGCTTTATTGAAAATCACGAGATTGAGACAACTTCTTGTTGCTTTATTCAATAATTGTAGGAAAGGAAATTGTATGTGTCTCTTATTAAAGAAGTTAAAACGAAAGGGGCTTAGTTACCACTTACACTGCTATCTAGAGTTTTCAATATTTCGTACCTGATATTTGTATCCTGAGTGAATACCGTGCAAGAAAATAAACTTATATATATAATACATAATCAAACTCCATATATGTGTATATATATATGTAAACCAAGTTACACATATATGTGTATAATCTAGATCACTAGATGCACCGTTTTCGTCACGTTGTTTACTTTTCTCAATCTATTTGTGTAATAACAAAAGAGGTTCAATATTTTGTTGCTTATTTTAACCGGCCATGCATGATGCATTGCAGCAAAGAAAAATGACGTTTGTCTAATTATTAATTTATATACAAGTCTTTAAATAGTGAATTAAATACAACTTGCAGGTGTTGACTTTTAATATATTTGTTATATATATATAAGTTTATTTTCTTGTACGGTATGCCGGGTCTTTGATTGGAGTAAAGAACTTATTAAACACAACACCCACCAACCCCTCCATTCGATATCCTGGTTAAAGCTCGATACCAAATCGGACCAGGCTAGACCGCACAGTCTACCGTCCTACAGTAATTGAACCAAATCGAATTTGATCCAGTTCGTTATCATCTTCTAATCTAAAACAATGTAATCTCGTCAGAACCGAACTAAAACTATGAAGCAAAACCATATTCCATTAATTGGATTATAAAATGGAAATTAGACACTCAATTGGACGGAAAAATAAAAATTCAAACGGTTCAGTTTAGCTTATCTCGCTATAGTATAAGCCGGATTGATGAATGGTTTGGTTTGTGTTTTTTTCTTCTTACATTAAACCGAACTACACTAAATCGTATACAACTAGATTCCTTGAGAACCGGACCTATTTTTACTCTTTCGTTCGTGAAGAAAAAATCCAAAATGTGATCATGTGAGCTACAAAAATTGGATATGATGTGACAAAAAAAAAGCCATTGGAAAGAGAAGAAAGATTTTCTCAGCAGCTTCCGTTTGAAAAAAAAATCTGTTGAAATTTATAGTTTATCGGGAAAAAAAAAAAAAAAACAAACAAAGGGAAGACAGTTGCATTTTGCCATTTGCCAGGGGTCAATCCAAGAAATAATAAATAAACAAACTAACCGAGAGAGAATGTGGTGTGAATCTGTCGCCTCTTCACCTTCTTGGATCCTGAAAAAGGAAGAATTTTGCCTTTGGTGTGGGAGAGGAAAAGGACAAAATGGAAGTAATTATAAATAGTGTGTTGGGCTTCGCAACACCGGTTCGGTTTGTATTTATCCCATGCGCGTGGGTGGATGGATCGCGATGTGATGTCGGTTTTTCATATCTATTTTATATTGTTTTATCAACCCTTCCTTTTATTTTATATGACAAAAAGTTTTTATTTGTGATTTTATATTGACAACATATTTTTGTAACGGATTATTAAAACTTTTCGGCTCATACAAAAGAGCTTTTGGCTCAAAGATAGATGATTCCTTCCTACTACTCTTGCAGGAAAAAAAAGGACATGACAACACTGAAATTACACGTACCCAACTTTTCTAACTTTAGTCATCATCAGTTTTTCTTTGCCTTCTTATTTTTTTTTTTTTTTTTTTTTTGTTTATGTCTCAGTTTAATTTAAAATATTTATTTCGCTTATATATATAAATATTTTCATTTACTTTTCTGTCAAACAAAAATTAGGTTGGGGTTAACCTTTCCTTTTTTTTGTCGGACTGATTGATGCGTAATAACCGAGCAGCAGAAAGGTGGTTTTGCTATGTTGGTGAATAGCTAGCTATGTAACTGTTGCCAGAAAAAGCAAAAATGACTCTGTGTATAGCAGTGCCTAATTTTAAAGTTTGATGTTTACCCATAGGCTTTCAATTTAGCAAGAGATTAAGAAAAAAAATGTTACTTTATTTTATCAAAACTAGTTTATATAGTCTTTATATAATTAAGAAATAAATAACTGTGTGTATAGCTGTGCTTGATTTTAAAGTTTGGTGTTTACCCATAGGCTTTCAATTTAGCAAGAGATTAAGAAAAAAAAATGTTACTTTTATTTTATCAAAACTAGTTTATATAGTCTTTATAATTAATAAAAAAATAACTGTGTGTATAGCTGTGCCTGATTATTTGTGTTTCCTTAAGTTTATATTAATATATTTGAAACACGAAAAGAGAGATAAAAATATATACGAAATACACACAAAATGATATAAACCCTGAAATAGTTATATTAATCTGTGCGTTACAACAGATGACAGCTTTGCTAAGTAGATTTTGTCCTTATAACCAAATTACCATACAGCGATTTTACCTTAGTGGTTTATATTTTGTAACATTACCGCTATCATATCATAATACTCCACATTCAAATCCAAAAATATGAGTGTCTTATAGTAATAAACGATTGGAAAAAACCAAAATATCATTTTAAGATATTATTCTTTAGGCCTTGAATGTTTGCAGTTTTTAAAATGGTTTTTGGTTTTTGTTTCTCAAAAACTATTTTTTAAGCCATTCAAGTTTTTCAATAAATAGATTTCCTAAATTGTAAGGAAATTAGTTTTTCATAATTTTTAGCACTTTACAACAAAAACCAAAAACCATATTTTGTGGGTTTTTCAAAAAGTTGCCATAAACTTTTTATTTATTTATAATTTTTCTTTTTATTACTATTGCTATTTTATCAATTAGTATTTAACTAAATACCATTTTTCTATATAAAAGTAAAATTTTCATATTTCTACACACACAAATCTCATCTTAATTTGTGTAAACATCTCAACAATAAGTGCTAATAAGCTCTTTTTTTTAACAACTTATATTATTAAAAAAAACAACTTATATTATTACTAATAAGCTTATTGTTTTAAAAATAAAATTATGAAATGAAATTATGCATTTTTCTTGCTAATTTTAATATTATTAATTATAAAACTTTATGAACTTTTTATATGAAATAAATCTATGTATATTTTTGGTATTACTTATTATTTTCATAAAAAATAGTATTTGTATTTATTAATAAACTATATATATTTATTTTACAAACTTTAAACACTTAATACAACAAAACATAAAAAAATATAAAACCATATGTTATAATTAAGTCAATATTTTATATTATAAATATATAAGTAAAAACCAAAAACTAAATATATCACCATTCAAGTTTTTTTATAAAACTAAAATCTACAACAAAATCAAAAACCAAAAATTCAAAAGCCAAAATCCAAAATCAGAAACTAGAAACCAAAAACTAAAAACCACTCAAACATTCATTGGCTTAGTTGAACTTTCGAAAGTGAACAGAGCACTATCCAGATTAAATTCACAACAAAATTACCCATAACCGAAATCAAGGAAAACAAAAACATTGAGAACCAAAAAACTACCCCAAACCAAAACACACAAAAACCAAACCGATTACCCTAACTCGCCATACCCACTGGTAAACCAATATTTGAATCGTTGTGGATCCGGTTCAGCTCATAAGTCCTTAAGGGAGGCAATCTCTTGGGTTAGAGCTCTCTGAAGAGAGGTTTTGTTGCATTGTCATATCTTTCAACAGCCTTCTTCATTTTTTTCTCTAACTTACGCAACGAACACCTCTCTTCCGCTATCTTCTTTTCCACCATTCTCACTTTGTCTCTTGCTGCTTCCCATTCTCACAGCTTCTCTCCTTCATCTTCCTTTGCCGTTATCGGGAAATGAATTTCCGGTTTGCTGATACCCAAAAAACCAATAAACCAATGAACCAAAGATCATATCATCAAACATGTCATATACTCAAACGCTAACTTGGACAACAAGAAACGAAGATAGGGATCAGGTTTTCGAGCTTTGCTGTCAAAATGCAAGAACTGAAATGGAAACGGATATAAGGATCAAGAAATAAGTCAAGTACCTGCACCCGGAATATATAAACCCGTTTCCTTTGGCGATGAAACCATCTAAAGATACTGCTCCACCACCATTGATGTGTGGAAGAGCTTCTTCAACATGTCTTTGGGTCTCATAAACCTGTAGATTCCCAAAGAGACCATAAAACAGCGTCTCCCTGAGCCCGTGACCCGCGTTTGTTTTTATGAACAGCTCCTCAGGAGCCAATTCAATCATATTCACTGCATAGCCTTTGAAACCCGGTATGGGATCTCCATCGGGCAGCTTCGGATCATCCATGGCTAATTTTCTCTGAGGATCGTTCTCCACAACTCCATCCATCCATGGTCTATGTGTTTGGCAAAAGTCACCAGAATTTTATTTTTATAACTCTATCACAAGCAACATCAAGGTTTAGCAATCCAAAACTACTTAAATGGTTACCTCGTTGCATCAATACATAAAATATGAAACCGTTTGGTAATTGATCTTCCGAGCTTATCTGCTTCGGATTGAAGCCTGAGATACTCAGAACTATTCGGTCCAGGTCGTGACGATTTGCATACCAAAGCTAGCATTGTGTCTTCTCCCAAATACTCAGACAATACCCTGTCATACTCATACAAAATAACTCAAGTTACTAAAGTTTTGTCCCAAGTTTAGACAATACGATCATCAAAAAATGCGGCTAGAAATTGATGTCACCTGCTAAGGGAGGTGGAGGCAACTGAACCTAGAAGCGCTACGAGACCAAACACTCCTTTCTTTGCCAAAAAAAAAGACTGCGGAGGAGGAACATTTCTGTACATAGAACAGAAAACCGATGCAGCAGCTTCATGATGCTTCTCTTCGATGCGTTTCATCATTGATTCTTTGGTGGATAGGCATTCTGGGAAAGCCGCACCGAGGTGTTCCAGAGAATCTGAGATGGAGGCAACATGAATAAGACTACGTTCTAGTACACATTTTTTGAAACTCTTAAACTAAGTTTAAAGAACAACAAAACATGTGAAAATAGGAGCATCAGTGCAGCTTCAAACCCCACTCGCAGTTATCAAACTTGTGCAAAGGAGTGTCAAATAAACAATATCTAATCTAAACCAACATAATAGTTAGTTACCTTGTAAGGTACTCAACTCTTCCTCAGCCTGTTGTTGTTCAGCTTCCAAACATTTTAGACGCTCATCTATTTCCACTCTGCGTTCGCTGTAACTATTGAGCTTTGCTTTAAGTATCTGCAGGAAAAAGGAGCATTTTCATACATCATTCTAGATATATGCTTTCACTTATGTGTGGGGTTAAATGGTGATGATCATACGTCAGCGTACTGAGCCATATCCAGCGGGACAGTTTGGCTACTGAGAGCCGATGGAAAAACTCTAAACTCTGAACATGGAGTCTGTTGAGTTGGAGTCCGCCATTGATTTGTGGTTGAACCCATCTTTGATTGAGGTGTTCGACACATCCTTGAATCAGGTGCAGAACACCCAATCTCATCTCTTTCAGATGTTTGAGCAGAAGTTATCTGAATCTGAAAATTCAAGACATGAATATCAAAAGGAGATGTTATCAACAACATGATGCATTTTCTTCTCACTGGTAGAAACATATTGCAAGATGACACAACTCAGAGATTACTACCTTAAAGCTCATTTGAAGCTCCGGAAACCGAGAATGGAAAACCTTGAAAGACAAGACACCCTCGGTCTCAGGTAGGGACAGAGAAGCAACTTTGCAGGAACCATAGACAAATGCATATCTGATTCCACTCTCGAAGGTGCTTGAATCGGACTCAATGCTCATGGTGTGGAAACACCCGGATTTTTCGTCATGATGTATGGTGGTATCCATTGAACCATCTGGTTCCGTCACTTTGAATATGAGGTTTGTAAGATTTGAACCAGCATCACAGTACTTGGGCAGCTGGTCGAAAAACACACAATTTCAGAATGAGAAAGGATTACAAAACTTGATAAGTGTATAGGCAGAGAAGATGAAAGATATAGCTGCATACAAACATAGATTGCATTGAAAGAATTAACTTATGTTACAGATATTTACCTCTGTTAAGAGCACGAGCTCTCGTTTCTCAATGAGAGACACTTTCTTGAAGATCTCTTCGTTAGCATGCATCACAGAAAGTGATACTACAGAGAAACAGAGACATTAGAACATCAGCAGATATGTGTTGTTACTACAAAACTATGGCACCAGATGTTACCAGATTTCCCGTAGCCTGCTGTGACTTTGAGAGTTCCAGACAGATCAATGCAGCCATTACCATCAACCTATGAAATGATCAAAAGAGCTTAAAAGAGAATATGAAACGAGAATTAAGTCACTGTATCAATTGCATCACTTAGGTTACAGTGGCAAGAATATATAGAACACACTTACCAAATAGACATCAATTAACTAGCTAGAAACCTAAACTCATATATATATATATATGGTATCCTACAACTATTAACTAACTTGTTCATTAAATCACTCCGACACATTCGTCAGAAAGATCTATTTCGATTAAAATAATCGTAAGGAGGTAAGCTTCTCGTACGTACCTTTCGATTAGAGCCCATCGAGTCTTGGATACAATAGCCATCCATACATATAAGAACATCGGTACCTTCTGCAACATGGTTATTATATCCATCAAACATCTGCATGAAAATCATTGTACTTAGCTTGATTTGAAGGAAATATTCATTACTGAACAATTGAATGCATAGGCCTTTATTGTATATATATACCTGCAAGATAAAATTTTCTACAATAGAATCTGGAAGCAAATCTTCGAAAGCCTGTGGATTATTCTCGACAGCAGACTTGAGAGGCCCAGGTTTAACTGAAAAATGAAAAGCTCATTAAGGAGAATATCACTCAACACAAAGGTAGTCTTCTAAATCAGGTTACACTTTGTCTCTCAAAACATTCCTTACTGAAGACTGTTACTAAACCAAAAAAAATCAAAGCATTTTATGCTTACCTGTACAAGCAACTGAGACGGAAAATGGTTCATCCTTTGAGTATATCTCTAAGGTTGCTTTGTAATCTGGTCTGATGTGATCTAACCAACCAGCCTCAACGAGCATATTCTGCATTAGTTTCAGAAAGTTGGGAATATTATAGACTTTGCCAGAAAAATCAACAGCACTCAGTTAATAGCCAAGTGCTTGAATAGTTAGAGACCTTGACTTGGAGAACTCCACGACCTATCAGGTTGGCTTCAATCTCATCAATCTGGACTTCCAACCCCGGGCTGGCTTTCATTTTAACTTGCAGACTTGGAACACAAGTGAATGGTATTTGATTCTCATACTCATCCAAGCAAGCGATAGAGCAAGGCGGAAGAAAAGATCCCACCCTATAGATACACCATTATATCGATCAAAACTTTGATAAGAAGGATCAAGTGGAGTATAACAAGAGAAAGGTCTGCAGTTAACTAGTCTTACCGAGCATTAATGGACTCCAGATTACAGGCAAGTTTCCAACTTCCCACCTTGGAAGATGGTTTAACAACAACCTTTCTTTTAAAAGTAATTGAACTTCCCTGAAAAGGAAGCTTTAGATTGATAGCTTGTAAGACTTAAATGGCAAGTAAAAGGTTATAGGTTTAACTTACAACAGAGAAACAAAAGTTGTAAGTCCCAGCTTTCTTGAACATGTTGGGGAACTTGGACTCAAGTGGAAAGATGTAAAGACCATGAAACCCTCCACGTGATGTAGGAAAAGAGCGATGCGAATACAAAGGCTTTGCATTCTTATTTCTGCCATGTAATTCAACTTCCATGAGCATGTCTCCATCCATCTTCACAATATGTTTCTGATCCAACTTTTTCGGCTGTTTCGAAGATGCGAAGCTAGCAGGTCGAACAACTGCAACAATCTGTTGCGGTGGAGTCTGTCCAGCAAACACTGAATAACCAATTGTTGATTCCTAATAACATATGATCGAAACACGAGTGCTTAGTTAGTTTCATCATGGAAACATCAGTTTGAACAAGGCACTGGCATTTAAAACTAATCTGACTCCTTCTTACCCCATTAAGGTTCAATTCTCTGCAGTCTCTCTCATCCAGCAAATCAATTCTCGATGGATCCTTTTCTTTTAGCTTCTCAAGTTTTCTGTTCCATTCATTCTCATCTACAAGTAGACACTATATAGAAAACATATCTCAGAGTGAATTTTTTTTTAAAAGTGTATGCAGAAGAAGGAAAAAGTATGGTTTCAGCCTTTCAGGGTTCACTGATTGACCGACCTCTCCAGAGTCGATAATACTGACTGGGAAAGATGAAGAAATTCGAATTTCCAATCTCGAAATTTCATTATTGATTGAAAGCATGCATCCTCAGAGAAATTGAATTGCCTAAATTACCAAAAAAAAATCAGAATACAACTAACAATAATATTCAGAAGGAGTTTAAATGAAAAAACAATCACCTGCATATAATCCGGGCATCACCTGCTTAGAAGACACATGAAAAATAGCTCAATCCACCACAATGACTGACTACAAAACATATATCTCCTTTGTAGCTTAAATGAGATGTTACTTACCGCCTGCTTCGTCATCGAAATTTTCTATAAGGAAATAGTCAATAGTCGCGTAGACACGGAACTTGTGAGCTAATTTATATGCTCCTTTCAGAATCTTGATCTTCTGTCCACGTTCCCATGTCATCCCTTTTCTCTTCATTACATTGTGCACCCTTACAGCTAGAGCTCAAAAGCATTTCGGTTATATACAGATAAACCTTTTTTAATACATTTATCTTAATCATGAAGTGTTTGGCAGCAAGCAACAGACCTTTACAATCAGGTGAAATGCAAAGAGCTTTGTTATCCAAAGATTCAAAAACAACGATCGCGTCATCTTCACCCGATGCATTTTCTTCATCGTAAGACTTATGCATCTCAAGAACCAAGTCCTGATAACTCTGCTCCACTTGGCCATAAGTCAAACGTTTTCCTTCTCTATGAATCTCGATACTGACATCTGATAAAACCGAGAATATAGTCTCTTCTAGCCGCTAGAATATTGGCAAAAAAACATGACTTAAAAATGGATTTTAAACTGACCGTTATCCTTCTCCTTCGATCTACTACCAAAGTTTTTCAGAGCCACAGAGAATAGGTTTTGGCTTGCAAGATCAGTCTGCAAATAGCATGTTTCAGTAACCAAGCAAAGAATGGTACTAATTACATTAAATAATCTAGGATAGTGCTTAGCTCACTTTTGACGGCGTTGGGTTAAAGCCAGCATCCAAATCTGTAACCACCAAGAGTGGACATAAAACATACACTCGTAAAACAATTTAAAAGCAGACAATTGACTATGTAACTAAAGCTTCTTACCGACAAAGCATTTCACTCTTTGGCAACATTTCTGCAGAGTAGAGGCTCTGGCTCCTCTTTCCATAAACGGAATTGATGCCTATATATACACAGTTATTGGTAACATATAAAAAAGGCATTGCTCAAAAATTTTGTCTAACAACAGAAATGTGAAAACCTCCAAGGTGACTAAAAGAAGACTAACCCAAGGGACTTCTGGGAGTAGGCGACCAAGCCTTCTCACGGAAACACGACCAAAAGTTTGGCAGCTTTCAGAAACTTTGTATCCTTCCTTCTCTAAGCTTTCCATAATTGTGTCAGTGCTCTCTTTTCCCTGCAACATGCAAAGTTCAGAGCTTCTAGAGTGTTCATTTCAAGAAAGGTAACCAAAAGGTTGTCATACCTGGACGATTGGAAAATAAACAAACTTGAGACGAGCGTTTGCCTCTTGTGATGACTCTGGATGACAAAAATATATATAGTCGGACACCAAATGATGAAGCAGAAGCATCTTCAACTGTCAAAGGGTTAGTACCTTTTGTTTTTTCAGTGAATCGAATCTGAAGCCAAAATTCTTCACCCATGGAATTTAGGTTGGTGGTGGCAACCTCTCCACCTACTATCTCAGCTAAATCCTCTCCATTGACCTTGAAAAACGTTAGACAAAAAGTTGAGCAAAAATAAAAGCAGAGATTGCAACTAAGAGCACGAATAACAAATAAGAATATGATAAAATCAAACCTGAAACTCTACAGGCCTTAAAGTCCTCCCCGTCTTGGAGATCTCATCATACTACAGTTTGACAAAAGAAAAAAAATGAAAAACTCTGACCAAGAAACAGAAGAATAAAGAGATTGTCACACATGTTGTATTAATATCAGCTAAAGAATACCTGGATGTAAGGAAAATAGATATCCTTGAGTTTGCACTGAAGTTGATATATTCCTGGGAACTTACATTTGGGTTCAAAGATCTCAACCTGGAAATGAAATAGAATAGCAGTTGCAGATAAGCAGATACACATCATTACTCGCAGATTCAGGAGAATGAAGGATCAAAGATGAGGATCACACAAGAGAGAAACAAATTTCAGGATTCAGAATCTCTAGTCCAAAAGAATCCATTGAATGAGATGATATGTACCTTTATGAAGCTACCATGAAAATGTTAGCAACATAGAAAATGGTATGTACCTTTGCGAAGCTACCATGAGGAGATAGCTTAATTTTCTCATCCGAAGGATCCCTCATTCCACCATCGACCTTTTAAAAAAAAATTCAAATCCAACTAGTTAAGGACATAGACTACGTGCATGACAAGCAATAAAGAAACTAAACTTATAGTTGAATGTATATTTTAGTTACCTTCCAGTTTTTTCCCGAGGTAGAACGATTGTCAATCAAATCTTCTTTATTGAGTTGCAAGGTGAATACCTTCTTCGACTGTTTCGTCTTTGAAGACACCAAAGTACGCCTAATCATGCAAGTGTCAAGAGAGTTAAACGCACCCCAAAGAAGAAGATAAAGGCAAAATCATTGGTTGACTCAACATTGATGAGTGAGGAAGAAATGAAATTATCACCTTCCCAAATGCATGCAAGCATAGGCACCTCCATATCCAAACATCCCAAAGAACGGCTACATAGCAAAAAAGAGTAAATCTTCATGAGATCAATAAAAACACTCGGTTTTGACTCGGATAGAACAATGTATCATTATACTTGTCAATCTCTTTACTAAAAGACTCATGCAAGAAGAAAACATTCTGAGACTCATAGTTAAGTACCATAAGGTATGGTGGTATGCCTCCAATAGCTTTGGATTTGTGAGACCTATGTATTGAAGCCCCTATTTTTCCCCTGCAACACAGATTAAGAAAAACGAAGAATGCTCAAATTTTTAGTATTAACTTGAGTAAGAAAACATTTGATTGTAAGAATGTGTAAACTTATACCATTTAGCAATAGAATTTTCCTCGCTACTGTCCATTCCAGGACCAGAATCAAAGACTAAAATCCGATCGATGAGAACATCCACACTGCAAAAACAATTACATGAAATCAAAAGATTAAAAAAAAAAAAAAGCTCAGTTTTGATCATCTAACATTTAATGACGAAGAACAAACCTAATCAGTCTTCGGTCTTTGGGAGAACAAGACCACACAGCTTGCAAAGAATTATCCTGTGATATAAGCAGCATGAGAGAACAAACGAGAAAGCTAACACAGCCAAACCCTAAAACAAACAAAATTTCATTAGGCAATTCTATCTTTTTCAGGTGATTTGTCACTGAAACACTTACAATAAGATCCGCAAGAGCTGTGTCAAAGCTATAATATTCAGGTAGTTCTCTAAGCATATCAGTATCAGGTGTCAAATCCCACATATTCTGCCAAAAAAAACAAAATATATAATCATCATTACTAAACCAACTTAAGGAGACAGTTATAATACGTATAGCAAATTTATATATTATACTGACCTCATACATAATGGAAACTTTACCAGAACCATCCTGATCCAGAGATTAAATTTGTAAGCAAACAAAAAAATCAGATACTCAAAATTAGCTGAAAAATTAACATGTAAAGACAGAGCAAGTGAACAACTCACATCAAGACGTATTACATTACACAGATCAGGCTTAAACATATCAAGTCGAACGGTTCCTTTAATCTTTTCACCGTTAAACTCGATAAAAGATTTCGCAGCGAGATTCCAATCAACATGTTTCCTCTTCTTAAAGGACAACTCACAGTTCGTCCGAGTTTTCTCATACTCATCTTTCACCAGATTAACAAAATTCCTCATTGGCATTTCGGGTTCTTTGTTAGTGAAAGCGAGTGTCACACTTGTGCTGTTTGGTAAAAGAACCTTGAGCCTGTAAAACTTATCTTCTTCATCATCATCTACTGGAATCAATACTCTCTTCAACGATCTCTTGTTGTTACTCATCTGAAATGCATAAGACACGGATCAGAAGAAGAGAGAGGATACCAAAAAGACTAAAACTTCCAAAATAACAGAAGCTCCGGCTTCTTTCAGAAACCATAAACTATAAATTACCTTATAAGACACAGAAACTGTAAACTCCACCAGATGAGAAGAAGAAGAAGAAGGAAGAGATGTGCGTGTGTTAGGATTGGAAACAGGAAGATGAAGAGACGAGGAGTGAGGGAGTAAGTGCAGAGCCTCCTCTAGTTTTTAGTTTATACAACACGCTTCCTCTCCCAAATTTTTTTTAAAAAAATATAGGAGTATTACAAATAAGCAAAACTATTTCATTTGTTTATTTTTTTCATTACTTTTCTTTTTGGATTATTATTTGGGAAACTAGATGTGATCTATGTAGCACGGAAGCTTCTCTCGAGCTCCGCTTCCCGCTTCGAAATCGGAATCGGAATCGGAAGCTTTCGGAAGCTTTCAGGATCTCGCTTCCATAACAATTCCAAAAATATATTTTTTAAACACGTTGGAAGCTTGCGTTTCCGTTTTGAAAGCTTACGCTTCCATATTTAAAACATATGTATACAAAATATTTCATCTTTTATCTATTAAAAATATTGTTTGAAATTATTATTTTAATCAAGATAAAATTGATAATATTACTGAGATTATCTTGAAAAAGTTGAGTTGTATAATCTTTCTTTCGATAACAAAAAAAAATAAATGATTTTATTTGATAAAATTAAAAAAATGAAAATAAAAATAGCGTTTTAATCTTCTATTTTGATTAAGTTGAATTATGTAAAATATATTAATTAAATTTCGATTGTTTATAATCATTTATTAATGTAATATATATATATATACATACGATTCCAACACGTACCCGCTTCTTAATTTTTTTTTAAAAACCGTTTCCGCGTGTCCATGCAGCTTAGGATGTAATGACCATAAATGAAGATAGAATTAAAAAACTAACCAAAATATTAAAAAATAGTCATGATATTCTATATATTCACTTCTCATAACAGTGGCTTATTCTCTACAGATCGACATCTCTCCACTATACGCTTTGTGACTAGTTCAGTTTTCCCTGTTTCCGGTGGCCGGCGGGAAGTTTGCTCCGACCATGATATCGGAAGTTGCAAATCTCATGGGTGACGCCACGTCTGATTCCTTTGGAGAGAGCGCAGTTCACGAAGAGTCTCCTTGCACGTGTCCTCTTGATGGGCTTAGGCTTCATACATTTCTTTTTTGTGTATTTGGGCCTCACACGTGGGATTTTAATTATCCGATGTGTTGTGTTTTTTTGTAGTATGTGAATAGTATAAGAAATACCCAATAAAATACCCTTAACCAAAAAACAAGAGTCAAAGAGATGAGTGTATAACTGTATAATTTAGCTAAAGATGAGTGTATAACTGTATAAAAGTAGAGACGAAAAAACCAAACATTCCTACAAAAGAAGATCAGCCACGACCACCACGGCCTCCTCGGCCTCGTTTCCTTCGTCCTCTGACTTTAGTCGAGAGCATTTCTCGTACTTTTAGAGTTGGTTTAATAGTTCTCCCACCTCGGCTCCTATGCGACGATGAATCTTCGGGCATCAGGTCACTTTGATCCAAACTAGCAGAGGGATTACCCATTTTTCTCACACCATCTTCTTCTGCATTGTCAAATCTTTCCTTATTCTTATTCATTTTTTTCTCTAACTTACGCAACGAACACCTCTCCTCCGCTATCTTCTTTTCCACCATTCTCACTCTGTCTCTTGCTGCTTCCCATTCTCTCAGCTTCTCTTCTTCATTTCCCCTTCCCGTTATCGGGAAATGAATTTCCGGTTTTCTGACACCCAACAAAAAAACCAAACACCATATCGCCATCAGTAGCCATATACTCAAACGCTAACTTGGACAACAAGAAACGAAGATCGGGATCAAGTTTCGAGCTTTGCTTGTCAAAAATGCAATAACTGAGATGGAAACGGATATAAGGAACAAGAAAAAGACACGCACCTACACCCGGGATATAGAAATCCGTTTCCTTTGGCAATAATGCCATCTAAAGATACAGCATCACAACCATTGATGTGTGGAAGAGCTTCTTCAACATGTCTTTCGGTCTCATAAACCTGTAGATTCCCAAAGATACCATAGAAGAGCGTCTCTCTAATCCCGTGACCCGAGTCTGTTTTTATGAACAGCTGATCACGATCCAATTCAACCATGTTGACAGCAAAGCCTTTGAAACCCGGTATGGGATCTCCACNGTTTTTATGAACAGCTGATCACGATCCAATTCAACCATGTTGACAGCAAAGCCTTTGAAACCCGGTATGGGATCTCCACCGGGCAGCTTCGGATCCTCCATGGCTAATTTCCTCTGAGGATCGTTCTCCACAACTCCATCCCTCCAGGGTCTGTGTGTTTGGAAAAAAAAAATCACCAGAATTACTTTTATAACTCTGTCAGAAGGAACATCAAGGAAGGTTTAGCAATCCAAAAGTACTTAAATGGTTACCTCATTGCATCAATACATAAAACATGAAACCGTTTGGTAATTGTTCTTCGGCGCTTAGATGCTTCGAATCGAAGCTTGACACACTCAGAACTATTAGGTCCAGGTAGTGACGATTTGCGTACTAAAGCCAGCATTGTGTCTTCTCCCAAATACTCAGACAATACCCTGTCATACTCATACCCAAATAACTTTTAAGTTAGTAAAGTTTTGTCCCAACAATATGATCATCAAAAAAAGAAATGTGGCTAGAAATTGATGTCACCTGCTAAGGGAGGTGGAGGGTACCGAAGCTAAAAGCGCTACGAGTCCAAACACACCTTTCCTTGCCATAAAAACAGATTGCGGAGGAGGAGCATTTCTGTACAAATAGCAGAAAACCGATGCTGCAGTTTGATCATGCTTCTCTTCGATGTGTTTCATCATTGACTCTTTGGTGGATAGGCATTCTGGAAACGCCACGTCGAGAGGTTCCAGAGAAGCTGAGATGGAGGCAACTTGAATAAGACTACGTTCTACTAAACATTTTGTGAAACTAAGTTTAAAAGTGGGTTCCTATAATAGTTACCTTGCAAGATACTCAACTCTTTCTGAGCCGGTTGTTGTTCAGCTTCCAAACATTTTAGACGCTCAATTACTTCCTCTGTGCGTTCTCTGTAACTATTGAGCTTTCCTTTAAGAATCTGCAGGAAAAAAAAAGGAGCATTTTTAAACACGGAGCAGAGGCGAGAACTAAGGAATACAAGCTAAATCATTCTAGGTTTATTCTTTCACTTAGAAATAAATGAAATATAAAGATCAATATGTGTGGGGGCTTAAATGGTGATGATCATACCTCAGTGTACTGTGATACAGTTTGGCTACTGAGAGTCTGTTGAGTTGGAGTCAGCCGTTGATTTGTGGTTGAACCAATCTTTGATTGAGGTGTTTGACACATCCTTGGAAAAGGTACAGAACACCCAATCTCATGTCTTTCAGATGTTTTAGCAGAAGTTACCTGAATCTGAAAATTCAAAGAAGTGAATATTAAGAGGAGAGATGTTATCAACAACATGATGCATTTTCTTCATTACTGGTAGAAACATATTGCAAGATGACCTAATTCAGAAATTACTATACCTTAAAGCTCATATGAATCTCGGGATACCGAGAATGGAAAGCCTTGAAAGAGAAGACACCATTGGTCTCAGGTAGGGAAAGTGAAGGCACTTTGCAGGAACCATAGACAAATGTATATCTGATTCCACTCTCGAAGGTGGAAGCTCCCGGATTTTTCGTCATGATGGATGGTTGTATCCATTGAACCATCTGGTTCCGTCACTTTGAATATGAGTTTTGTAAGATTTGAACCAGCCTCACAGTACTCGGGCAGCTGATCGAAACACACAATTTCAGAAGGAGAAAAAGATTAAAAAATAATCTTGATAAGTGCGTAGTACAGGCAGAGAAGATGAAAGACAGAACTGCAGAGCAAGAAACACAATCAACTTATGTTACAGAGATTTACCTCTGTTAAGAGCACGAGCTCTCGTTTCTCAATGAGAGACACTTTCTTGAAGATCTCTTCATTAGCATGCTTCACAGAAAGTGATACTACAGAGGAACAAAGACATTAGAACATCAGAAGATATTTATTGTTACATCTTACAAAACTATGGCACCAGATGTTACCAGATTCCCCGTAGCCTGCTGTGACTTTGAAAGTTCCAGACAGATCAATGCAGCCATTACCATCAACCTATGAAATGATCAAAAGAGCTTAAAAGAGAATATGAAACGAGAATTAAGTCACTGTATCAATTACATCACTTTAGGTTACAGTGGCAAGAATATACAGCACACACTTACTTAATAAACATCAATTAACTAGAAAACTAAACTCATAAATATATGGTATCCTACAACTATTAACTAACTTGTTCATTAAATCAAAAGCCCTAATTAAATCAATCCAAAACACATTGGTCTGAAAAAAGCCTTTTAGTTAAAATAATTATGAGGAAGAAAGCTTCTTGTACCTTTCGAAGAGATCCCATCGAGTCTTGGATACAACAGCCATCAATACATATCAGAGCATTGGTGCCTTCTGCAGCATGGTTATTATATCCATCGAACATCTGCATGAATAATTATTGTACTCAGCTTGAAATAAAGAAAATATTCATTACTGAAAAATTACATTAACATGTGCATATATAGACCTTTATGATATATATACCTCCAATATATAGTTTTCAAGAGTAGAATCCGGCATCAAATTTCCCAATGCCCGTGGGTTCTTCTCGACAACACGCTTAATAGGGCCAGGTTTAACTGAAACGTGAAAGAAATGCTCCTTATGGAAAATATCATTATACACAAAAAAGTGTCTCATAACAATGAACATCCCCTACTGTTGTCAAGATTCTAAGTTCCATAAACAGAACATTCTGATCGATACACTCTTCTTTTGATCTACGTACGTGTAAGCACGTCTTGATAAGTCCTTCGTGTATACCACATGCTTTTGCAGAAAAGACAAATGGAGACTGCTACTGTAAAAGTTGTAAGAATTAATTAGGCTTACCTGTACAAGCAACTGAGACGGAAAACGGTTCGTCCTTTGAGCATATCTCCAAGGTTGCTTTGTAATCTGGTCTGATGTGATCTAACCAACCAGCCTCAACGAGCATATTCTGCAATTGTTTCAAGAAATTCAACAGCCACGAAAGGCCTTCTTTGGTATCTACACTCTCCTAATAACAAAAATACAAGCACAAGGCTAGTGCTTGAATAATGAAAGTAGTTAGATACCTTCACTTGGAGAACTCCAAGACCTATCAGGTTGGCCTCAATCTTATCAATCCGGGCTTCGAATCCAGGGCTGGCTTTCAGTTTAACTTCAAGACTTGGAACTGAAGTGAAAGGTATCTGATTATCACACTCATCAAAGCAAGCGATACAGCAAGGCGCAAGAAAAGAAGATCCCACCCTATAAGATAGATACACCATTTATCTGGATCAAAAGTTTGATAAGAAGGATCAAGTTAAGGAACAAGAGAAATGTATGCATTCATGAGTCTTACCGAACATTATTGGACTCCAGAAACGATCTCCCAAGTTTCCAACATCCCACCTTTGAAACGCATTGTGAAAATGGATGGAGACATGCTCTCTTGTTTTGTTTTTTTGGAACCTTATGACATGCTCTCTTGTTTCTCATCTGAAATGCAAAGACACGAATCAGAGGAATAACGGACACCAAAAAGACTAAAGAAATTCAAGCACCAACTTCTTTCACATAAGAGTAACGATTATAATTTGTAACTTGCAAGATAGTAGCCAGGAGGATGGACAAGATAGATTGTAAATTACCTTGTAAGCGGAAATGGCAGAGATAAAAACTGTAAACTCAACCAGATGAGAAGAAGAAGGAAGTGATGAAGAGAGGAGGAGTGAGGGACTAAAAGTGAAGAGCCTCCTAGTTTTTAGAGTTTACACAACACCTATAACTTTTACAAATAAAATGATCGATTTCCCAACAAGTAAACTATTTGCAATTTAACTTAAAAAGAAGTCCAGATTTTTTTTCTTCTGTATATGACGTATTTACTCAAAAACCTAGATTTTTTTCTATAAATGACATGTTTACTTAAAAATATAGGTTGACTGAAAAAAAGGAGAAATTTTAAGAAATACCACTTTTCTTATATCAATTTTCAAAACTACCATTGCTTTTTTCATTTTCGTCGGAGCAGACTTTTCTTCCCTTGTAGCTTAATAAGTCTACTTTAAAAAAAAAAGATATTGGGAATAAATATACGAATAATAATAATAAACATGCATTAGAAGAAAAACCCTAACTGAACAAAACAATGCAGATCATATTCACAACAGAACTGCCCTAACTGAAACAGGACACAAGATGAGAGTTTCAGAACTAAAATTAACGACCCCTAAAACACTAAAATGAGATTATCTTAATGTCTCCATATATATCTTTTCAACTGTCCTGAGAGTCTGCCATAGCTGTAAAATGTTGGTATTTTTTCGTTGTCTTCTTCAACTTTTTCTTTAGCTTCCGCAGCGAACCATTCTTTTCAACTATCATCTCCTCCGCTTTTCTCTTCCTGTCTCTTGTTATTTCCAATTTTACCAAAGCCTTTTCTTCTTTCTCTGTCACTGTTATCGGAAAATGAATTTCCGGTTTGCTGTCACAACCCAAAAAACACAATAAGCAAAGATCATTCAACAGTCACAATAACCAACGGCAGTTGCAAAGCGATATCTGGAAGGTTTGCAAGTCAAGTCTCGATCTTTAAACTCCAGATATGGTTTTGATGATAAAGAGAAAGCGCACGTACCAGCATCCGGAGTATATAAATCCGTTTTCTTTGGAGATCCAACCATCTAGGGACACAGCATCTCCACCATTGATGTAAGGAAGGGCTGCTTCAAGATCCTTCCCGGTCTCGTATACTTGTAAATCCCCAAAAAGTCCATAAAAAAGCGTCTCTCGAATCCCATGACCCCACTTTGTTCGTATGTCTTGATCCTCTAAAGCCAACTCGATCATGTTCACGGCGTAGCCTTTGAAACCCGGTATAGGATCTCCATTGGGTAGCTCAGGGTCAACCATCGCTAATTTCCTCTGAGGATCATTTCCCACAAGCCCACTGCTCCAAGGTCTGCATGTTTTTTTTATCACAACACCAAAAAGCATTTGGCTGAGCAATATTAAGGATTCGCAGCAAATCCAAAAAACAAAGGAAGAGACTATATTACCTGGTTGCATCAAGACAAAGAATAAGCAAAGGATTGGTTATAGATCGTCCTAGCCTAGCTGCTTCAGATTGAAGTCTCAGATACTCAGCACTCCTGGGTCCAAATTGTGATGATTTGCATACCAACGCAAGCATTGTGTCTTTCCCCAAATATACAGATAATGCCCTGTAATATTGGATAACTTGAGAAATTGAAGATTTTCCCCAACTGTAGATACTATGATCAGAAAAAAAAAAACTCTGGCTATAAATTGATGTCACCTGCTTAGTGAGGTGGACGCAACTGAACCGAGAAGCGCTACTATGCCAAACACTCCTTTATTTGACAGAAGCAGAGACTGCGGAGGTGGAGCCTTTCTGTACAAAGAACAGAAAACTGATGCCGCAGTGTCATGATGCTTCTCTTCGATTTGTTTCATCATTGACTCTCTGGTGGATAGGCATTCTGGCAACGCAGCACTGATAGGTTCCAGAGAGGCTGAGATGAAATTCACATAAACAGGTGACGATTGCCGGTTTATATTCACCATTCTTTTTTGTCAGAATTTTTTTGAAATAAGACTATGATGTAACAGACATTTTCTGAAACTCTTAGTTATGTTTAAAGTAGTTTTGAGAATTAAAGATGTAGGCAATGTTATAGACACCAATATGGGGTAGTGTTTCAGGAAAAGAGTGTCAAATAAACAAAATCTAATCTTAACCGAGATAATATTTACCTTGCAAAGTAATCAACTCTTGCTCAGCTTGTTCTTGTTCAGCCTCCAAACATTTTAGGCGCTCATCAATTTCCACTTCTTGTGTTTCGTATACATCGAGTTTGTGTTTTAAACTCTGCAGGTATCAAACACACCATTGAGATGAACTTGGAATATAAATGTTAGATCACTCTACATATCGTATTGCTTTCAGTACGGGTAGAAAGAAAAAAAAAAGATCAATATTTGTGGCTTAAATGGTGAATGGAGATGATCATACCTGAGTGTACTGCACTATATCAATCAGGTCATTTTGGCGATCCATTGAAGATGTCCTAATGGCCAAAACTCCAAACTGTGAACATGGAGTTGGAGTCACCCCTGGACTTGTGGTTGAAGCCATCCCTGATTGAGGTGTTGTAGTCGTCCTTGAATAAGGCGTTGAACACCCAGGCTCATCTCTTTCAAATGTTGGAGCAGACGTTAGCGGAATCTGAAAACCGAATACAAGAGAGTCAGTGAATTAACACGAGCACGAACTGAAAATCAGGAACAATTAGAAAAGCTCTAGCTCTGGTCGAAACATACTGCAATATATAACCCAATTCACAAATTACCACCTTTAAATCCACGTGAAGCTCAGGATATCGAGAATGGAACACCCTGAAAGAAAAGACACCCTCGTTCTCAGGTAGGGAAAGAGTAGGAACTTTGCAAGACCCGTGTACAAAGGCATATCTGATTCCACTCTGAATGTTTCTTGCATCGGATTCAATGCTCATGGTATGAAAACGCCCAAATTTTTCGTCATGATGAATACTATCATCCATAGAACCATCTGAATCCGTGACTTGGAAAATAAGGTTTGTAAGAGTTGAGCCAGCAGCACAGTACCCGGGCAGCTGATCAAAACATATAATTTCAGGATGAGAAGTCAAAGTGTGCAGGAAGAGAGACAAGTTCCTGACAGAAGCTTGAGCGCGCGCGGAAGAAAAACATAATAAAAATAAATAGAGCCTTTACCTCTGTTACAAGCCTTAGCTTTCGTTCCTCGATTTGAGACTCTTTCCTGAAGATCTCTTCATTACCAGACATAACAGAGAATGAGACTGTAGAGAGCAAACAAGACAATCAGAAAACAATCGTATAAAGGAATGCCACCAGATATATATAGAAACTGAAGAGATCATGTTACCAGATTTCCCATAGCTTTTTGTGACTTTGAGAATGCCAGAGAGATCAATGCAGCCACGATCATCGACCTATCATATTGATCAATGAACTTTTAAGAGTAATTGAAACCCATACCATCTAATATACTGCATCATCCACTTAGTGTTACAATTGCAAGTAGAGTGTATACTATATATAAGATTCACTCAACAAGTCAGGCAGAGAATTCTATACTTTACTAAAATAAGCTTTTCACACCTTACGGTTGACGTCCATCCAGTCTTCGATACGATAGCCATCGACATGTAGCAGTACATCGGTCCCTTCTGCAACATGGTTATTGTAGCCATCGAACATCTGCATGAAAATTATGCTCAGCTTGATTTGAATGAAAAACTGATTACTGTATTATAACGTGCATAGACCTATAATATTATATATACCTCCAGGATAAAATCTTCAACAGTAGAACCTGGAAGCAAATTTCCCAAAGCCTGAGGATTATTCACTTCAACACGTTTCAGAGGCCCGGGATTCACTGAAATGTCAAATAAGAAAAGTTATTACTTCATTTTGTATGTCCATACGATGTCAATATTTATGAATAGATACAAAGCACAGACCAACTCTCTAATTTCATAACTATCAGAAATCTTCACAATTTTCTCAATTCCATAAAAAGTGCAGTAATTACAGAAAGCTCCATAAGTTAGAGTAACATAACTGAACGATACATTCCGGCTTTTATATTGTATCAGGTGTACGGATGTCTTTAATGAGTCTTCTGTGAATTTTAATACAAGCTTTTGCAGAAAGACTTAAGAAGACCAATACTATAGAATTAAAGCTTACCTTTACAAGCAACCGAGACAGAAAAAGGTTTGTCCAGTGCGCGTATCTCCAAGGTTGCTTCATAATTTGGTCTAATCTGGTCTAACCCGTCAGTCTCAACGAGCATACTCTGCATTAGATTCATAAAATCACAAAATTATGCAGACTTTTCCAAAAAAAAATAACCACCGTGAATAGTAATGTTTAACAGCCTACACTACGCACTGTATCTATCTGTACTCACTTAACATTAACCATGGAAATAGCAATATACCTCGATTTTAAGAATTGATTTTTTATTTATCAGGTTGGCCTCAATGTTATCAATCTTGAGTTGAAATCCAGGGTTGGCTTTCAGTTCAGCTTCCAGCCTTGGAACAGAACTGAACAGTATCTGATTCTCATATTTATCAAAGCACCCGATACTGAAGGGTGGAAGCGAAGAACCAACCCTGTAGAAACATTATTATATTGATCAAGTTCGACAATCTAAAATAAAAGGTGAAGGAAAGTGAGAAAGGTTTTATGCATATATGTATATGCCATTTCTGAAGAGTTTATGAGTCTTACCGAACATTGCACAGCAGGGACTCCAGATTGTCGTGAAGTTTCCACTTTGCTGCCATTGAAGAAGGTCGAACAACCACCGTTTTTTTGCACTTTATCGAGTCGCCCTGAGTGTTTGTGTAATTACAATATATGATTACTCGAAAAAATTAACTGGTAGATAAACTGCGAGGTAGAATGCTGTTAGTTTAAAAATTCATCAAACAATCGTTTAAAATATACTTTCAGATATAAAAAGAGAAGTGCTTTGAAAGTTACTTACGATGGAGAACGAAAAGTTGTAAGTGCCAGCTTTCTTGAAAAGGTCCGGAAACTTGGACCCAAGAGAAAAGATGTAAAGACCACTAATCCCTTTACAGGACGTAGGAAACATGCGCTGCGAACACACGGCTTTGACATTCTTATCACTTGATTTCATATTTGTTGTGTCTAGCAATTTTACTACCATGACCATTTCTTCCCCCTCCATCTTAACAATATGTTTCTGGTCCAACTTCTTCGACGGTGTTAGAGATGGGAAGCATGCAGGCCGAACAACTGCAACAATCTGTTGCGGGGGAGCTCGCCCAACACACACAGATTCACCAACTGGTAATTCCTGTAACATATTGATACAGAAACGTTACTATCTGTGTGAATCTTCAACGAAAGACAGAGGTGCTTAGTTTTGCGNATTGAATCTTTTATTTGTAAATCATGATTAAAAGATTTTAAAGTTTGGTGTACAAATCTGCTAATTGCAACAGGAAGATTCAAATTTGTTTCAGCAACATTTGGTAAAAAAAAAAACATGGCTTACATGCTATATAAAAAGGATAATACGGAGTACAAATCCGCTAATTGCAACATAGATCTCAAAATAATTGGAAATATTTAAAAAGCAAAACAAAACAAAATCATGATTAGGAAATTAAGTAGGATTATTGAATTGGAATTTGATTAGCTAAGCTATTATGAATAACTCTCTATCTCTTTAATCAAGAGATCACGTAAAATTCGTTCCCTCGCTTAGTGATAACTAAGAATAGAACCCTCCAAAACCTCCGAAGGGATTATTTGGATTAAAGCTTTTATACGGAGATTCCAAATGGACGGTGGACGGAGAGTTTGATGTAGAGTGAGAAGTCGAGCCAACATCGCGAGAAGCCAGAAAATCGTAGTTGACATTAGTTCCTAGATCACTATAACTCGTGGATCCAAAAAAGTCAATGTTCTGATCCCTCAGTTGAAGCATATACGCGTTGTTACTCTCAAGATTTTGGGTAGAGGACAAAGGATAGGGGAGGTTTTGATGCAAATGTGCTTCATGATTGTAGTTGTGATGACCATGAGTGTCTAGACTTTCCTTCACGATCTCAAGATTCTCGTGTTCTTGGGTCTGGTTCGGTTCAAGAATTGATACCGGAATGGTTGAACCGACATTTGCGGCTTGGGAGCAATAATGTGTTCCTCGGTAAATAATCTCAAAGAACACCGGGTTTTCGTCAGATCTCTGGACTTGTTTAGTGGCCTCACATCCTTGAGATTTTCTATACGTGCATCTATAGTATCCTCTGTACCCCAAAAAAAAAAAAAAACTTATAATTTGTTTACTCGTATGATATTATGATGATAAAAGTTTGGTTCTTGTGTAATAACTATCTTTCTGTCACTCGGTGATTTATAAAAGATGAGAAAATTCAGCTTTGCCTGATTTATTATGTTTGTAGTTTTAATTACTAGACTAACCTTGGAAATTTGGCTCCGAGGATATCCTTCTGGCCGTACTTTCTCCAGCTGAACCCATCGTCCAGCGTTCTATCAATCGCGACTCCAGGGGTAATACTGACTTTTTGGGTCCACCTTGGCATTGACTTCTTCGAACTTGATTTTATATAAGTTTTCATATATTAAAAAATTATGCAAAACAATAAATGAATAAAATACGTTATATTCTACTGCTGGTTTATGTTATCTAGCTAGTGTTGTTGTGTTAATGTCCAAATTCAAATTTGACATAATATATCTTGTTGACAAAAAAAAAAGAATACGTTTTATAGTTTTTTTTAAAAAGGCTACGTTTATTATAGTTGAGAGACAGATATGAGGGGTACCTCTTGATGATACGGGGTTCTTGGTCGGAATCATCGCTCTTGGGGCTTGCTCCGCTGTGGGAATACGGAGAAACTTGGTCGAGTTCACCGGAGTAGTTCATAATGGTGAGTGACTTGTGGTAAGATTCGAGAATCTTCTTGGCTAAGTGTTCACGTGATTCTTGAGATGAAGACGATCCAAGCTGAGACTTGAGCTGCTGAGCATAGTCTCTTCCTTCTGTCATCAGCTCGTTGATCTCCTTCTTCATCTTCTCCCACTCTCCACCATTACTCTTCTTCTCCATTACGTTAAAAGAGTGAGATATAAGGATTAAGGAGGGATAAAATATTTTGAAAATGTGTTATCAAGAGCATTTATGTATGTGATACTATGTTTATTGTGCATGGCTTACGGAAATTTTGAAAGTGGGGAATATAAAGAGGATTGTGTGTGAGAGAGAGAGTTTTGACTTTTTGACTGAAGAACGAGAAAGCTGATGTGGAAGTAATGGAATGGAAAGGTGAGACCGGTCTTTGGTCAATGAATTTGGAAAGTCCAACCTGCTGACCAGTTCTCTGCTTCTCGATCCTTTTTTTTTGTTTTTTTATGGGATTTTTCTTTAGACTATCTGATTTTTATAATAGGTACACAATCATCTAACTAACATTCGTTAAGGTAATTTATTAATGAAGTACTTTATTAATATATAATTTTAATATATTTTCGAAAATTTGTTGTAATATTGAGTTCAAAAAGACCGAAGTTCTCAGATGAAAACTATAAAAATCGATACATTAGTTTTGAGTATGAATGGTAAAAAATAACGTAATCATATTTTTGAAACGTAAAAATGTGAAAAAATCACGTACCATTTAAGCCTGAGTGATATGCTAATGTAACACGGAAATTCCAATAACTAGAAATGGTATCATTTTACAGAGAATAGTGCTACATATTATTCTATATGCTAATTGGTTTCAGATTGAGTACTCGAAAACAATATGTATATTATTTCAGATTTTAATATGCGTAATGTTTTTTTCAATAAAGGAATATGAATAGTATTCTCTAATACCTTATCAAAATTTATAGATTTCGAACTTGAAACCAATTGATGATGAATTAACTGATTTATGTTGCTTATACATATATTACTTTAGATCACTTAGAATTTTAGATGTAGAAAAAAGAAAGGACACGTGACGTTTATATGACGGCCATTCAGTGGCATCACCATCATTAGAGAATAATGTAATTAGAAAACAAATGGAAATGCAACTACGATTTTGTGATGATGATATTGGGCTTGACCATTCTAGTATTATATGAGCCACTGAAAATTCTTCTTATCCAAATTACGTGTTAAGGGACACCTACATGTTTAATTAATATTTAGGCACATTGCTCATCAAATATAAAGTTTTACAAACAAAAAATTACAGCGACTCGGATATACAAAATTCACCGTGAGGATATAATATCAAGCTTCATTTAAGTGGACCTCAAAACCAATCATGATCTATATATAGAATACGGCAGGAATTTTATGAACAGAAGACCAAAAGGTCCGTTCGTTGCCGTGTTATAGACTCTGACCTGTGAATCAACGGTGTCACATACTATCAACTCTTCTACGAAAACTTCTGCAGCTATTCATAGCTCAATCTATAACCGGACTCAAAACTGGTTGACTTAAAACTTTATTTCATACCGGTTCAGTCTTCCTGCAGTATTTCCGAATAAAAGTACTGTACAAACCGGTTCCATTGATTCAGCTTGGAAGCGCTCTATCAAGGAAAGGAAGCAACCGGTTCAATTTTGTGAAAGTAATGCATATCAAATCTCAAACTTTACATGTATAACTTTTCGGTATCGGTTTAGTAATGATACAATACAAACGATTACTATTCACGGATTGATTTTACGCAGCTATAAGCCTATAAACTATAAGTAACTCTGATATCACATACACAGGTATATATACCAACGGTTATAAAACGGTTTGAAGTATCTCGTAATCATACCACGTACGGTCAAATGGTTGCGTGAGGCGGTTCAGTTCGGTTTGCTTTGGTTTCAGACGATGTATTGACGGAGGTAATCAACTCGGGCCTGATGCTTGAGCTTCATCAAGGCCTTGACTTCATGTTTCCTCACCATTTCTCTGGAGATGTTGAGATTTCCAGCTATCTCTCCTAGAGTCCTGTCGCCTTTCCCATCAAGACCGTA
>JAHZTW010000005.1:19381423-19392874 GCA_020283515.1 Alliaria petiolata | reverse complement strand
AAAAAAAATTTACGGGGATCTGCACATCCTCTCTGAGGCGTATATGAAACGATATTCATCAAACTTGTTGGATGATGCAAAAATTATGATTTGACTTTTCACTAAGAATGAATTCTTGTGATTGAAAATTGATGAATGACAAATAGTACCCCTTGTATCTATTTCATCTATGCGGACTTTTTGCCTATCCCACAAGTATGTGTACAGCTTGATAAATTGAAAGGGTTATTTTTTGGAGAAATTAAAGAAATTAAGGTGTAAAATATATTTACCATTTAACTAATTATGAATGGATTAATACTAACATGAATGTAATAAATTTAAATTTGTTATTTCACTAATCAGAAATTTGGAATTTTGACTCACATCAGAAATTCAAATTTGAAGTCTAAATTTACATATAAAATATTTAAAACTATCAATGGTATCTGCTTCTAATTTAATGTGTAGAAAATTGCATAAAAAGAGCGAATATCACATATTTTTAGAGAGAATAGCCAAGAAGTATCCATGGTCTAATGGTTAAAATGATTGACTTTTAATGAAAAGATTGTGGGTTCGCATCTTGGTAGATGCAAAACAAATTTCTAAAAGTTAAATAAAATTAATTTTTAAAAATTAAATAAAAAAATGACAGGTGGTACTCTCTCACGTGCTGACGTGGCATCACCAGGAGAGTGCCTTTGTGCTTTTATATAGTAGATTTCTTTTACGTTTACGTCTGGTCCAATTTTTTTTTTATTATATATAGAAAACAACTTGTTTAACAAATCCAGTCGTATATTTAAGTTAAAAAATAAAGTAACAATCCGATACAGTTTTACTGGGAAACATCAAACATATAGAACTATTTTGTCGAATTGGTTTTTGACGCTAATTGTTCTTTAAGTTTCAAAATTATGTTAAATCTAATCTAGTTTGATATGACTTTATCAAAATTTAGCCCGTTTATTTCACATAATTATCCTATCACCCCAAAGAAAACAATTTATCAAAAACTGTACTGAATTGTTAGCTACCAAGTATTATACAAAAATAATTTGAGAATAAAGAAAATGCAAATTCGATTCACACTATTATTAAAAGTTATAGAAATATCGAATCTTGCAGACAATAATTGCAGAAATTCAATGTTTATATATGGTTAGACGTATATAAAATTATATATTAAAATCATATAATACTCTGCTGAAATATTTGAAAGGACAATGATATATTAATATATGGACCTTATAATATAAAAGTGAAACTCGATGTGATAGAGGAAAGAAAAAATAATCAAGCGTGGGGTCAAAGGAGAATTTGCACACATGCAAGTTGGCAAATTGGTGGTTAAAAAGCATTTCATGCATGTGGGACCTTCCTTTGTAATCTAATTAAAATAGATTTGTTGCATTTTTAAGATACGATTAATAACTCTTATCACATCGGTGAAAAAGAGATGTGAGCAAATTATTCATTATTAATAAAGATTAAAGATTTATTTGTGCTTAAATTTTAAAATAATGATATGGGTCGGTTCAATCCTTCTGAAACTGAGCTGGATTGTGGGCATTCGTTTATCTAAAAATAATTAGCAGTTTTGAGTATTTTTTTAGAATATCGAGCTCATAATGTGTGGGTTACGTTTTTAAAAAATTACGATATTGTCTTATTTTTTCAATTGTTCCGGCAGTTTAAAATAATATTATGGACTTTACACATAAAATATGCATCTACCAGTTTGTAGATTTTTAAAAGATGGTAATAAGTGTAGACAGAAAAATATCTCTCTCGTGTTAATCAGTCTTGACTGTACGAAAGTTCGATTATTCCTATTGAGCACTGCAGATAAAATGTTTTTACAATTATAAAAGATTAAACCTCGGATCAATAAAATTGATGTGTAGATCTAAATAATATCTTCACCATAACTCATGAAAAACAAAATTCGATAAATCGATATGAAACATATAAGCAAAAATTGTTATATCAAAACTCCACATTAATAAAAAGTTTCCCAATCTTTTTTTATTGAAAGTATCCCTTGGTAGTTACTACTCTTTCTAATAATTAAATATCTCTCGCTCTCAACCCTTTGTTCTTTCACAAGTTTACTTTTAAAAAACTCATTAACAAATAAGAAATATCTAATGTCACTAGTTATTAAATTACTATTCGTACGTTGTGAAGTTTACGAGATTTTTTCTTTTTTGGTCGTCAAGAATTTTTTTTTTCTTTTATTTTGCCATGAAAATGAGAATAAACATAGTATTATTTTAAAATATATAAATAATTAGTAAATTACATACTCTGCCTATTTGATTTATCCCAAAAAAGCATAATTTAAAAATGACCTAACAAAACGATATAAGAATTTTAAACAGGTGAAATTAAACAAATAAAAGGCAAAGCGGTTCGATTCAGTTCGGTTTTCGTCTGTTCCGAACATATGTCATCACCGGTCCACTGATTCAAACTCAAATAACCGGGTCAACGCCCCAGACCACAACCGTCGGCTTCGAGTCAACTCAGTGCGCCGTCGAGAGCTTCCAAGCTGAGGTGGTTATGAGCGGCCGAGTGTGCCAACCCAACATCAAACATCCATTATTCTCCTCCACACGATAACCTTCGCCTCTATTAAACACAGCCAAAAGCATACTCGCTTGCTTAAACGCGTTAGACCCGAGATGCGCCGGCGTAAAACCGGACGAACCGAACCGGGTTGCCCATTGACTCAGTGCTTCATGTCTCTCGACTCGGTCTTGACCTTCGCAAGCCACGAGATTGCAAATCTGTTTCCCTAAGTAAATTTCCGACATGACTTTGTCTTGGCTACTTGGAACTCCTTCCAAGGAATCGAACAGGGTCGAATAGTAATGTAACGACTCGGTAAACCGGTCTAAGAAAACCGGTCCGTTATGGTTCGATTCTTGCTCGACCACCGTGAAAATCACCGGTTTAATCTGTTTCACGACGCTGAGGACTTTCTCTATCCCGCCGGGACGGCCTAGAAGCTTGTGGAGCTCGAAAACAGAGTTTACCGCCACAGATTCGGTTTCGCTCGGTCTAAGTTCTAGCATCGAAGCGTCGAGATCGGCTAAGCTGTTGGCGACGAAGCCACGGTATTCAAATTCGACGTGAATAGCTTCCGCAAGCTGAGCTAATTTACAGCCAACTTCGTGGAGATGGTCGGAGTTATCTGGCGCTGGAGGACCAATTCCGGTTAACCGGAAAACCGGAGGACCTCCTTCTCGTAGTGCAAGGGCTTGCATAAGCGCCGGCCATTGAAGCCCTTGGTTCATCGAGAAATCGATGACGTGTACCCTCTTCTTACCTTCGAAAGCTTCGAGGATGGCTTGATTCGCCGTGAAATGGGCGAATTTGAGGTATGGGCAAGTCTCGTAGAAGTGCATCTGGAGAGTATCCGAGAGAGAATGGTCGATTTGATTCTGCGGCGGAGATAGACGGTAGATCCGCCGTGCGAGAGCCTCGGCGAAATAGGTAGCAACTTTTCTCATGGCCCCTGCTTGAGACACAGCTAAGAATCCGATTTGCTTTACGAGAGCCTCCGCTAGAGTCAAATTGTTGTTCTGGATGGCTTCCGCACAGGCCATAAGCGCGTGGACTAGACGAACACCGTTTTCTTGCGAGTCGACTACGATTACTGCCCGAGTTGACTCGGCCGCCGTCGTTGCGGTGGTTGTTGTTACCGTCGTACCGATGACTCCACCAATCTGCGCAGCCGTCGAAGACGATGTAACCATTGAATCGGGGCTCGAGCATGATTTCAACCGCTTGTTGTTCTGATTATTATTGACAGCTTGATTCGACGAGGACGAAGAATCAACCGCGAATTGATTAGGCCTCCGGTAAATCGCGTTTCCAGGAATGGCTTTCAGGTCATAATCCGACGCCGCGAAACCACAATTCGAGGTAATGGCCGAAGAATCTCTAGCTCCGGTGAGAAACGAGTTATCTATCTCCGCCGGCGAAGGCAGAATCGGATTCAAACCATTAGACCCAGACGCAGCAACCGCCGTAGGATTAAGCTCCGAGAGCATGTTATCAAGCCACGAGTAGAGCTCCGACGGATTGTAGTGTACAGTATCCGTCGCGAGATGAGATAAACCATCCTCCTGAACATTTCCCATCATCGTCTCTAACTGCTCGAGTTTCAGGGCAACCTCCGCCATCTCCGACGACTTCACCTTGTAACCTAACACGGCGAGAAGCTCATCCATGTTCCCACCGTCTTCTTCTTCCTTCACCATCATCATCTTGTCTTTATTACAAGCCGCCGGGGAAGAAGAAGAAGACGAAGAACCGGCGACTGCAGTCCCGTGGTTGGACAATCGATTATTGGGACCTTGAAATTGATGAAGATCTCTCTTCATTTTCTTCTCTGATTCGATAGGTTTATCTCTGATTGGGTCTGATTTTGGCTCCGATCTCGGATCTAGGGTTTGCTTCTTTTTTTTGGGGTGAAGAAGAGGAACATGTGACTATAGGTGACGAATCTTAAGCAATCGAGCATTGGTGGGGATTGCTTTGTTTTTCACTGCTACTACCACTTCAATGATCATTCGAACTAATAATACTAAATAAATAAATAAATTTTACTCCTATTTATCAGATAAATTGAAAAATATTTAGGATATTAAAGAAAAATATTTAGGATATTAAAGAAAAAATGGTGGTGATGGGGCTCGACGACCAATGAATCGTACGAGAGGAGGGCTAACATCTACACCTCGAAAGCGATAAGGCTGAGAATATATACACATATAGTACTATTATATTTTCGTAGTACGATAACTGTAACATGCTCATGGTAAATGAAACACAAACGGTATAAAAAAACAAAAATGACTTCACTTTCTGCAGTTTTGAAGAGATTTTTACTTTCATTTTTGCAGTGAATCTTGATGCGTAGCTCATACATTTCAAATTTAAATCACATAATCTGATAGGCTAGTAAAAAAATTTGTGGAGCTACTAAAGTGTTGTATTTAAACCGACAATTTATATTTTTGTTTAAATGTTTTTTTTTTCTTTTTTTGCTAACTGATTATTTTTGTTTAAACTATCAAGAATACTTAGAATCATTAACCTTTTTGTCAAATCTTTAAAATGCAGATTTAGGGCTTTTTATTTGATTCTTTTGAGGGGTGGAGAACTGAAGATGCTTTTCCAGTGGATAATTAAAATCCACTTAAAAGCTGAACTCAGTTCATGATACTGTTCTAGTTCCCAGGTTCAATGGTAATAATAATTCAACCAACCATGTCTTTGGTCAAAAATAATGAAATAAAAATCTCAGTGACAGGTTTTGAGTTTAAGTGATCTGTTACTTTTTCCAGCAATTTGTTTGATTTCGCTTTTTCTTTTTAACCCCATCCATCGAAAACATCAATCTAAAAATGCGTACGATCAGAAAAAAATAATACTCCCTCGGTTCCACTTTTGATTTTTTAGATTTTTCACACATATTAAGATCAATCATTACTTACATTTTTCTATTACTTTTTGTTTGCTTTTAAATTTAAATTTACTTTTTTTATTACTTTTTGTTTGTTTATTATCTTGAAAAAGGATATATTAAATCTAGGGGCCGATTGGTAAGGAATGTGACTGCAGGCTGTTACTGTAAGCTTTTGGCTGTATAGAATTTGACTGTAAAAACTGTGACTGTTACTTTATTTATTTATAAAAATATGATTGGTAACAAAAACTTTAAAAACTATGACTGTTACTTTGAAATATTATAATTTTTAAAAAAATTATTATCTAAAATAAAAATTATATATTTTTATTTTGTTGTAAATATAAATATTCAGAACAAATATTTTTTTAAATTTTTATTGAATTTTTTTTACATGGAAAACAAATAAATTTAAAATTTAATCAATTAATAGAATAAAATGGATCTTAAAAAAAGAGAAAAAAATATTAATAATTAATAATTTAAATTTGTTTGTTATAAAATTTATATAATATGAGAGAAAGGTTTTGATTGTTTTAGAAGAAAAAGAAGAAACAATTATTTATTTGTGTTATTGAATATAAAAATAAATAAATAATATAACATGAAAGCATCGAAATATGAAAAGGGAAGAGAGAGAAAAGTGGAAAAGTGAGTGAGAAGTGGCTGTAGAAAAAAATGAAAAAACAAGAAAAAAATTTTGAAAATGACTTTTAAGCCTTTTAAATATTTTAAAGTCAAAAAAGTGTGATTGGTTTTTTTTTCACTGTTAAGGCTGTGAAATGTCTTAAAGTCCTCACAACCTCTATGCCAATCACCCCCCTAATCTTGGAAAATCAATCTTTGGGGAACAAAAATAAAACCTAAAAAATCAAACTATCAGAAACGAAGGGAGTACTAGTAATTTTTGGTTAGAACAATAGTAATTTACAGTAAGTTTATGTTATGCCTATATTATTTCTCTATACGTTTAGCATTCGGACAATCGGACGGACCTATATGTTTCAATTTTCGAGTTGAATTATGCCTATATTATTTCTCTAATTTTCAAGATGCATACAGTTAAGGTTCAAAAAAAAATGCATACAATTAAAGTATCGATCATTCACAAAAACTTTTTTTCCGTCAAGATTCAACAATTTGGTTTTGATAAAAATCATCGGATTTGTATCTTCGATATTTTGTTAGCTAGGTCAAATTTTATTTAGGGCCCGATTGGTAACGACTGTGGCTGTGGGCTGTGACTGTAGACTTCTGACTGTAAACATTTTGACTGTTAAAACTGTGACTGTTACTTTAAAAAAATTTAAAAGTCTGATTGTTGATAAAAACTGTAAACCTATTGCTTTTTATTATACATATTATTATTTTTTGTTAAAAATATAAATTATGCCTGTTTTAAATATATATAATGATATTTCAAACAAACTCGAATATTTGCTACATATCACAATCAAAATTATTAAACTAATAATAAATTTGCATACTTAAATATTAATATGAGTAATCAATATAAAAAATAATTAAAATTACAAAAGTTTAGAATTAAATTAACTATAAACTACCATTTTTTGCAACAAAAAACTAATTTAAATAATCTGCTAGCTAGTTTATTTTGTTTTTTAGTAATAAAGTTGTTTAATTAATATTACAAAAGAGTTTTAATGGAAAAATTGAATTAAATAAAATAAAGAATTTCACAGGCACTTAAAAATCTCATTTAGGTGACATTAGAAAAAACGGAATTGAAAAAGTAAAAAAATACAGTCAACAGTTAAGACTGCAGAAAAATAAAAAGAAGGAAAAGTCTGATTGGTTTAAATTTGACTGTAGAAGCCGTAAAATCTTCTACAGCCCTGACAGCCAAACGCCAATCACCCCCTTAGTGAACATGCTAATCTACGATTACTGTCAAAGTCTAAATAACTAGCATTTTAAACTTACGAAGACAACAAGAAAATATATAACAATTAAATACACATGGGAATATTTTATTTATGACATTTGTTCGTATTAAAGTTTCAATTGTATAAATTATCAAGCATATAAACCCAAATTTAGTAGGGAGCCTTTAAAATTAACGTTACGTGAGACTGCGACTATTTGAAGCTCGATAATATGACAAATAGTTATATAAGACTATGATATTGCATGTAAATACAGTTTACACATGTAACCCCACAGTACCTGATTCACACAATGAAGATTATTCATTCAGGTTTGTGTAATTAATAATCTTCTACTGCGCTTTAAATCACGTTTTGCGAGTAATGCAAATTATCACCGCAAACATTAAATGAAACAATCAACAAGATTAACGGACTTGGAAGTTGGAACCATCGCGAGACAAGAAATCCCGTTTTTAAGCATAACGGCCGCGTCCGTCAATGTCAAATCATTCATGAGAAAACTTAAAGAGATTCCCGTCCACTGCATAACGCCGTCATTAACGGCCTCTTTCGATATCAGATGTTAAAAAATAGAATTTATTAAAGATATATTCGTACCCTTCGGGAAACCCGAACTGACAGCACGTGATGGATCCACGTGTAAGGGGGACCCACCGTCCATTGAAGATTATAGCTTTCAATAACTCTACGCCGTTCGAATTTGTGGTCCCTATATTTACTGTGATTCATACACGTGTCCTATTTTCTTAGATCTATACGGTAGGCCCTGAGTCTGCTTCCGTTGACGGCAGTTTTCACGGATTACTTTTTTCGTCCTATTTTCTTTTTCATCTCTATCCTTTTTAATTCATGGTTAGAAGAGTACATGTTATAATTTGATGTTACGTCACTTTCTTAGTATTTAATATTTATATATTAGGACTGCATTTTTTTGCTGGGCTAAATTCCCTTGTGAAAATAACTGTACAGATTACTGTAAAAAAATCATTCTACGGATAAAACCTTAAATGATTTTTTTCCTGTTTTTTTTAATTTGTATATTATTAATCAAATATATTTTTTTAGAAAGGTGATCTTCCTTCAATCGTTGGACAAATCGGTGATTCGAATTGATTCGGTTTTCTTTTTCTTTTTTGGTGAGATCAATCGATTTCTAACTAGTCCTAAAGTTATGTTTCTGGCTTTGAATATAACAAATATTATAAAATATAGATCAATTAAACAATATAGATCGAGCATTATAAGTATTGGTCAGAAAAAAATATTTTGATTTGCATTAATCTAGTAAAAAATGCAGATCAATAAAATAATACAAATCAAATATAACAAGTGTATATTAGAAAAAATTACTTGATGGTCAAAATAATATGAATTTGTTCTGCTTCTATCACAAAAAAGACAACAAAAAATTGATTTGTATGCATATCTTTTATTTTTTAATATTTATTTTTCGATATGCACTAAAACAGCTAAATGAAGAAATAATTCAGATTGATCAGCTTTATAAATGTTCTGCAATTGTTTTACATACGTTTTGTGTTACCATTCAAACTCTAAATGGGATGAATTTGTTATGCTTTTATCATAAAAACAATAAGAAATTGATCTGCATGCATATTATTAATTGTTTATTATTATATTTTAGTTTTACATTAAAACTGATGAATGACAATTAAAACGTTGTTGCACAAAAAAAAAGACAATTAAAATGCTGTTTTTTAGTAATCTGCGATTCAAATATAAAAAACGCATTCCTTCAAAAAATCGTTTTGCAATCGTGATGTTTCATGTATTTAAATTAATTATGTTTCTCGATATTCTATCAAAACAGTCTATTTTACAAGTTTTGTGTTCAAGTGAAAATATGTAGTTTGGTTTCCTCTGGTTGGCTACACCGGTTTGATATACCATTGTCAACGCTTTCTATTTACGGCTTTATACATCCATTCAACCATAGCCACTCTTGAAGATAAAATGAGATTGGATTATCTAAAATGTTTCTCTTTGATTGAAAGCGTTTTCATAGATAAAGTAACCGTTTACAGTAAAAATGCTAATGTAACGGCAGACTGTTAACGGTCACGTCTTCATGTGTAGTCTTCTGTTTAAATGGAAGTGGTATTGGCCTTTGATTTTCCAACAAAGCCTTTGATTTTCTTGATGGTTTCTCGGAGTAATATGGATTTTCGATCCGGGAGAGATGTGTTTTACACACAAAGGATATGAGCCAACCGAAGTCATTAGTGATGTTAAACATACCAAACCAATGAAGGCATCTATAAACCTTATTGGGATTTAATTGTGAAAAGCATAAAGTCACAATTTATTCGATTGACATTGATACATAAATATAATAATTTGTATCAGTTTGTCTACTCATCCTAACTTTCAACGGAAGCCATGGGTTTTAGTAATGCGATATGCAACTAGAGATTTGATAAAAAAAAAAAAAAAAGACCAAGCACAATATTCGCATAAGAAGATTGGTTACTAACAAGAACGTAATGGTTGTTATAATTCTTTTGCGAGTAAAGTTTCAATAAAAAAACATCATCAATTCATTTGCTTGTTTTAATTATCTTCGTCATATGACGCATATATTTGTTATGTAATATCTTGTTTTCATAGTTTCTGTATCGACTTTGTATAATCTAATGTTGTAAACAACAATTATAATTTCGATTATTAATCAAATAATTTATACGAAAAAGATAAATCTTAAATGATTATAGCTTACTAATTATTATGATCAGATCATTATAAACAAGACTTTTAAATGTATCTTTTTAGACAACATTATCGGGATTACTATTACATCAATTGCCAAATAACAACATAAAAATCAATTACTCATTGAGTCCATATACTCTGATTAATTAGACCTTTTAGTTATATGTTCCATGGTGTCATAACAGAATTTATATATAAAAAGTGCACATCGACCAGCGTATCTGTGTGAACCATAATATACGTCTTAGTTTTTTTTTTCTTTGCCAACTACGTATTATTTATATGTTTTATATTCCGATACATGTTTTTTGTGTGATTTGTCTCCTTAGATTTTCTTTTTTTACACCCACCTTATAATCACACCAATGATACCGACTGTATATATATTGCCAGGTGCCAATTCATTTTTCAAAACTAAACATTATACTTGCTATAGAGTTATATTCAACATTTCAACGAAGAGTAATTAAACTGTACGTATAACAACAGACACATAAGTGGTGGTTACGCTAAATAACTATGTTTTAATACATAATCACTGTTATTTAAACATTAATCTTAACAATTATTATTATTATAAAAGTAAAAAACAAATATTATTATTCTTATTTCACCCGACAGAATAATTTATAAATTCAAATTTCCTCGTTACTAACATATATTTCTGCACCCTTTAAAATCCTTCCCAAAGATGATAAGAATTCGATTCGACCCATCACTGCATTATTACATAAAAGAAAACTTCTCACATGATCTTGATGGTTCGTCTATATTTGATTTTACCACGAAAACGTATATATATATACATCACAACTAACAAAATGTATGCGTGCGATAAGTGATAGTATATATTTTCCTTTCGAATGGAAATTGTTAAAATTTATCCACTGTCGGTGTTGATAAGTGTTATGTGACAAGTTTTGACTGTGATAATTAACCAACCAGCTACACATATATCAGCAATCTACTTTTCTAGACAGATGGAAGTATATTAAAGTTGATTAACAAAGAGCAAATCCCAAACACGTTTGCCAAAGCTTTGTATACAGGATCTTTGAAAATGATATGTGTTCTTTACAAGTATTGTTTACATCTAGTAATTCACTGAGATCATTTTTATATAAAAATCATTAAGATAATTAAGAAATCATCTTTAACAAAACCCAAAAAAATAAGAAACCATTATCATTTCAGATAAATTCACAGTCCATATTCCATAAAAATACTACACAGGTGATTTTTTATATTTCCTTTATGGATTGCAATCAAGTTCTCCCATTGATTTTTCCTTCCGGTGGAAGACAGGAAATGAATATGGTATCAAATCATCTGTCATAACAGATTAGT
>JAHZTW010000005.1:19290146-19358894 GCA_020283515.1 Alliaria petiolata | reverse complement strand
GTGTGTGTGGTTTGGTTGGTCTTAAAACCGTCATTCACCATAGTATTGGTACATTGCAGCCTTACTGGCAACCACACAACAGAGCTGTTGCCCGAAGGATCCAGAACATGGGATGGAGAGCTGATGGTGGTCTTTGGCTTCTTGTTCGTGGTGGAGGACTTTATCTTAGCAAAGGCACTGGGGTAAGTAATTGCAACAAGGCTCTCCTCAGCTTTTGCAGTTTTCTTCCCTCAATATTTTCTCTTCTTCTCATACCCAACAAAGCTCGTTTTGAGATTTACTTGCGAGTGTCTCGGTTTGGGGCCACTAAGAAACACAGTTTTCTTTCTCATCTGCTATTCCCTGGACCGAAAAGCAAGGAAACAAAAAATAATAATGTTTCCTGGTGATTCAAATTCTCTTCCAATGTTCCACTCAATTCTACATCTGACTTTGTTCTCCACTGTGTTGATTGCTCTAGATCTCAGAGGAGTTTGAAGAAGTTCCAGTACAAAGCCGTGGCTTTGGCATCCTTGATGTTGGTTATCGCTCAGAGGTACATGAGTTTACGCATTGATCATTCAAATCTTTGATTACCACTCAGATCTGTACAACATCTTTTTTGTGTGTGTATTGCAGGAAGAAGCGTGGGCCGCAGGAGGCAGCGGCATTCTACTGAGAACAAGAAATGGAGGAAAGTCTTGGAACCGTGACAAAGCTGCTGATAACATCGCAGCTAATCTCTACGCGGTCAAGTAAGTCTCTAGGCAAACATCAAAACACAAGTGTTTTTGATAAAGCTCACTGTTTCTCCTGACCCATCTCATATCTCAAATCTCAATCCGTTGCTCAAACTAATCAGCTTCCTTCCAATTTCTATCTGTTTTTGCAGATTTGTTGATGACAAGAAAGGGTTTGTGCTTGGAAACGATGGAGTATTGCTCCGATATGTTGGATGAAGAAAGTGGCAGTTAAAAAGGTGAATTGAAATCGTTTTGTTTCAGTCTTCTCTGTAAAGGCGTTTTGCTGCGTTTTGATACTGCATTACACTATTGTATACATTCCCTTCATCAAAGTTCTTTATTTATTACCGATTTTTGTTTGACTGTTGGTTGGATTTGGACTGTCTTTTCGCAAATAAACTTTAATTATATCCCATGAGTTTCTTATGATATTATTCATTTAATTCTCGTGTAGGCAACGAAGAACTCTTTTCCCCTCGCCGACATTATACGGAGTTTGTTTCTTACTTTAAAAAAACGGTCTATCCAGTGGAGAGATACATATTATTAACAGCTTTCTTGTCAACATTTGATTCCATAATATAATCTCATATAAGTCATAAGAGAAAACGTAAAATAAATGGTGAATGTTATTAATATCAACTTTGTTTTGTGTAGCAGTTCTTTTTTTCTTTGTCGTCCATTGTTTATCTTGGTTACCCAAAGCTGTAAACGCGGTTCTACTTTTTGATAATTTATAATAGGGAATAATAATAAATTTGTTCTTCGGTTTTCGTAGAAGGATAAATATAATTTTGTGTCGCGACGAGAGGGGGGAGAGATCTCCCGTTCGTTTTTCCCGGAAAATCCGGCAAGAAAAAGTTACATCGAACCTAAGGAGAAAACTCGTCCCTTCCACTCCACGAGTTTTCACCTCTCTTTCTCAAAATCTCTCAGCGTCTCTTCCTCGTTTCTCGTCTTCGCTTTTTCACCCTTTTCCTCTTCGACTTTGCCGGAATCCGAAAATTCTGATCAGATCTAGTTTTAGGATTAGGCTGTTAGATTGTACAGAGCAATGCTTACGGATCGAGGGAGGCGGGTTTCTGTTTGCAATGGGACTCTTGACTACAGCAGCAGAAAGTTCCGTGGTGGCAATGGTTACGGATTCGTAGATCGATCGGAAGGCTGCCGCGTTTGGAGTCGTTCCAGGTCCTCTGCTTCGAAAATCCTGCGTATCTCGTCACCGACCTCGTCTCCGCCGTCGTCGTCGGCTTCTTCCGTCTCCCTGAATTGCTCCTACTCTACCGGCGCTGGTTATATCGAACACCGGGTCTCCAAGTTCGATACTCTCGCCGGCATTGCTATAAAGTATGGTGTTGAGGTATGGTTTCTGTGTTTATTGCTTCAATTGACGAGGAGATTAAGCTTGCCATGACATGATCGAATTGTAAAATGCTTTTGCTCTGACTATTACGTTTCCAGAAATTTTGATTGTGTGATGGCATCTCTTTGTAGTTTATGTAGAATTCGTACTAGTGATGAAGGAACTGAATTTTTTTTTTTTTCTGAATCACGACACAGTGAGGAAAGGTAATCGAAAGCGATGGAAACAAAAAAAATCATAAAGCTGCACCTTTTTTTATTCATCTCGTGACCCTCAGTATCGCAATTTCTGAGTTTGTGCTTTTGATGCGAGATTAGTTCTAATTTCCTTTTATTGTTTTCTTGTATCCTAAAAAATTGATATTTCAGGTTGCAGATATTACGAAGCTGAATGGGCTTGTAACTGATCTGCAGATGTTTGCTCTCAAGTCTCTCCGGATACCATTACCTGGGAGACATCCTCCTTCTCCATACTTATCTAACGGCTCCTTGAATCATGGGTACTTTTAGCCTCTTGATCCTCTGTTTTTACATATTTATTTTTGTATGGTAATTGCCTTAGTCTGTGACCAGCAAGCAATGATTGATGTATGTAATCTTCTTGCAGAGAGGATTGTTCTGAGCAAGATTCTTCATCAGCAAGCAATGGCAACCTCCAAGACGTATTTGACTCCTTCCAGTCTTTGAGGGTGAAGCCTTCAGAAACCAAGATTTCTCCAGCCATGAACTCCTTGCAAGGTTACTATGGACTGAAGCCAAGAAACAGAAGGGCCTCTGAAGGTTTAGAGATGGCAGCTTACAAGGAAGAAGCTTCTCATCTCCAAGACGATGATCAGTACCTCACACCCTTCCCAGCCACCAATACTCCCTTAAATCATCACCACAGAAAATCCAGAAGCTTGGTAGATGCAGTTATCGCCGAGGTCAACCAATCATCCAACCCGTCAAAGGCAGGAGGAGAAATGAATTCTGATAAGCCAATGAGAAGACGCCAGAAATCTGAAGCCGATTTTAGTTCGCGAGCCCCAGAATTGCTTTTGAAGGAGGAGAACAGAAGCAGCAATGGCGGGTTTTCTGCAGTAGCCGGGAAAGGTTTAGCTCTGAGATCCAAAGGAGCAAGCAGAACTAATTTGTCAGCAGATACCGAGACCGGCAATTCCAATCCCGTACCAATCAGTTTGATGGATGCTCCTGTGGGAGACAGCTTCTCAAGCGTGAGGAAATCGTTTAGCGCCTCTAGTCTGCAAGAACCGGACCGTAACAGCAACGGTTCATCGATATGGCCAACCTCGAAGTGGACCTTGAAACCTGATTTGCTCACACAGGCAGCCATGACGAGCTCTATCTTTGATGGATTGCCTAAGCCTATAACTGGTCGGAGAAACAAAAAGGCTGTGGACTAGGTCAGCTAGGTTCCGTCCGATGTTGGTTATTGACTGTCCACTTTTGGCTCTGTAATCCAAAAGCAAGAAGCTAATAGCTGTAGATGGTGGGAGTAAATACAAGTATAGTGTGTATCATTGCATTGCATTTATTTAAACCAATAATGCAAAATTGGTTGTGAGTGAGAGTCAGATCAGGCAGGCATTAAGGATTTTTTTGTTGTTGTTGGAATTCACAAGTAATAAAAGTTACAATGAGTTTTTTTTTCAAAACAGCACAAATGGTCAAATTTGTTTTTTTCTGGATTAATTAACAGTTATGGCATGTATATCTTATTATATAGAGTTGGATGCGTCAAAGTTGCTAATTAACATGATATGTGTTAAGTTAATCGATTTTGACACGTGTTTTAATTAAAATATATTATAAAGGAAAAATATACTAATCGTAAAAGAAAAAGAAAATACTACTATTTTTTTTTAAAAAAATAAAATAAAAGGAAAGATATCTTATTATAAAGAAAAAATATACTAATCGTAAAAGGAAAAGGAAATTATTATTATTTTTAAAATAAAAATAAGTTAATCGTTAAGATTTTGACACGTGTTTTAATTAAAATATATTATAAAGAAAAATATATTAATTCTAAAAGAAAAAGGAAATACTACTATTTTAAAAAGAAAAATAAATAAAATAAAAAATTTGATTAACTAGGATATATTTCAATTAATAAAAGAAAATTATAGATGCTAATGATATGATATTAAACGATTATGAGCTCAATGAGGAGGGGGATATCAAGAATTATGTAGAGAGGCTTTTGATGCGAATCTTGAGAAACATAACTTCTCTATAGAGCAGAGAGATCATATAAGGGAGATGAATGTGGAGAGAAAGAGAGACTTTATTTGCTTGAAAAAAAATTAATGCGGAAATTGTTAACATACTCGAATTGCATACCCAAGTTTTTAACGCAGCTGAACAGTAAAAGATAGTTGATAAAGTTTGTGAAATATATGATAAGTAGGATTAATGTTGTTTAGGACCGCAACAGAATATGTGTTCTGAATATTTTAATTGAAAATAACTAAAAATTAAAATGGGAAAAATGCCAAAAAAATCCTCAACTGTTCCGTTTCGGCCATTTAAAGCCCGAGCTTCTTCGTTGTGGTTATAAACCACCAACTTTTGTTGACTTATTTGATTTAATCCCCAAGTTACATTGACCAAGCCGAATTAGTCTCGTCGTTAACTCACTTAACAGAATGGATTTGACGGGGTTAAATTCCGTTTAAAATTGCAGTTAACCAGACAACGTCGTTTTAAAAAACAGAAAACACCCAAATCGATTATCCCCAAATCGATTCTAACCTTAAATCAGAAAATCGATTTCTCGTTTTAAACCCAGATTCTCTCTCTCTCTTTCGATTGAAAAATCGATTTCTTTCATCAGTTAGTGTAAAGCTTGTCGTTGATCTTCACCTATTCTCCAATGAATTATAGTTTTGAGAAATTGGTTGTAAACACATTCGGAATACATGGATTCACGTCGAAGTGTGTGTAGATGTGCTAGAGGAGTTGAAGAAGCTTTGCCCAAAACTAGGAATCATTCAAAGTGAGATTTGCAAAGGCAATTCCAAAGTTGAAGAATTAAAGTCTATGGTGGAGAGGAATTGAAATAAGAATTTTAAACGCACCCAAATCGAAGTGAAGGAGTGTAAGGTGATGAACAAATGGTGTAATGTGTCTCTTTGCTTTATTACCATCGTCATCATTGTCATTGTGTATGTAATGGTTGGTCAAGCAAATGAAATTTGTTCTTGGTTACTAGTTTGAGGATCTGTTTTAAGACTTTGTAATGTTGTTTGATCTGTTTTTAAGACTTTGTAATTTGAGGATGAAATGGATAATGATAAGAGCTTTGTCTCTCTCGTTTGTCTCTCTTTTGAGTTTTTTTTTCTGAGAGAAGATGAATCAAGTTTCTGCTTGAGATCGAACTAACCCAAGATCAATCGAACATTACAACTTATGCATCTTCTTTATCATCTTTAGGTTGGTCTTAAATCTTAATGCATTTTTTATCATCTCGTTTGTCTTTCTTATGAGTTTCTCATTCCATCATCAGCATCATCAAAATCATCATCTGCAGCAACCGAGCAGTCATCTTCACTTACAGAATCTTACTCATCTTCATCACGAGCCTAATCACCATCACAAGCCTCATCACCCTTATAAATTCTAATACCATTATACTCAAAAATATCTGTAGCAGCACCCTCACAACAAATTGTTTCTGCAGAAACACCTTCGCAACCATCGTTTCTGCAGCATTCTCGCAACCAACAATTTTGAAAAGACACAACTTATTAAAAACAATTGGCATTTATTCAGATTGTTATTATAGATAGATTAAAAAATACGAATAACAATTTTGAAAAGACACAACTTATTAAAAAGCAATTGACATTTATTCAGATTGTTATTATAAATAGATATCAATATCAGTTTTTTTTTTTCTTTGGACGAATTTTTTAATAAAACCTGAAGTAGCTATTACATAGGCCAACAGTCAGATCCAGTGGAGTTTATGTCGTGGCTCCTCAACACTTTGCACATGGATCTTAGAACTTCAAAGGACGCCAGCAGTATCATCCACCAGTGCTTCCAGGTATGTGTCCGTCCTTTGACACGTCAACATAATTTAGTTTGATACGATTGCTTGCTAAAGCTGCATGTTCAATCAACCTGATAACCATTACAGGGTGAGTTGGAGGTTGTTAGAGAGTATCAAGGCAATGAAAACAAAGAAATCTCTAGGATGCCTTTTTTGATGCTTGGGCTAGATTTGCCTCCGCCTCCTCTTTTCAAAGACGTCATGGAGAAAAACATAATTCCGCAGGTATGCACCTCTTGCTTTAGATTTTTAAGTTCTGACAATTTCAAACCTTGCAAATCTTCCTACTCTGTCGGTCTGTCCCTTTTACAAAATGCGTTCTAGAAAGGGAAACACTGTTGTGAATACGATATGTGAGGTGCTATGCTAGGAAAGCTTTAATTTAAGTTTTGGTTGAGTCGCAATAATACTGAGTCCTATTTAGTGGCTTTGTGATTGTTCGCTGTCTTTTTGGAATCCACTTTATGAGTTTGAGTTAGGAAGGGAAGAAGTCTCTGAGTCCTTTTAGTTTGGACCTCGAATAGCCTTAAAGGCTTGATCTCTGTATAGCTAATTTCTTTGAATGTTTTGGCAGGTTGCCCTATTCGATTTGTTGAAGAAGTTTGATGGAGAAACTGTGACAGAGGTGGTTCGCCCTAAGGCCTAAGCTAGCCAGAATGAGGTACCGCGTAACCAAATCGCCTCCTTACTTGATGTTCCACATGGTTCGGTTCAAGAAGAATAACTTCTTCAAGGAGAAGAACCCTACACTGGGTGAGTCTATTTGATTTTTTTTTTTTGTGACGTTAATGTTTTACAAATATCGATCCCTATTGCCTTGTTAATTTGACTCAATTCCTTTTGTCGATGCCACAGCTAACTTCCCGGTGAAGGACATGGAGCTGAGGGATTACATACCATCATTGCCTACAGCACCAGAAGGCGAGAAGGTGTGTTCTAAGTATAATCTAATCGCTAACATTGTACATGATGGTAAGCCTGAGGACGGCTACTTCAGAGTCTTTGTGCAGCGCAAGTCGCAAGAACTATGGTAAGCTCTCACGCTTCTTTAAAAAAAGGTTCAATTTTTTTGGTGTTTTGATGTTCTCAAATGACCTGTTCGAACACGTAGAGACGGGTCAATGTTATGTGTGCATAGAACCGGACATAATTTGAGGATAATGTCAAATTTCAGGTACGAGGTGCAGGATTTGCATGTTGCAGAGACACTTCCCCAAATGGTAGAACTATCGGAAGCATACATGCAGATATATGAGCAGCAGGAGACAAACTGACTCATCGCTTTTAAGAGTTAGTTTCCAGGTTTTTTTTTTCTTGGATTGAGGAGTGAGATTAGAGGTTTATTTCGCAACTTGTTGTAAATTGAGTTTCCCTTCTTATGGGGCATTTTTTTGTTCTCTCATGATACTGAACAGATTCAGAGGTTTTGTTTTGGGGTTTTATAGATGGGCAATTTTCGCTTTTTGTTTATACAGTTTTTTTTTTTTTTTTTGGGGACAAAAATACATGTTACAATGTGGATGTGGATGAGAAATTTACATTGTGCGTGTATTTTTATTCGACATGTAATATAATTTTGAGGTTTACACGAAATCTTTAACAAACAAAAAAGAACTAGGGTCTCTTACAAAATACAATTTTAGAAAATACCAAATTTGAAATAAGGAAATTGAGCTATATAATCATAAAATTACGAATAATCAAATGAAAACGTGTAACTTTTCAAATTAAGTCAATCATCATTTTGGATCAGATAAAATAACAACTTTGCGCTCTAAAAAGTATGGAAATTTTAATGTTTAGACATGAGAATTATGAGTCTTTTTATCATCTACAACTCTCATTCACACAATTTCTGAATTTAAACCCGTGGTATACATTAAATTATTTAGTAATGATACAAACCATTAAGTTACAGATGATGACATTATATAAGAAAACAGAATTAAACATTTAAGCCAAAAGCTTCTTTACAGTTCTTTTTTTTAAAAGTTATATTTTAATAAGAAATTAAAAAAATTCTAATGATTTGTTTTCTTTGCCTTTGAAGTAAAAGCTACCTAAAAAATAACTAAAAAAATAAAAACCATTTTCTCATAGTTTCTAGTCATATTCTCCGTAATTAATGAATTTATTAAAACTCTTTTCAATGATAAAATAGAATTGTAAGGAAAAAAAGCGAAATAGCGAGGAACATGCCATCACTAAGAAAATAGAGATAAAATTATGGTGAACCGACAAGAAATATGAATCACTAAAAATGCTTACCATATACGTAGCACAAAACTAAGCTTATGGGTCTATAGTCTCCCAACTTACAAGCTTCATGTTGCTTGGGAATAAGAGCGATGGTAGTTGTATTCAGGTCTTTGAGCAGCAGCCATCACATCTGATCCAACAGTATCCTAAGACGCCCGAAAAAACTCAACAGGAAAACCGTCGGGGCCTGGACTCTTATTGAGAGGCATAGCGAAGATAGTAGCTTTGATTTCTTCCTCCAACACCACCTTCTGAAGCTCCAATCTCTGTTCTTCAACTTAAGCTCCAATCTCCCAACTTAAGTTCCTAAACCTACGATCCAAATCTCGTACTGAACCCAAATGGAATAGGAATTTTCAGCGTGAAGAATCAGAATCGGCCGTCCAAAAGCGGCGACAGCTTGTGGGCCTACTCGAATGGCTCCATTCAGAAAATCCCATTTTATTTGAGAATTTCTTTATGAAAGCCCATCCTCCTTCGGTCCTTCCTAGAATCATTTTTAGCGAAAATGCTGATATGCGAGCTTCAATAAAAAAAATTAGTGCATTTTAATGATTACATGTAAAAGATGAAATGTCAAATTTCCTAAAATAAACGAAATATTTTAACTAATTGAGTTAAAATTTAATAAATTATAAAATTAAAACGTGAATACAGTAGATTATAACACAAAAATTAATAAATTTAAATTCATAAAATATAATAATTACTATGATTTCAACTTTTTTACATATATTCATAATAAATTGCATAAAATATGACTACAAAAATTTTACAAAAAATATATATTATTTTTATACAAAAATGATAATATATTATCCAATAGGATAGTAAATACGCTATACCATTTTTATCTCTTATTGTTTTTAAAATAAATAAAAAGTTTATATCATACTCTTATACAGCCTCATTGTAAATCGAGAAATTGAGATCAGAAATTAAAAAAAATGTAAACGGATGAAAAAATAAATTATAATAAGGTAAAACAAATATGTATAAGAAGTAGAAGTAAAAATAAAAATAAAAATAAATCTCTACAGTTTTGTTTTTCCGTAATACTCTCGTGCTTTGTTTTACGGAGTCATTTAAAAATTTTAAGAAGCAAATTTTATAATAAACATATGTGTGGCTCATATTTTATAATGAACACATGTGTGCATATCAACCATAAACAAATTAGGGCAATTTTCTTAAATAGCACAAAATGAAATTTATTTTTCAAAAATAGCTCCATACGCTCACTTTTTCATAAACAGCATTCATTAAAGTTGGGAAGCCTTCCTAAATGTGTCTAACAGCTACCTAAAATTTATTAAAGTTAAAAAAGTCTTCATAAATATATCTAACAGCTTCCTTAATTTGAGTTAGGAAAACCTTTTTAAATGTGTTTAACGGCTTCTTATTAACTTTATTAAAAGTTAGGAAAGCTTTCCTAGATATATATAAAGGTTTCTGAGTAATGCTAAAAATGATTAACAAGATTTTTGGAGTTATCATTGAAAACTTAAAAAGAGGCTATTTTAAGCAATTTCTCAAAAAATTATATTTTTTATCAAACCAATTTCTAAAATATTGGACCAAAAGACGAGCAGAGAGCTGCCGAAAAATTTATAAAACATGATTTCACAAATTTTATAATAAATATTCACCGAGGCTTGCCACAAAGATTATGGCGTTACTTTGCAATCAGCGTTCTTCAACACATAATCTAAAAGCCCAGTGTTTCGTGGTACAACAGAACCAGCGACCAAGCCCAAGTTTGAATTTAACCCAAAAATGTTCAGATTTAATTTAACTCTAATCCGTAAAATTGCAACAAATCTACTATATAAAAGTAGAATGGCACTTTCCTGCTTCTGCCACGTCAGCAGCTGAGAGAGTGCCACATGTCATTCAATATTTAATTTTTAAAAAGTTTTTTATTTAATTTTTAAAAATTTGTTTTGCATCTACCAAGACTCGAACCCACAATCTTATCATTAAAAGTCAATCATTTTAACCATTAGGCCATGGTTACTTCTTGCCTATTCTCTCTAAAAATATGTAATATTCGCTATTTTCTGCAATTTTATACACATTAAATTAGAAGCAGATACCATTGATAGTTTTAAATATTTTATACGTAAATTTAGACTTCAAATTTGAATTTCTGAAGATAGTCAAAATTGCAAATTTTTTATTAGTAAAATAATAAATTTAAATTTATTATATTCATGTTAATATTAATCCATTCATAATTAGTTAAATGTTAAATATATTTTACACCTTAATTTCTTTAATTTCTCCCAAAAAAAAACCCTTTCAATTTATCAAGCTGTGCACATGGTTGTGAAATGGATAGACAAAAATTCAGCATGGATGAAATAGATACAAGGGGTACTATTTGTCATTCATCAATTTTCACTCACAAGAATTCATTCTTAAGAAAAGTCAAATTATAATTTTTGCATCATCCAACAAGTTTGATGAATATTGTTTCATATATGCCTCAGAGAGGATGTGCAGATCCCCGTAATATTGATTTATAATATTTTTCATAGTGAAATCGAATTGCAATCATGTGTGAAAATCGATCAAAATCTCTATAAGTTGAAATTAACCAAAATTAATATAAGTAATAGAGATAAAACTCATTTATTAAACTTTAAAAATTTCGAAATAAAGAAAGAAATATAAGCTATAAATACGAGTCTTTAACTTTATGGAGTTAGTAGGAATGAAACAAGTTGTGGAAGAAAAAGAAAGAACTCTGACCGCTTTTATTCTTTTCACATTTTGCCCATGTGAGTTTTAGTTTATTTAAGAATTTTTTTTAAATTTTAGTACCTATTAAATTTTGTTTCATTTGGCATTAAATGCGAACCAAACAAAATACTTTTAAATCACATCCAAGGGGATTCGAACCCAGAATCTTCTCAATAAAAATGAACAGTCTTATAAATTATATCATAAGTACTCCTTCTCAAATTTTGCGAAAATTACTATAATAATAGTAAAAGGCGTAAAAAAAACTATGGTGATCTATTATACATTACAACTTTGAAAATAACATAACAAAATAAATCAAAAGGATAAATTATAGAATTTAAAAATAAAAAAACTTCAAACAAACACCACCTATAAGTTATCAAATCACTAAATTATATACAATATCTATTGTAATTAATGACAAATAAAATCTTATTCACAAAACCAAAAAAAAGCATTCAAGTTATATTTTTTTAAATGATTAGTGTTTCAGCTTATCTTTTATTACAATGAAGTTAACTAATTTTTTTTCCATAATCGATAACATACCAACAGTCATTTATTTATTAAAATCTAACTACTCATTAAATTTAATTTTAACTATATAATATATTCAAATTGCAACACATGTCGAAATCTAACCAATTCACTTACCACGTGTCGCGATCATGTTAATTACGAATTTAAACGCATCCAACTATATATGATAAAAAGATATAGACTAAACATAATTATAAACAATTTCTATTTTCACATTCTTATTCTTTCAGATTAAATTGTGTCAACTGTTATGTAAATAATAAAATGTCTATTATTACAGTATAAAAAATAATAAATAACATATTCAACAAAAAAAAATCATTGAAAAAAATAAACAAATAACACATTCATAAATCACAAATCATCATCTACAATATAACAGATGAATGAGACTCTTTAGAAGATGTCACAACAGTTTCTTCTTATTAGTCAATCATAACATTATTTTTCCACATGTATAAAATATATAAGCAGTTAATTATTTTTTTTTAAAATATCATGCAATATAAATAAAAATTAACATATGTATAATTCGCTATACATAAAAACTATTAAATTTGAATTCAACTATTTAAAAATTATTGTAAGTATGTGAAATTCAAATTTAATTTAAAAACATACATATATATAAATCTTATATTATAGATAATTATATATATATATATCATTCTATTTTTTAAGTTGTTTTATACTTATTTACAAATAAATTATGATAATTAACTTTGGTACAACTGAAAAACAATTATGATATTGAATAAATTAAAAAGTTAACTACAACATATAAATCGTAAGACACAACAAAATATTCAATAAAAATCGAGAAGATAAGAAGATGCAAAACTTCTGAATTGACTCTTCAATAAGAAACCATAGCACCTATGACTGCTTGGTCACGACCGCTATCTACGCGACCACAAATCGAATTTTTTTTTATGATTTTGAATAAATTAAAAAGTTAACTCCGGCCTATAATATCATAAGACAAAACAATAAAATCAATAAAAATCGAGAAGATAATAAATTATATAAAAAATATTGAGAATAAGAAAAATGGATACAAAAATATACAAAATTTTAAAATATAAAAAAATATATGGATTCAATGAAAGATATACAAAAAAAAATCTTCAAAATAATAAATTTAAAAAAAAATAAATAATATCATAATATTAAGATTTAGACAAATGAAAATAGTATGAAAATTGAAGTATAAATAAAAATTCGTAAAATAATGTATGAAAGAGATTATATACATCATCAATAAAAATGTAGAAAATAATATTTTTTTAAAACAATATAAAATCAATAATCAAAATATAAATATAAAACATATTTTTAGAAACTCAAATTAAAATAAAACCCGCGCATCGCGCGGGTTCTCTTCTAGTAATATATAAAAACATATAACACAATACGCACGGGGATAATATAGTATGAGATTTTTTTGCTCCACACTCTAAATCCATAGACACAAAAGCAGAAGAAAAGAACTTGGCGTGTCTACAGAGAGGAGGCACACTGCTACGAGATTAAATAGATAATACCAAGTCGAATGATTAGATATATGTAAAATTTGACAAAATGAAATTTGTTCTAGTAATTAGTTAAACCAAAAAAAGAAAAGAAAAAATCTAGCAACTCTTGAGCATAAGAGGCAACTCACTTGCCACCAGAATCTGTTTACTGAAGGTCAGTGGACATGGCCGATGGTATTCCGTGGCGTTCTAAGATCAACAAAGTTGCTTCTTTAGCAGCTTTATTGTTCAACACAATAACATTTCCTTTCTCCAGGTCAAACCTCAAATCCTCGGTGCAGCATTTTTCTATGAGCTCACTTAGATGCTTCAAATTCACAACTTCCACTCCGTTCACTTTCTTCACCTGTTATACACAACAAACATTATACACAACAAAACTAAATTGGATAGGATTTTTAGTAAACGATATTATTCTGATTCTCAAGACACAGATGTAGCGTGGAATTATAGTTATAATCGGTTCATTCTTAGAATCAAACTTCAACTTATAATAGGCAAAACAAAATAATTTACCTCGAAATCATTAAAATTAGAGTATTCCTTGTTGATGTCATCCAACAACACCTACACCCAAAAATAAAGAAAACAAATCTTAATTATAATGCCAAGATAATGAAGACACTGTTATTTACATTACTAGCACCCAAGGACGGACCATGTTAGTGGTAGACTAAACAGATTAGAGGTCTTTGCATTTGGTAACTGAGAGCATTTTGGCTTTGGGGGAGTTGGGTGATCGCTACAACAAACCCCTCATCTATATAGGGCTCTTCATTGTATTTCTTGATTCAAAGATAATCTACAACAAATCTCTAATCTATCTAGGGTTCTTCGTCGTACCCGATTCAAAGACAAGACGACTGTTTCGATACTTGATCTTATCAGTTAGCTAAGCTGAGGTTATAATCAACTTAACAACCGAGCTTACCAATTATCGTTTTCTGTTTTTTTAGTAGAAGATTTTAAGTTTAAAAAGATTAGATGAGGAGGGAAACACAAACCTGAGAAATGATGACAACCTGTTCACCCGCTTTCTTGGCCATCCTTTTTAATGCACAGTCACATATGGGACTTGATTTGCCAATGTATGGCTTAGAAAGAGGCACAAAGACAAAACCGCCAAGTATGTAATAGCTTGGAAGGAATTGGTACGGAACCAGCTGCTGCTTCTGTGTACAATAGATACCCGTAGAAAACGTTTTGATAATTCGAACCAACTAGGAAAAGAGAACTAAAGGGGCAATTATTGAATTCACATAACAAAATAAGTAACAAACAAATCTGTCACTAAAAGGAAAAATATATATAGATGATGACTTACGGGGAAGTTTAAACTGACGTTGAACGCATGCTCTTTTCCATCTCTTAAGATTTTAACTAAAGCTGTTTCACCAGGTTTCTTCATAGAAACCCATTCATCAAGATCGAGCCACTTTCTTTTCTGAAAATGAACTGCAAGAAGATTATATAAGAATTAAAATTCATCATATCACATGAATAGGAAAATATTCAAAAATAAATATGTAACTGTTTACCTGTTCCATCATTATCTACGGGAAGACCTTCAATTGCAAGTATGACATCGTGTTTTTTCAGAACTTTGAGAGCATTTGACAGTGGATCTATTTCGGTTATAAGAACACCTGTCATGTCATGACTCATTTTAAAATGTCTACGTAGTTGAGCATCCCACATGGCTTGATACCATATATCCAGCGAGCCGAAGCCAATGTGTCTTTCTCCACTGCCATTTAGAAAATGCTTAATCACTGGAGTTGGGATTACGTTGTTACAGTAACTTTGATATACACCAACGATCTTGTTTCCCATAACCACCGGACAAATACTGTAGAAAGTCTCAGTATTGACTTGTATGGAGAATTCATCGGTGGTTCCGTAATAATATTCTCTACGTTCAACAGACGATATAGTACCTTCTACAAACTTAATGGCGCCGAAATCTGCATTTGATCACAAACATAACTCATTAGTAGGGGGGTTTAATAGAAGATGGATTCAGATAGAGTTAGAGAAATTTGCATAGAGTTGTGCTGAGTTTTAAGAAAGCTTTTTAAAAAATTTGCAAAGAGTTTTCTGTATTTCCATCTAAGAATTTTATTATCGCATTCTCAGAATTTTGATTTATACGTTAAACTGTTAAGAATCTTTATCCCAATAAAGATATATTTTAGCTGAATCACATATTCCCTATATATTAATTGAGAAACATTTTTAAAGAGTACACTTATTTTTTAAAATAACAATAGATTTTCAATAGAGTTTAAAAACCAATAAAAAAATGTTAGAATCATAAACCAATAGAATCGATTAAAAATTTTAAAATCCATAAGCCAATAAATAACTAAAGATTTTACAAATCCATAAACCAATAATACTACTCCCTCTGTTCCTTAAAGAAGGTATTTCTAGGAAAAAAAATTGTTTCAAAAAGAAAGTAGTTTTCATTTTTCAATGAATTTTTGGTTCAATTTTACCTGTTTTGTCCTCACTTATCTTTTTCTTTATTTTTATAGCAATTAAAAGAGAAGGTTAAAACTGTCATTTTAACAAATTTCTTAAAATCTGTGAAAATCCTAGAAATACCTTCTTTAAGAAACAGAGGGAGTATTTAAAAGCATTGTAAAGGGGCGTACCAAAAGCGAAAACGGAGACAGATAGGGTATGTCGTCACTGAGCTCCAAAGGATGCATATGCTCCCAAAACTCTTCGCTATCAACAACTAAGGCAGACAAACCACATTCATCCGCTTCGGCTTCAACCTTTGCTTTGTAGAGAGTGGGCGAACGAAACTTTCTCACTCGCAAGGATGATGAACGAGGAGACACACGATAAGATTCCGCAAGAATCCTCCTTCCGGAAATTACAAATCCTAAATATAATCCAAAATCCAAAAAAAAAGAAGATAAACAAGTCGCTCCTAAATGTTACATATGGGAGAGAGCGAGAGATGATTTATGGATACCAGAGCCGATCGCTTCTTCTCTCTCAGAGTCACTCTTGTCCCAGGGTTGAAGAGGTTTTGGCGTGCTAGAGATGTAAAAGATCTGGACCAGCGAGTCTATGGCGTGACCAAAACGAAAAGGACTCGTCCTCTCTTGTGCAGACTCACTTTGCGACACAGAAGAAGAAGAAGAAGCGGAATGACATATCGTGGAAGCATGAAAAGAAGAAAATCCGCCGGAATAATTTTCAGTCGTTAGGGCTAATGTTGGCAGTAAATGGTTCGAGGGACGGAGACGAAGAAGAGGAGAAGAGGCGAGTCGAGGAACCGAGGGGTTGCAGAACCTGGCCACGGTAGGAACCGATTTAACTGACGAAAGGAGCCGCATTTTTTTAGTGACTGACTTAGGTTTCCGCAAATTTAGTTATGACTACAACTAATATTGCGAAGAAGAAGAAGTAGGTTATCTCGGTTGTATAAAAAAGGTCCAAAACCCCATAAAAAAGCCCAAACCCATACCTCTCACACAAGTGTCTTCTTTTATTCCCATTTTTTTTGCAAAAAATGTGGAGAAGAATATATAGAGCTGTTGCGGGCAAGGAAGAAGAGATGAAGACTTGTAATAAGGCCAAGAGGGAGCTCGTCCAAGTATCAGAAGAGATTGTCCAGGGCCAAACGTTGAGAAATATCTTGAGGAGGGCAAAAAGAAACACAAGGCTCCGCTTGCCGCTCTACAAGTTCTTGTGATCGAGTTAGACGGCGACCTCAAGCATACTCCGGTTTCTGAAGATTCGTGGCATCTTCAAGATTCTTGTAAAACGAAATGACTATTTTGAAATGAAATTCAGTTTTTTTGCCGGCTCACTAATCTTAAATTGGTTTATGCGGATCATTAAGCTTTTATGCAAGCACAAAAGAACTATAACACAAATACATTGTATCAAAAGAACTATAACACAACTACATTTCAGTTCTTTCCATTTTCTTCTCTTTGTTCTCCTTCTTCATGTTTTTCCATCATCCCAAAGTTATGGATTAGGCCACAACAAATGGATTGTGGGCTAGCTTAACCCACTCAATCACAATTTAGAATCGGAGCATTGACATTTTCTTTACCAGATCAGATAAAAGGGCGATGATTAGATCATTGATCGAAGCGGATATTGCTTTTAGTGTAAATATGGGTGATTGTAGCATTGAATGATGATTGAAATTGAAAGGTTAAGCCATGAAGAAATGGTCCAATAAACTTTAGGGCGTAGATGAATGATCAGATGATTTAGTTATGATCGTGAGACTAAGAACAAATGATTAAATGTTTTCTTTTATGATCGTAATCGTCGAATCACGTCCGTCTTGGGGAGAAATACTATGCCAAGTCTATCGATGATGGTAGTGTTCAATGTTTGAGTTTTGTTAATTATTTACGACGGTGGTCTTAAGAAGAACTTAATTTTGGGTTTTTTTAATTAGAGAAAATTACCTAAGATAACCTAATAAATATTAAAAATAGCTAAAATAACCCATTTTTATTTTTATTATTTAAATAAACTGTTTTTAATTTCATTTTTCATTAATACCCAAATTGTCCTTTTAGTAAAACAACCTTTAAATCTACTTTACCAATAAAATTCATCTTTAAAATTAATAAAACATTTTCCATTCAAATTTATAGTCAACATTACACTAAACATTATCTAATTTTATCATATAATTTGTTTTCTAAATCGATAACCATAATAATAATAAATTATAAACGATTTTATCTACAAATATCGCAAAATGTCGAATATGCGAAGAGTCTTCTAGATATTTGCGGTCTATCAAATATTTGCATAGTCTACCAAAACAAATAATAGACTAGTAGACTAAGATACCTATAAGTTTGAAGACTTATATAAAATCTTCCAAATACCAAAAAGATCTACCAAATATTCATAGAGTCTAACAATTTATGACAAATTAGAAAATTGAAATCTAAGTCTATCAATAAATTTAAAAGATTTTTGTAAAGTCTGCTACTGAGTTTGGAAGAATTTCGTAATATGTGCCAAATATCAAAACAATCTACCAAATACTCGTAGTCTACCAATTTTTGGTAGATTGGAATACTGAAATCTAAGTATGGTAGTAAGTTTAAAAGATTCTCGTAAAGTCTCCCAGCAAATTTGAAAGACTTTCGTAAAGTCTGCCAAACCCCAAAACAGTTTTCCAGATATCCGTAGATTCTACCAAGAAAATGGGAGACTATAATTTAAGTCTTAACCAATATCTACAAAGTCTTCCATATATTTGTATAGTTTGTCAAATATCTATAGAGTCTACCAATTGAATGGGAGACTATTAGACTAAAATATCAATCCACTAGTAAGTTTGTCAGACTTTGTAAAGTCTATCAAGTACACGTAGAGTGTGCCAAATATATGTATAGTCTGCCAAATATTGGTTGAGTCTGTCAAATATGAGCATAGTCTACCAAATGAATGATAGACTGAAATCAAAATTCATCTATAAGTTTGACAAATCTCTCAAATTTATGTAAAGTCTGCCAAAAACTCGCAAAGTATACGAAATATATACAGAATATGTCAAAAGAATGGTAGACTATTATTATCTAAGTCTGCCAAGTATATTTTTGGAAAATAATATTATCCAGATTTTCTAAATCTTAATAGGTTATTTTTGTTATTTCTAATATTTTGTAGGTTAGTGTAGCGAATCACCCTTTTTATTATTCTTAATTTTGATATTGTGTATATATAATCTATATGGATTTTTGAGTTGGACCTTAATTTAGAGGTTATTGTTGGGCCGAGATTTTCATCTAGGGCCAGGATGCGCCCACGTGTCAGGCGCATGACAGGCAAACGATGCGGGAGTCCGAAGAGCATTAAATGCGTATCAACTACCTTATGCGGTTGCAATGAAGACGTCTAATAGGAGACGTGAGCATGTGAACGACGCCTTTCGATCATGCGTGTATCGAGAGGTCTAGCCTGACTAACAATAACTCTTTAAGACAGTTCGGCGGAAAATCCAATGGACAATAGGGAGAACCTGACCCGAGGAGATCCAAGCCTGGCTCGTGGTTCAAACCCGATCCGTAATCAGGTATTTTCTATAAATACATTTCTCAAATCAACGATTGGAGGAGGAAAAACCTTCTAGAGAGATAAAATCCATCTTTTAGCATTCTATTTATGAGGCTTACTTATGCCAAAGTTCTATCGAGATCACTCTGAGTCGATAGAGCAACCATTCCCAAACACGTCCCATCCGACCCGATATTTCCTTTCTTTCGGCCAGCCGCGTGTTTTTATTTTGACTTGAGTGTCGGAGAATAATCGGGAGGACAACCCTTTCCCGTTTTGTCACGTTTGCACATCAGATCATCGAATATCAACTGTAAAATTCAAACATGTGCATCGGATCCGGCGAGGGCTTTTAAGTAACTAACCAACCAATATTACATTACGCTCTTCCTTGTTAATATCGTACTCCTTAAATAGGTTGTCTCAAAGTATGTATGTACAGGGCAGATCCACTTGTTGTAGGTTGGGGCAGATGGCACCACTAAATTTTTGTTGATTAATGCAAATTATGAAGGTTTTAAATTAATGCCCCCACTCATAATTGTTGTTCTGCCCTCACGTATCTCGAAACCAGATTACTTTTGGAAAAATAGACTTTAATGTCCAGAAATATTTTTGGTAATAAGTTTGTAAAGTTATGTCAAATGTTGTTGAATCTTTTATATAATAGTTTCTATAAGTAGTCCATTCTTCACATAATTGCGAGAACTAATTGTCTTAATTGGTGAAAATTTCTGAAATTCTTTTTTTAATATCACTTTTTTATCAACATATATTTTTAGAAACTACAGTATTTAAAATTTTATATATATAAATTATATAATACATTCAGCCATATTGAAAGATACTAAAAATATATAATGAATTTTGTTAAAAATTATAGGTTATCTAAAGATTTTATTTTGATATATCATATATTTACTGTGTTTCATATGCAATAAACATATACACATAGAAAGTAATGTAAGAATATTATTACATATCTATAAATATTTATTTTTTCATATAAAATATTAACATACAAATATATATGTTAAAAAAAATTTGCCCCCTGTCAAATTAATTTCTGGATCCGCCCTTGTGTATGTACTCTTCCGTTACATAAATAATTTTTTTTATTTGAAGATTCGAAACAGAGGAGAGTATCAGACACACACACCTGATTGAATATTTTTGTATAAACATAATATTGAAAATACAGTCTTTTAAAAATTCTATCACTATTTCTTTCCTTTCGAACTATACTACTACTAATGTAAAGGTACTTTACCGTTGTTCTTATGTCCGAATCGTCCATCCATTAAGACGTACACTTGTCGTGAATGCAAACATGACTGTAAATTGATACATGCATGGTTTCATATATAACCATATGATTCTTGCTCATATACAGCATGTTTTCTTCCCCATACTTTATTGCCGTTTTTCTTACATTTTATATATAAACTAGCCTCGATAAACCTTTTATATACACAAGTCTAATGGCCTGTTTTTGCTCAAATCTGTTTATTAACTTATCACCGTTTTAACTATGATAGTGAGATCTAGATAGCCACGTGGTATAGTGATAATACCTGCAATGAGTCCAAGGGTAAGAGATGTTGGTGACATTTGCATGGAGTGCCTCTTGAACATCTCTCCTGTTCATATACTTTTCTGTATACTCCGATGCACATGGATCGTAACCGGCCGCCATCCTCCGCCATCCCTCCTGTATATCATCAATTATAACTGGTCCAGACAAATCCGTTACAAAAGAAAAATATTATAAGTGAAAAAAAAAAAGAAGAATATTTACATTGTGGGAGTTGAGACGGGGCCGAAAGAGGCCTTGGACAGCAGGAAGGTGGCGGTTTCCGGCGACGGAATGATAAATGGAGGAGTTCTCGGCGGTGGGGACACACCTTGGAGAGTAGAGACTGTACATGTCAATGATCTTGTATACATCAAAATACTCATCTAAGGCCTCATCGCATTCCATTGGACACATGCTCTTGTCTGAAATCGCAGTCTTGATTCAGTCTCTTGTACAATCCGTCTGATATCACCGCGTGATCGTACGCGTAATCTATCATCCCCTTTTGATCCGTTTCGTCGTCCAACAACGCGTTTCCTATCTGTATATATACAAGTCCAATCCATCATGTTGATCCTTAACCAACAGTAGACCGCAACTAAACTACTACTAGTTTATTGATTGACTAAAGAAAATCTCTGACCATTAGCCCCTTGAGGTTAATGAAATCTTGCTTGGATGCAATCTTGTTTTGGTTGTAGATGAGCTCCGAAAGTTGAGGAACGTAATGGCCTAATCCCATGCAAACATACATTGAAAATCAAGTATTTTTCACCTGTGAAACGACGTCGTACCAGGCAAACCAGTTTTTTTTTAAAAAAAAATTAATAATAACTAGGAGAGAACCCGCGCGATGCGCGGATTTTATTTTAATTTGAGTTTTTAAAAATATATTTTATATTTATATTTTGATTATTGATTTTATATTGTTTTAAAAAAATATTATTTTCTACTTTATTTTTTGATGATGTGTATAATCTCTTTCATACATTATTTCATGAATGTTTATTTATTCTTCAATTTTCATACTATTTTTATTTGTCTAAATCTTAATATTATGATATTATTATTTTTTTCAATTTATTATTTTGAAGCTTTTTTGTATATCTTTCATTGAATCCATATATTTTTTTCATTTTTTAAAATTTTGTATATTTTTGTATCCATTTTTCTTATTCTCTATTTTTTTATATAATTTGTTATCTTCTCGATTTTTATTGATTTTATTGTTTTGTTTTATGATATTATAGGTCGGAATTACCTTTTTAATTTATTCAATATCATAAAAAAATTTCGATTTGTGGTCGCGTAGACAGCGGTCGCGACCAAGGGGTCATAGGTGCAATGGTTTCTTAATGAAGAATCAAATCAGAAATTTTGCATCTTCTTATCTTCTCGATTTTTTATTGAATATTTTGTTGTGTCTTACGATTTATATGTTGTAATTAACTTTTTAATTTATTCAATATCATAATTTTTTTTCAGTTGTACCAAAGTTAATTATCCTAATTTATTTGCAAATAAGTATAAAACAACATAAAAAATAGAATGATATATATATATATATATATAATTATGTATTATATAAGATTTATATATATGTATGTTTTTAAATTAAATTTGAATTTCACCTACTTACAATAGTTTTTAAATAGTTGAATTCAAATTTCATAGTTTTTATGTATAGCTAATTATACATATGTTAATTTTTATTTATGTTGCATGATGTTTAAAAATAATAATAATTAACTGCTTATATATTTTATACATGTGGAAAAATAATGTTATGATTGACTAATAAGAAGAAACTGTTGTGACATCTTATAAAGAGTCTCATTCATCTGTTATATAGTAGATGATGATTTGTGATTTATGAATGTGTTATTTGTTTATTTTTTTCAATGATTTTTTTGTTGTTGAATATGTTATTTTATTATTTTTTATACCGTAATAATAGACATTTTATTATATACATAACAGTTGACACAATTTAATCTGAAAGAATAAGAAAGTGAAAATTGAAATTGTTTATAATTATGTTTAGTCTATATCTTTTTATCATATATAGTTGGATGCGTTTAAATTAGTAATTAACATGATCGCGACACGTGGTAAGTGAATTGGTTAGATTTCGACATGTGTTGCAATTTGAATATATTATATAGTTAAAATTAAATTTAATGAGTAGTTAGATTTTAATAAATAAATGAGTGTTAGTATGTTATCGATTATGAAAAAAAAAAAAATTAGCTGACTTCATTGTAAGAAAAGATAAGCTGAAACACTAATCCTTTAAAAAAATATAACTTGAATGCTTTTTTTTTGGGTTTTGTGAATAAGATTTTATTTGTCATTAATTACAATAGATATTGTATATAATTTAATGATTTGATAACTTATAGGTGGTGTTTGTTTGAAGTTTTTTTTTTTTTATTCTATAATTTATCCTTTTGATTTATTTTGTTATGTTATTTTCAAAGTTGTAATGTATATTAGAACACCATAGTTTTTTTTTACGCCTTTTACTATTATTATAGTAATTTTCGCAAAATTTGAGAAGGAGTACTTATGGCATAATGGATAAGACTGTTGATTTTCATTGAGAAGATTTTGGGATCGAATCCCCTTAGATGTGATTTAAAAGTATTTTGTTTGGTTCGCATTTAATGCCAAATGAAACAAAATTTAATAGGTACTAAAATTTTAAAATTTTTTCTTAAATAAACTAAAACTCACATGAGCAAAATGTGAAAAGAATAAAAACGGTCAGAGTTCTTTCGTTTTCTTCCACAACTTGTTTAATTCCCACTAACTCATAAAGTTAAAGACTCGTATTTATAGCTTATGTTTCTTTCTTTAGTCCGGAATTTTTAAAGTTTAATAAATGAGTTTTATCTCTATACCTTATATTAATTTTGGTTAATTTCAACTTATTGAGATTTTGATCGATTTTGATACATGATTGCAATTCGATATCACTATGAAAAATATTATAAATCAATATTAGACCACACATCTAAAAAAAAATTTACGGGGATCTGCACATCCTCTCTGAGGCGTATATGAAACGATATTCATCAAACTTGTTGGATGATGCAAAAATTATGATTTGACTTTTCACTAAGAATGAATTCTTGTGATTGAAAATTGATGAATGACAAATAGTACCCCTTGTATCTATTTCATCTATGCGGACTTTTTGCCTATCCCACAAGTATGTGTACAGCTTGATAAATTGAAAGGGTTATTTTTTGGAGAAATTAAAGAAATTAAGGTGTAAAATATATTTACCATTTAACTAATTATGAATGGATTAATACTAACATGAATGTAATAAATTTAAATTTGTTATTTCACTAATCAGAAATTTGGAATTTTGACTCACATCAGAAATTCAAATTTGAAGTCTAAATTTACATATAAAATATTTAAAACTATCAATGGTATCTGCTTCTCATTTAATGTGTAGAAAATTGCAGAAAAGAGCGAATATCACATATTTTTAGAAAGAATAGCCAAGAAGTATCCATGGTCTAATGGTTAAAATGATTGACTTTTAATGAAAAGATTGTGGGTTCGAGTCTTGGTAGATGCAAAACAAATTTCTAAAAGTTAAATAAAATTAATTTTTAAAAATTAAATAAAAAAATGACAGGTGGCACTCTCTCACGTGCTGATGTGGCATCACCAGGAGAGTGCCTTTGTGCTTTTATATAGTAGATTTACCGGCATAGCTTTCTCCTGCGATATAAAAGTCGTGCGACTTGTACTGAGGGAATCTCTTGAACCAGTTGACGAGGAGGTTGTACGAGTCTTTCGCTGGTTTAATTATACACAATCTTAATTTACTTACCCCAAAACAACTAACCGTTCATTATATTATATAAATTAATATTATATAAATGAACCTGTGACGGTGTCGCCGAGTTCACTTATATCACGGCTTGTGTTAGAGTATGGGAATCCAACTCCCACCGGAGATTCCAAAAATAACAAATTCGCCGCTTCATATTATATTTCAATAGTATTAATTATTATTTCAATTGTAATGATGAAAAAAAGATTTGGATAGAAAAAACCTCGTAAAAGTTATATGTGACGTGTTCTAACCTATCTTGTAGATATAACTTTACAAAAACAAATAATTCAACACATATAAGCTTTTTTGATGAAGAAATCAGATAGATGGATTAAGAAATCTCTTTTTTGATTCACCATTATAGCATGAATCATTATCAAATTAACTTTTTTATGTGGTTTTGCAATATAAATAATCTTTAAAAGACATAAGTGAAAAGAAGTAATTTTTGATAATTGAAAAGACGCAACCGCAAATAATATTTATTTTGCTAAGTCGATGCAGAATTTCGGCTAAAATTTGATTATTTTGCTGATTAACTTCTGCAACAATAGGTGAACCTCGAAGGAAAAAAAAGAATTGAAGCAGATTCTTTGGACTATATTCTGGAGATAAAGTTACATCTCTAGCAATAATAACGGTATTGTTTATTATTCTTACCGATTTCCGATAAAATAAATGAATATAATAATTCGTTTTATAAAGAATCAAATGATCCTTTTTATGTGCTTTTCAAAAGACATAAGTGAAAAGAAACAATTTTTGATAATTGAAAAGAAGCAATTTTTGATAATTGAAAAGAAACAATTTTTGATAATTGAAAAGATGGAACCACAAATGATATTTATTGAATTAAAATTAGAATTTATTAAAAAAATACGAATAACAATTTTGAAAAGACACAACTTATTAAAAACAATTGGCATTTATTCAGATTGTTATTATAGATAGATTAAAAAATACGAATAACAATTTTGAAAAGACACAACTTATTAAAAAGCAATTGACATTTATTCAGATTGTTATTATAAATAGATATCAATATCAGTTTTTTTTTTTCTTTGGACGAATTTTTTAATAAAACCTGAAGTAGCTATTACATAGGCCAACAGTCAGATCCAGTGGAGTTTATGTCGTGGCTCCTCAACACTTTGCACATGGATCTTAGAACTTCAAAGGACGCCAGCAGTATCATCCACCAGTGCTTCCAGGTATGTGTCCGTCCTTTGACACGTCAACATAATTTAGTTTGATACGATTGCTTGCTAAAGCTGCATGTTCAATCAACCTGATAACCATTACAGGGTGAGTTGGAGGTTGTTAGAGAGTATCAAGGCAATGAAAACAAAGAAATCTCTAGGATGCCTTTTTTGATGCTTGGGCTAGATTTGCCTCCGCCTCCTCTTTTCAAAGACGTCATGGAGAAAAACATAATTCCGCAGGTATGCACCTCTTGCTTTAGATTTTTAAGTTCTGACAATTTCAAACCTTGCAAATCTTCCTACTCTGTCGGTCTGTCCCTTTTACAAAATGCGTTCTAGAAAGGGAAACACTGTTGTGAATACGATATGTGAGGTGCTATGCTAGGAAAGCTTTAATTTAAGTTTTGGTTGAGTCGCAATAATACTGAGTCCTATTTAGTGGCTTTGTGATTGTTCGCTGTCTTTTTGGAATCCACTTTATGAGTTTGAGTTAGGAAGGGAAGAAGTCTCTGAGTCCTTTTAGTTTGGACCTCGAATAGCCTTAAAGGCTTGATCTCTGTATAGCTAATTTCTTTGAATGTTTTGGCAGGTTGCCCTATTCGATTTGTTGAAGAAGTTTGATGGAGAAACTGTGACAGAGGTGGTTCGCCCTAAGGCCTAAGCTAGCCAGAATGAGGTACCGCGTAACCAAATCGCCTCCTTACTTGATGTTCCACATGGTTCGGTTCAAGAAGAATAACTTCTTCAAGGAGAAGAACCCTACACTGGGTGAGTCTATTTGATTTTTTTTGTGACATTGATGTTTTACAAGGATCGATCCCTATTGCCTTGTTAATTTGACTCATTCTTTTGTCGATGCCACAGTTAACTTCCCGGTGAAGGACATGGAGCTGAGGGATTACATACCATCATTGCCTACAGCACCAGAAGGCGAGAAGGTGTGTTCTAAGTATAATCTAATCGCTAACATTGTACATGATGGTAAGCCTGAGGACGGCTACTTCAGAGTCTTTGTGCAGCGCAAGTCGCAAGAACTATGGTAAGCTCTCACGCTTCTTTAAAAAAAGGTTCAATTTTTTTGGTGTTTTGATGTTCTCAAATGACCTGTTCGAACACGTAGAGACGGGTCAATGTTATGTGTGCATAGAACCGGACATAATTTGAGGATAATGTCAAATTTCAGGTACGAGGTGCAGGATTTGCATGTTGCAGAGACACTTCCCCAAATGGTAGAACTATCGGAAGCATACATGCAGATATATGAGCAGCAGGAGACAAACTGACTCATCGCTTTTAAGAGTTAGTTTCCAGGTTTTTTTTTTCTTGGATTGAGGAGTGAGATTAGAGGTTTATTTCGCAACTTGTTGTAAATTGAGTTTCCCTTCTTATGGGGCATTTTTTTGTTCTCTCATGATACTGAACAGATTCAGAGGTTTTGTTTTGGGGTTTTATAGATGGGCAATTTTCGCTTTTTGTTTATACAGTTTTTTTTTTTTTTTTGGGGACAAAAATACATGTTACAATGTGGATGTGGATGAGAAATTTACATTGTGCGTGTATTTTTATTCGACATGTAATATAATTTTGAGGTTTACACGAAATCTTTAACAAACAAAAAAGAACTAGGGTCTCTTACAAAATACAATTTTAGAAAATACCAAATTTGAAATAAGGAAATTGAGCTATATAATCATAAAATTACGAATAATCAAATGAAAACGTGTAACTTTTCAAATTAAGTCAATCATCATTTTGGATCAGATAAAATAACAACTTTGCGCTCTAAAAAGTATGGAAATTTTAATGTTTAGACATGAGAATTATGAGTCTTTTTATCATCTACAACTCTCATTCACACAATTTCTGAATTTAAACCCGTGGTATACATTAAATTATTTAGTAATGATACAAACCATTAAGTTACAGATGATGACATTATATAAGAAAACAGAATTAAACATTTAAGCCAAAAGCTTCTTTACAGTTCTTTTTTTTAAAAGTTATATTTTAATAAGAAATTAAAAAAATTCTAATGATTTGTTTTCTTTGCCTTTGAAGTAAAAGCTACCTAAAAAATAACTAAAAAAATAAAAACCATTTTCTCATAGTTTCTAGTCATATTCTCCGTAATTAATGAATTTATTAAAACTCTTTTCAATGATAAAATAGAATTGTAAGGAAAAAAAGCGAAATAGCGAGGAACATGCCATCACTAAGAAAATAGAGATAAAATTATGGTGAACCGACAAGAAATATGAATCACTAAAAATGCTTACCATATACGTAGCACAAAACTAAGCTTATGGGTCTATAGTCTCCCAACTTACAAGCTTCATGTTGCTTGGGAATAAGAGCGATGGTAGTTGTATTCAGGTCTTTGAGCAGCAGCCATCACATCTGATCCAACAGTATCCTAAGACGCCCGAAAAAACTCAACAGGAAAACCGTCGGGGCCTGGACTCTTATTGAGAGGCATAGCGAAGATAGTAGCTTTGATTTCTTCCTCCAACACCACCTTCTGAAGCTCCAATCTCTGTTCTTCAACTTAAGCTCCAATCTCCCAACTTAAGTTCCTAAACCTACGATCCAAATCTCGTACTGAACCCAAATGGAATAGGAATTTTCAGCGTGAAGAATCAGAATCGGCCGTCCAAAAGCGGCGACAGCTTGTGGGCCTACTCGAATGGCTCCATTCAGAAAATCCCATTTTATTTGAGAATTTCTTTATGAAAGCCCATCCTCCTTCGGTCCTTCCTAGAATCATTTTTAGCGAAAATGCTGATATGCGAGCTTCAATAAAAAAAATTAGTGCATTTTAATGATTACATGTAAAAGATGAAATGTCAAATTTCCTAAAATAAACGAAATATTTTAACTAATTGAGTTAAAATTTAATAAATTATAAAATTAAAACGTGAATACAGTAGATTATAACACAAAAATTAATAAATTTAAATTCATAAAATATAATAATTACTATGATTTCAACTTTTTTACATATATTCATAATAAATTGCATAAAATATGACTACAAAAATTTTACAAAAAATATATATTATTTTTATACAAAAATGATAATATATTATCCAATAGGATAGTAAATACGCTATACCATTTTTATCTCTTATTGTTTTTAAAATAAATAAAAAGTTTATATCATACTCTTATACAGCCTCATTGTAAATCGAGAAATTGAGATCAGAAATTAAAAAAAATGTAAACGGATGAAAAAATAAATTATAATAAGGTAAAACAAATATGTATAAGAAGTAGAAGTAAAAATAAAAATAAAAATAAATCTCTACAGTTTTGTTTTTCCGTAATACTCTCGTGCTTTGTTTTACGGAGTCATTTAAAAATTTTAAGAAGCAAATTTTATAATAAACATATGTGTGGCTCATATTTTATAATGAACACATGTGTGCATATCAACCATAAACAAATTAGGGCAATTTTCTTAAATAGCACAAAATGAAATTTATTTTTCAAAAATAGCTCCATACGCTCACTTTTTCATAAACAGCATTCATTAAAGTTGGGAAGCCTTCCTAAATGTGTCTAACAGCTACCTAAAATTTATTAAAGTTAAAAAAGTCTTCATAAATATATCTAACAGCTTCCTTAATTTGAGTTAGGAAAACCTTTTTAAATGTGTTTAACGGCTTCTTATTAACTTTATTAAAAGTTAGGAAAGCTTTCCTAGATATATATAAAGGTTTCTGAGTAATGCTAAAAATGATTAACAAGATTTTTGGAGTTATCATTGAAAACTTAAAAAGAGGCTATTTTAAGCAATTTCTCAAAAAATTATATTTTTTATCAAACCAATTTCTAAAATATTGGACCAAAAGACGAGCAGAGAGTTGCCGAAAAATTTATAAAACATGATTTCACAAATTTTATAATAAATATTCACCGAGGCTTGCCACAAAGATTATGGCGTTACTTTGCAATCAGCGTTCTTCAACACATAATCTAAAAGCCCAGTGTTTCGTGGTACAACAGAACCAGCGACCAAGCCCAAGTTTGAATTTAACCCAAAAATGTTCAGATTTAATTTAACTCTAATCCGTAAAATTGCAACAAATAATATATAAAAACATATAACACAATACGCACGGGGATAATATAGTATGAGATTTTTTTGCTCCACACTCTAAATCCATAGACACAAAAGCAGAAGAAAAGAACTTGGCGTGTCTACAGAGAGGAGGCACACTGCTACGAGATTAAATAGATAATACCAAGTCGAATGATTAGATATATGTAAAATTTGACAAAATGAAATTTGTTCTAGTAATTAGTTAAACCAAAAAAAGAAAAGAAAAAATCTAGCAACTCTTGAGCATAAGAGGCAACTCACTTGCCACCAGAATCTGTTTACTGAAGGTCAGTGGACATGGCCGATGGTATTCCGTGGCGTTCTAAGATCAACAAAGTTGCTTCTTTAGCAGCTTTATTGTTCAACACAATAACATTTCCTTTCTCCAGGTCAAACCTCAAATCCTCGGTGCAGCATTTTTCTATGAGCTCACTTAGATGCTTCAAATTCACAACTTCCACTCCGTTCACTTTCTTCACCTGTTATACACAACAAAACAATCAGATACGATTTTTATAATAATCTGATTCTCAACACATATGTAGCGTGGAACTATAGTTACAATTCGTTTCATTCTTAGAATAAAAAAAAAAACACTTCACTTTCGAATAGGCAAATACAAATGACTTACCTCGAAATCTTTAAATTTAGAGTATTCCTTGTTGATGTCATCCAACAACAACTACACCCAGAGAAAGAAAACAAATCTTATTAGTATCTACGCTATTTATTATCAACTCAATAACCGAGCTAACCAATTCTTGTTTTTTTTTTTGAGTAGAAGATTTTAGGTTTAAGAAGATTAGGTGAGGAGGGAAACACAAACCTGAGAAATGATGACAATCTGTTCACCGGCTTTCTGGGCCATCCTTTTTATTGCACAGCCACATATCCTTCTTGATTTATCAATGTATGGCTCAGAAAGAGCCATAAAGACTAAACCGCCAGCTATGTAATAACTTGTAAGGAAATTGTACGGAGCCAGCTGCTGCTTCTGTGTACAATAGAAAACGTTTTCATAATTCGAACCAACAAGGAAAAGAGAACTAAAGGGGACAATTATTGAATTCATATAACAAAATAATTAGCAAGTTATAGAAAAGAAAAAAATAGATGGCTTACGGTGAAGTTTAAACTGACGTTGAACGTATGCTCTTTTCCATCTCTTAATATTTTAAGAGAAGCTGCTTCACCAGGTTTCTTCATAGAAACCAAGTGATTAAAACTGGGCCATTCTTTTTTCTGAAAATGAACTGCAAGAAGAATATATAAGAATTAAAATTCAAGATTATTCAACAATAAATAGATAAATGTAACTGTTTACCTGTTCCATCATTATCTACAGGAAGACCTTCAATTGCAAGTATGACATCGTGTTTTTTCAGAACTTTGAGAGCATTTGACAGTGGATCTATTTCGGTTATAAGAACACCTGTCATGTCATGACTCATTTTAAAGTGTCTACGTAGTTGAGCATCCCCCATGGCTTGATACCATATATCCAGCGAACCGAAGCCAATGTGTCTTTCTTCAAGACCATTTAGAAAATGCTTAATCACTGGAGTTGGGATTATGCAATTCCCAAACCCTGTATATAAACCAACAACCATGTTTCCCATAACCGCCGGACCACCCCAGTGGAAACTATCGTTATCAATTTCTATGGACAATAATTTGGAGGTGCCCTCGTAATATTCTCTAGATGCAATTTTGGACACGGTCCTTTGTTTAACCTCGATGATGTCCTCATCTGCATAAACGATAACATAACTCATTAGTCATAATCACTCAAACATTCTAATACATTTTTTCTTTTCTTACCGCTATATTTACTCAAACAATTTAAAAGCATTGTAAAGGCGTACCATAAGAGAAAACGGAGACAAGTTCGCCTATAGAGGGTATGTCGTCACTGAGCTCCAGAGGATGCATATGCTCCCAAAACTCTTCGCTATCAACAACTAAGGTAGCTAAACCACACTCATCCGCAGAAGCTTCAACCTTTGCTTTGTAGAAAGTGGGCCTTTGCTTTGTAGAAAGTGGGCGAACGAATCTTTTTCACTCGCAAGGATGATGAATGAGGAGACCCATATAGAGATTCCGTAAGAATCCTCCTTCCAGAAATTACAAATCCTAAATAAAATCCAAAATCCAAAAAAAAGAAAGATAAACAAGTCGCTCCTAAATGTCAGTAATGTAAAATCTACATATGGGAGAGAGCGAGAGATGATTTATGGTTACCAGAGCCGATCTCTTCTTGTTTCTCAGAGTCACTCTTGTCCCAGGGTTGAAGAGGTTTTGGCGTGCTAGGGATGTAGAAGATCTGGACCAGCGAGTCTATGGCGTGACCAAAACGAAAAGGACTCGTCCTCTCTTGTGCAGACTCACTTTGCGACACAGAAGACGAAGAAGAAGCGGAATGACATATGGTGGAAGCATGAAAAGAAGAAAATCCGCCGGAATAATTTTCAGTCGTTAAGGCTAATGTTGGCAGTAAATGGTTCGAGGAACGGAGACGAAGGAGAGAAGAAGAGGCGAGTCGAGGAACCGAGGGGTTGCAGAACCTGGCCACGGTAGGAACCGATTTTACTGGCGAAAGGAGCCGCATTTTTGAGTGACAGACTTGGGTTCCCGCAAATTTAGTTATGACTACAACTAATATTGCGAAGAAGAAGAAGTAGGTTATCTCGGCTGTATAAAAAAGGCCCAAAACCCCATAAAAAGGCCGAACCCATACCTTCCCTAAGAATATGTGGCGTGATTTTCTGATTCTCTTCTCTAATAATTCATTATTGCTGTGTGAACATTTTTATCTATAAACCAAAGGAAAAAAATAACAAATCGAGGAAAATAGAGAAGGTACTACTAATAAATCTGAAATCCCTAACCTCGAGAAAGCACCCGGAATCGAGTTCCATTTCTCGAGCATTCACTCTTCCCCTCTTTCTGAGCAGAACAACCCTAGGGTTCCGATGATGACGAGGGGTCTTGTTTACGGTGCCAAGAGGCTATCAAATCCATCGTTGATGGCGACAACCACCGCCACTGCGAGGAGAAGCTACAGTCTGATTCCGATGGTTATCGAGCACTCATCGCGAGGAGAGAGAGCTTACGACATCTTCTCTCGGTTGCTCAAAGAGCGTATAATCTGCATCAACGGTCCCATCAATGACGACACGTCTCACGTCGTCGTCGCACAGCTTCTCTTCCTCGAGTCTGAGAATCCTTCGAAGCCAATCCATATGTATCTCAATTCACCAGGAGGCCATGTCACCGCCGGTACGCGTTGCTTTCCAATTTCCATTTTTTTTTTTCTTTTGTTTAGCTTCGTCAAAAATTGGATTGCTACGCGACTTTGCCAAATGCTCTCTTAGAGGCTTTCTAAGGAGATTCTGCAATTAGTGATTCGTAAAGTTGTCACTTGATTAATGCAATGAGGCTTCTGAAATGTATGACAGCTACTAGCTTGAGCAAATTCTAACTATTGTTATACGTTCTCTAGTGAATCCACTCCTTTTTGCTGGTAATTTCAGCGTCCACGGTCTCATGAGTGTCTGGTTTGTGAAGAGTTGACGTTTTCTCAATCTCAAATATTGTTTCTCATGTGTTTTGTGATCCATCTTTTTATCTTGATCTTCGACGCAGGTCTTGCAATTTATGATACTATGCAGTACATTCGTTCTCCGATAAGCACAATTTGTTTAGGCCAGGCTGCGTCGATGGCTTCTCTCCTCCTGGCAGCAGGTGCCAAGGGGCAAAGGCGGTCGCTGCCAAATGCAACCGTTATGATTCATCAGCCTTCAGGAGGATATAGTGGGCAGGCTAAGGATATAACGATTCATACAAAACAGATTGTTCGTGTGTGGGATGCGTTAAATGAGCTGTATTCCAAACACACGGGACAGCCTATTGACGTGATTGCAAAGAACATGGATAGGGATCATTTCATGACTCCTGGAGAAGCCAAGGCGTTTGGAATAATCGATGAAGTGATTGATGAAAGACCGTTGGAGTTGGTGAAAGATGCAGTTGGAAATGAAAGCAAAGATAAGAGTTCAAGTTAGGAAGTAACTGGTAATCAAAGTAATAAATTTTCTTCTTTTCCTCTACCAGTTTTGCTTTGCTTCAGTTAGATTACTTTTTCTATGGATGAATTTATATGCTCTGCAGGGCATAATCTCTTAAATTTTTTTTTTTTTTTTTTTTTTTTTTTTTTTTTTTTTTTTTTTATTTTTTTTCCTTGCATGTTTACACAGCCTCATATCTAGTTGAGTTAAATGAATAATTGGATAAAGAGTGGCTTTGGTTCTTAATTCCATGTGCAGTCTGATCCAATACACTTGTTTGGTAATGCACATTCATTTGAACTAAGTAGAAAGTCTAGAATGGTGAGATTGTTGTTTAGTTTCAGAAATCACAATCTCAGATTATGTGAAAATTATTGCTGTGGTCTGCTGTTCTTTACGCTTTTTTTATCTCAATAAATTTTGGTTATTTTATGTTAGAACAGCATCAGATTCTTAGGTAACTATTGGACTATGATTGTGCTCTTGAAAATTAGGGAGACTTTTAAGATCTCTGTGACAAGTCTCATCTTGTAAGGAGTCTTCCTGTTGAGCTGAGCATCTGATGACCAGTGTTTGCTTATGTTGGACAATTTAACTATGTTCAAGCAGAATTATTACTATTTATATGTTATAGTATTTATTTTTATATGGTTTTTTGTTTCTCCAATTGGAAAAAAATAATTTATAATTTGTAAATGGAAGCGTTGGAGGAAAGGAAATACTAGTTTGTTTAGAATATAAAAAAAAAGAGGAAATATTGATCTGTGTGACCAATGTGTTGATATATATTTGGTTAGGACTTGGGGAGTAGTGATTAAATTAAACAAAATGGAAAATAAGAGAAAATTGTGTTGGATTGGATCTCTCTATTTGTAAAAAAAAAACGCCGACAACAGTAACCAAACCAAGTTCTCAGAAAAAATCCTTGCAAAGTTTTGGTTTCACCTTTCTGCCCTAAGCCCATCGTCGTCGTCTCTCTCTCTCTGTCTCTCGCGACCGCCTCAATCTATCTCCCTCTCTGGATCAACCTCTCTCTTTCTCTCTCGCTCCGTCGCTGTACGTGATCCCTAGCTGTCTTCGCTGCCGGCTCAATCAGCGAAGCTTCCTTCCTCCGGTGGAATAGTTTCCGGATTGGAATCGGAGTCTCTTATTGGTTATCGGGGTTGGGATTGGGTTCCTCAATTCTGCTCGCTGTTCCTGTTTTCCGCTCAAAATTAGGGTTTATAGCGGTATCGCCTATGGCTCCTGGGCGTAAAAGAGGAGCGAGCAAGGCCAAGGCCAAGGGGCAGTTGATTCTCGGTGATCTGGTTCTTGCCAAAGTCAAAGGCTTCCCTGCTTGGCCTGCTAAGGTACCTTCTTCTCTCTCTTCCTCCGCCTTTTCTGATTTCTGAAATTGGATTTTGTTTTTCTTCACAGATTTTTGTTTCCTTCTCTGATTCATTCCCATATAGCCACTGATGTATGATTGGATTCCATAGGTTGATAAGCTCTAGTGCTCTCTTTCTTTTGAGCGTTTTACCATACTAGGTTTCACAGTTACGTTGGTTTAAGATTTATTAGAGTTATTGTTCCCGAGATTGAGCCGTATTTAAAGTCAGTTTTATTATCCCTCTAGTTTACTCGATCGGATTCTACGGTTGAATTATGAAAAACATATGTTACTTCATCTCGGTAACTACTGAGCGTGAGAATCTTTTGAATTCGTTTCTCGTTAAGTTAGTTTCTCTGGTGACAAAATTTGGTTATGGGTTTCAGATCAGCCGGCCTGAAGACTGGGATCGTGCGCCAGACCCAAAGAAGTACTTTGTTCAGTTCTTTGGAACACAGGAAATGTAAGCAAGTCTCTTAGATGTATTCGGATTTTTGGTTAGTTGATCCATGTTATTTTAAAATTCTGGTACCTTCTCATCCAGAAAGGTATATCAACTTTAGTCAAAATATATCATGTTGCTAGAATTAGGCAGTAGATTTCGGTTACCAGGTGTTCTCTTACCCTCATTGAAATTTCATCTTTTCTCGCCATGTTACCAGATGTTTTGGTTGTGTTTTATTTTTGGCTGATTATATCTTTGCAGTTGATTTCGTCCTTTGCGTAGTCATCATTGACCAAGTTATCTTCCTTACTGCAGAGCTTTTGTTTCGCCGCCTGATATCCAAGCCTTCACTAGTGAGGCAAAAAGCAATCTATTAGCAAGATGTCAGGGTAAAACCGTCAAGTACTTTTCACAAGCTGTAAAGGAAATCTGCACCGCATTTGAAGAGTTGCAAAATCACAAGTCAGATGTTTTGGGCAGTGACGATCCTCTGGATGCTGCTAAGCCTGGTTTGGCAAAGGCTGAGATAGTGGATGGAACAGATCATGTAGCCACTGAGTCTGATGATGGAACTGATAACTTTGATTCTAGGGCGTATCCTTGCTTCTCCATATTAGATAATAATAATGGTGAAGAGACAAAGGCTGAGATAGGGAAGCGAGATTCATCTCCGTTTCTGGAATCAAAGATCACAACCACATCCTCGGGTAGCGAGTCTCTGGAGCATGGTTCATATGACCATAAAATGAAGGAAGAAGATTTTGATAAAGGAACTGATGGTGATGGTTGCACTGAACATTTTGGTAATGGCCAAAAGAATCTGGCCAATGGTAAGAGGATAAAGAAGGTAGCAGGTGGCTCGGACAGAACAGGTGAACATACAGTTCATAGAGACAAAAGCAATAACTCACATGTGCCTGATGGTCGAGCTGCTAGTGGTAAATCTGATTCCAAAAAGTTGAAAGGCCTGTTGACAGAGAAATTTAGCTCCAAAGTGTCTGGAGGTAAGCATGAAAATTCACCTGGCTTCAAGGGTGGGATTTCCGGCAAGAAAAGGATGCTTGAAAGTGAACTAGGGAAGCATGCTCCAAGAGTAGATGAAAGCTCTCGTGCTGCTAAAAAGCCGCGATGTGAAGGTGTGAATGATAAAGAAAAGTGCGAATTTGATGATGAATCTGATTCTACGGGGACTGTATCAGATATTAAGCGTGAAATTGTTTTAGGATTAAGTGCTCGTGGAGGAGATTTACAATATGATAAAGAAGTAGTTGCATATACAAAGCGTCGCAGACAAACAGTGGAACATGCTACCTCTCCTCCTTTTTCTGTCTCTCGTGATAAATCCTGGAAAGATCAACTGGAACAGAAAGACCGTTCTTCTTCTGTTAGTGATAAATCTGGGAAAGGTCATCTGGAACAGAAAGACCGTTCCTCTTCTGTTAGTGATAAATCAGGGAAAGTTCATCTGGAACAGAAAGACTGTTCCTCTTCTGCTAGTAACGCTAAGGTTCCAGCTGCACAGTCGCTGAAAAAACGGAGGGCTGTTTGTATTTATGACGAAGATGATGATGAAGGTTCAAAAACCCCATTACATGGAAGACAAGTCGTTCCGAAAGCAACATCAGTTTTGACTGATGTTCCTAAAAGTGCTAATGTGTGTCACGATACTTCTACTAAAGCTAAGATATCTTCTGGATCTACAGAGAGTACTGGACTAAGGAAAGCACCTCTGCGTAAACATTGTGAGGAGAATTCTGCTAACAGCTTAGCCATGGAAAAACCCATCAATGAATTGCCGGCAAAGGATGTCAAGCAGATCTTGCGATCTCCCAAGATGTCTCCTCAGCTGGTTTCAACTAACAAGCACGTTGCAGGACAGCATAAAGCTGCAAAAACATCTGTGAAAGTTTCTGGTGTTGTGATGTCAAAGAAGCCTCAGAGTGATTCTTGTAAGGAGGCAGTTGCGGGATCTGATAAAGTAAGCTCTTCTCAATCCCAGCCAGCAAATCAGAGACAAAAACAAGCTTCAGTTGGAGATAGGCCAACAGTGGTTTCAAAAGCTGCGTTACGTTTGAATGATGCTGGTGTTTCAAGAGACACTTCTGAGGACTTGTCTGCTGGCATGTATGTTACATTCTATCTGTAATCTTTTTGTGTTTATGTCGTCTGTTGCTTATAATTGTTTTCTTATGCAGGCTTGATCTCAATCGAGAAAATTGGAGTGCTCCATTTATCAGTGGGAGGACCCCAGATTCGGCTGCATCTATGAAGGATCTAATTGCAGCTGCACAGGCCAAAAGAAAACTAGCACATTCACAAAATTCAATTTTTGGGAATTTGAACCCTACTTTCTTAAGCATCAGTGATACACAGATGAGGAGCCATAGTCCATTTATGGTTCATTCTGCTTCAGTTTCTGCTGCCATCGCAATGCCTTTAGTTGTTCAAGGACAGCAACAAGATTCTTCTCCGTCAAATCATGGGCATCAGTCTTCATCAAAAAATCAAAACGAGACTGATGATAATGAAGAGAGAAGATTAAGTTCAGGGCATAAGTCAGTTGGTGGTTCACTTAGTTGTTGTACTGAGGCTGCTGTTTCTCGTGATGCTTTTGAGGGCATGATAGAGACCTTATCAAGAACTAAGGAAAGTATTGGACGTGCAACACGCCTAGCAATTGATTGTGCCAAGTATGGGATTGCTAGTGAGGTAAGATGGTCGGTTGGTTTTCATTGTCTTCTGTCTTAAATCTCTCAACAAACTTATTGTGAGGCTGCACATATTAAATCAATTTAGAGTTACATTTTTGCGGCTTAACTTATTGGATGTTTAGCTTGCTTCGTTAACTACTTTTACAAATTTATCTACAGCATTTGGTGTGTAACATTATTCAATAGTTGCTTTAATTGGGAAATTTGTTTGTGTTTATATCTAGGTGGTGGAACTTCTCATACGTAAGTTGGAAAGCGAACCTCACTTCCATCGTAAAGTGGACTTGTTCTTTCTCGTTGACTCTATCACCCAGTGTTCGCACAACCAAAAAGGTGAACTTTTCTGTTGAATGGATGCAATACCTGTTCTCAAATTTTCAATTCCCAGAAATGCTAATAGCATTTGGATATTTATTGTTTATTTTTCTGACTGCATTCAAAGAGAACACCTAATATATTTTATTATCAGGAACTATTTCTAACTAAAAAGATTAAACATTGTCTGATTGTTGTGAAATCTTTTTGTAGGTATTGCTGGTGCTTCATATGTTCCTACTGTGCAAGCTGCTTTGCCACGTCTTTTAGGTGCTGCTGCTCCTCCAGGGACCGATGCTCGTGATAACCGTCGTAAATGTCTGAAGGTACTTTTATTATTTGCTCGTTTCGAGGTTATTTTTGCATTTTTGTTGGCTGGACTCATTGACCTCCTTGCTTTTTTAGGTTCTGAGGTTGTGGCTTGATAGGAAAATTTTCCCTGAATCTCTTCTGCTCCGTTATATTGATGATATTGGAGCTTCTGGTGATGATGCAACCGTTGGGTTTTCCCTGCGACGTCCTTCTAGATCTGAGCGTGCTGTAGATGATCCTATCAGGGAAATGGAAGGGATGCTTGTTGATGAGTATGGCAGGTAAGCTAAACGATTGTCTTGATTAATAGTTTACTCCCTGGACTTGATATAATTGCTGATGACAAAAGAACGGGCAAAGTCGGGAAATTTATATCACTGTAGAATTGTTAATAATGTGTTTGGCGTCATTCGGTCGAGTGTTTAATGTTTTTGAACATATATGCCATTTTTTTCTGCAGCAATGCAACTATTCAGCTGCCTGGGTTTTTTTCTTCTCATACTTTTGAAGATGATGAAGAAGATGACGATCTTCCAACATCACAGAAAGCAAAAAACACATCTGCCGGGGAACCTTTCAATGCTTTAGACGACTTGGAAATACGTGATACTTCGAGTGATAGACGCCATCAAGTTTTGGAGGATGTAGATCGTGAACTTGAAATGGAAGATGTATCTGGTCAGCGCACAGATGTAGCACCTTCCTCTTTCTGTGAGAATGAGACGAAGGAGCCGTCACTGGATGTTAGGGAACCAGTTGCAGGAAAGTCAACTGAGGTGTCTCCTCTTCTAGAGGATTCTCCTCCGCTACCTCACGAATCACCTCCATCTCCCCCTCCTCTACCTCCTTCTCCTCCACCTCCATCCCCACCTCCTCCGCCTTCATCTCCGCCTCCATTGCTACCACCACCACCTCCCGCAGCGCAATTCCCACCTCTTCCTCCACCCCCGTCTCAGCCTCCACCACCACCGCCCCTTTCACCTCCACCTTCACCGCCACCTCCACCTCCACCGCCTGCACAATCTATAGCTTTACCACCATCATTAACAACTCCACCATCCATAGCTAGCCATCATCAGTTACCACCTCAACTAGGATTTCCTCCTCCAGCATATCCATTATCGCATCAAACATACCCAGGATCTATGCAGCAGGACCGCTGTAACATTTTCACTGTAAGTTCTTTGAATTTTTTCTGTTTGATGTTACTCATAATTCCTAATGTACATTTGCCTCTTTTATCATTTATGTTTAAACCCCTGGGCGTCATGTGCAGGGTGATCAAATTGTCCAAGGGCCTGGAAGTTCTGCTCGTGGAAGTCATGTTGAGGGCGCTGTAAAGACTGAATTTTTCGTGCAGCAGCCATCTAGTTTTTCTCCAGCAGGAGTGTGCAGCTCCAGGGAGCCTGCAGCATTTAATTCCTCCAGACAATTAGAATTTGGGAACAGCGATGTATTGTTTAATCCTGAAGCTTCTTCACATAACCAACGGTTTCAGCCGAGTTCTCCTCTGTCCCAAAGACCTATGGTTAGGAAGCTGCCTTCAGCACCGTCCAGTCATTTTCCGTATCCTAGCCATATTCAATCACAATCCCAGCATTCCTACACTCATCCTTACTCTTTTCCACCTCAACGTGATGACGGACGGCGATATAGAAATGAGGAACCATGGCGGATGTCTTCAAGTGGACATAGTGCAGAAAACCAGAGTGGTGCCTGGATACGTGGAAGAAATTCACATCCAGGCCTTCCTTGAGTGACAGACAGTATGTAGATGCTTTAATCCTTACAGACCCTTTAACTTTTGAGTTTTTTTATTTTTTTTTTATTTTTTTTTTTTTTTTTTTTTTTTTTTTTTTTTTTTTTTCTTTTTTTTTTTTTTTTTTCTTTTTTTTTTTTTTGTTTTTTTTTTTTTTTTTTTTTTTTCTTTTTTTTTTTTTTTTTCTTCTTTATTTTTTTCTTTTTTTGTTATTTTGTTTTTTTTTTTTTTTTTTTTTTTTTTTTTATTTTTTTTCTTTTTTTTTTTTTGTGTTTTTTTCTTTTTTTTTTTTTTTTTTTTTATTCTCTTAGACACAGTCAGAAATTTTTGTGTTTGCCTTACGATTTTAAATTACCTATTTAAGGTCATGCTGCTTCCCATATGCTACCATCTCGTCCAGACATGCCTACCACGAATTGTTGGAGGCCAGCTTGAAGTAAAGGTAGAATTTCGTTGGCCTGCTCCTATTAGTATCAATGGAAAAGAAGCTGCTAGTGTCTCATACTCTCATTGACAAGATTAATCCTCTAGGTTTGAGTTTCTAAATTCTAAAGTTAAGTCAGAGTTGTCATCAAACAGTTACAGTTATACCGCTTTCTCTTCCGTGGAGGACTTTTTCGGATATATCCACTTCCAAAGGCATCAAATCTACTGCAGACTTTTGCCAGGATTCTGTATATTGTATTTTTTCCTGACAAATGTATCTGGGGATCATATTCTTCACAGTATAGGTTCTTGTTTTTTAATTGGTTAGTACTTCCGTTCCTTAATTCCTGTAATTATGCCAATCACAATGTGCACAAAGCTTTTACTGGTTAAATGAATTTTGAACTTCATAGTCAAATATAGTTTTTATGTTTCATACAGTGAGTCTTTTCATAATGTATCTTTGCTGGACTCTGAGAAATCATAATGTATCTATGCTGGTCTCTGAGAAATCACATTGCTGGTCACTGCTAATTGTGTTTTTGACTAGTGAGGCAGAACTATGCGGCAAAAATATTAAGTGCAAGCCTGTGTTTGCTCCCTTGTTGGTTCCCGGACTAGAGACCTATTGCTTAGTCTGTAGCTTGTTGTTTGAATGAGTAACGTCCCTTTAGGTCCACGTATGTGGTAGCTCCCTACTGTAGACCTCCCTGTAAGTACTTTTTCCACCACGGAGGAGTTCCCTTCAAAAATTCCTTATTCTTTCTTGTAAATTTTTGTTCTCATGTCTTTCTCTTGTGGAGATAAGCCATGTCTCGCTGCCTCGTATATTAGCAGGAACAAGAAGCATGCATTTCTATACAAGAATCTCCATATTGCTATCTTGTGCACTGCTGTTCTGAAGAGATATGTCGAAGACTTGTGAGGTACTGGTTTTTATTTGTTTGTCTGAAAATATATGTTCTCCACTCAAGCCATGTGTGTGTTAGTGACGTAACTAGGTTTTGCTTCATAATTATGGTGAGCACTTGAAAAAGTGTTTCTATGTCATAAGACAGCGAGCTAATCTTATGTCAGTGTGTTCAAAACAACAGCCTTCTTAACTTTTCATTACTAAGCGTGTGTTTGCTGCTGCCTGACACGCCCATTGTGTTTCATGAACGTGCCTGTTTATGTGGTCATGGCGATGGGGGTTGCACATGTGAATATGTGTCCTATTTTTTAGGTTTTGCTCAATAGCTTTATAATCTTGGGTTTTGATAAAGCTTTTCTCATACATATCTTCAGAGTGGTGTAGCTTTTCTTTCAAATATGGGTTTGTGGCGTTGATGCGTCTTGCTTGTTATTTGACAAATGTCTCTGGGTTTCGATCCCTATTTTCCACTGTTTTATATTTGGCACTTTGTCCTAAACACTAGATATGGCCAAGCTAAACATTTAGCCTCTTCTTCAGCAATACGCCAATCCCCCCAATTTCATTTTTTTTTTTGTTATAAACAATTCTATTGCTTTTATTCGACAAGTGGAAACACTCAAGTTTCTCCAGTTACGGTCTAAAGATTAGTGCTTATTTTGCTCAATGTATAAGGTCTCTCTCCACCCTCCCTAAATTAGTTTGTCAAACTACTGCTTGTTTCTTCTGTTAAGTACATTCATGTTGGTGAACATACTTAAATTAACTGCTAGATTGAGAATCAGGGATTTAATCTCATCACATGTTTCACGATGAACTGCAAGAATAATGCTTCAGAACATAACAGTTTGATGTTGACAAAGAAGTATCAGTGATTGAGAGGGATTCTGTATTTCATGTTTAATCTTTGGTTCTTGACAGAGCCGGCTATTTAGAGGGAATTAAGTAGTAGCAGTATATTCCAAGAGCATTCACTAGAGAAATTACATATTTGCATCAGCAGATAGTCGTGTTTACTCATTTTTGTGTGTGGGTTTTGTCGGATCAAACTGCCATGTACGGCTAGCTTCTTGGTATATGCATTAGTCGCCTGTTGTTTGTGTTGTTTCATAAAATGCCTTGGGGGATAGTTTTCTATATACTTGTGTTTGTGTTGACTTGAGTTGCGAGGACATATCTTCTTAAAGGTGTTGAGTGACTTATGTCGTGCAACTGCCTTTTGATACAAAGTTGAACCACCTGGAGTGATGACAATCGTCGTGCTTGGAAATCTGTGGATTATACAAGGCATCTCTGATTATGCAAAAGCTTGAGGTAAGAAACTTCTCTTGTTCCTACACTCTTTTGTCTTCTTTATAGTGTACAGTGAACTGCAAAGTACACAAAAAGAACATATAATGGACATGGATTAAGGAGTTTTTTGTGTCTCTGTAAACATAGACAATGTAAATCTGTAAGATATGTGGATCGTCTACTTAGAAATGGCTACAAGCAAACCCTGGTTTATTGTATGGTCGTTTTTCAGGTGTTGAAGTTCTGAGATTGATCCGGGGGCTTTACGGGAACAACTAGGCTTTAGACGATTTTGATCTCCTCAAAGACGTTGAGTTTTTGCAAGTTCGGAGGTTCGTTTTTCGTTACTGTTGTTGAGACTCTTTTGGAAATATTATGAAGGTCCAGTGTTTGATTTGGAAATATTTAACAATAAAATATATAACATACTGTATGTAAACAATGCATTTGGAAATGTGTGTGCACGCACGCATGAATGAATGAATAAATATCAATCGTGATTGTATGTACATTTTTAATGCTCATACAAATAAATTCGTCAGGTCAAACAGAAAAAGAAGATACGATCAAACAAAATCAACGGACTAAACAGGATTTTAGTACACGTATTAAAAAAATATAGGAGAGCAACAAATTAACAAATAAGATATCAAAACGCCATCATGGCTAAAGGCATGTGCATTGCACACTTTAAAAGTGGATGTCTAAAAATTATTTTTTTATTAAATTTAAATAAATTTAATGTTTTAAGACACTTTAGTTATGGAGACATGTCTAAAGTCCAAAAATAAATTATATATTATACACTTTTTATCAGTTTTGGATCTTTAATCTTAAGATTTATTATTTTAATAATGTTATTAGATCTCTTAAAATGTGTAATACACATGTCCTAAGCGCCGTGTTGCCGTACCAGAAAGCCTTCCAAAACAACTTTTTTCTTATAAGCCTCAGTTGAAATCCAACAAATCATTCGGAGACGACACACCTCCAGCTTTACCGCCACCACTGCGTTTGCGTTTGTCCACAGTCGCGGCTTCTTTGAGACGAGGGAGAAAGTAACACCAAGTGGATGTACAAAGAATCGCACACAAACGTCCCCACATCAACATTATCACTAGCGTTAGCATTATGATTGATATACCGATTACCGGGTCAACCCGCGACACTTTTCTGACCCGTGACGATTTCTCCCTTACCTTCTTCGGTTTTGACCCGAACCCGACAGTTTTAGTCGGGTCGAGTTTCCCGCCACGAACTGTAGGCGAGACCTGTTTCTCGTGACACGTGTCGTATCCTGAGAAACTCAGTGGATCTTTGGTAGCATAATTTCTCTACGCATGTTTAAACACAAAACAATGATTTTGAATCTTTGGTAGCATAAGTACCTCTTTAGTTTCTTGTTCAACGGCCTTGTAACTACTAGCCTCAATGTTCTTCCGATCAGTCATATGACGTATCACCCGAAACAGATGTTGTTTATCATCTTCAACAGTGATGTTTTCTTTCTCCGTTTCGTAAATCGGCGTCGTCGGTGTGATCTCGCCGTTCTTCAGACGAAATTTCGTGGCTCGCGAAAACCAACGACTTCTCGTCTTCTTCTTCTTCTTCTTCTTCTTCTTCTTCTCTTGACCGGTTTCTAAAATTTGTTTGTCTAAATGTATTTTCCTGGAAATCCCAAAACAGCGAAGAAAATATGAAGACGAAGAGTATATTCTCTCTCTCGCTTTCCTCTCGGGTTTGCCCATTGTAATTGAATCGAAGGATTGAGAAATGAAACATTCGTGCAAAGATCGACTTTGAATTTATATGATGATGATTCCGAACGGTTGGAATTTATCCGATTTTTTTTTTAATTAACTAGAATAATTTGTCTTTTAATTAGTATTCGCACACTTTCGGAAATACTAATTAATATGCTTATTTATCTAATAAGTTTCCAAGTACTTGAAGTATCAAGGTCGTGCCTTAGGAGTTGAATAGACACTATTTGTATATTCTTATGACCGTGTGTTATAAACAGTAGTATATATAACCTTTTTTTTTGTTTCACGAAAAAATAAAAGTTTTACACATCGGTTTGTATCAAAATTCTATGTTTTGTCTTATTATTAGTCTGCCCTTGATTATAATCAATTAGTAAAAAGACAAATTTCATATTACAAATTAAGAACATAGCAACTTGTCCTTCTTCTTTTTTTTTAGCGTCAGACAATATATTCGATACGAAAACCTTAGTGAAGAAGATTCAACGGCAAAGAAAAAGATCAAATTAAATTAAAGTAAACTTAGTACATAGAGGATTTTGCTGGTGGCCAGCCAAAGTCTTTCTTAATAGTTATTATGGTCGTGTCCACGTTTCTACTTTCTACGTCGCCAAATTTTCTCTTGCTGTCTTATATTTTTTTCTTATATTATTATCTTTGAAAGGTTAAAATTGAATTTCTAAACAATTTAGCACTGGATACAACCAAATTTACATAAAACTCATTATTTCTAAACCCACTTAATTACATTTTATTCCAGAATGAAAAACTTGGGTTTTGAATTTTTCTGCCATACCATAAGAAGATATGTTATGTTGGTAGATGAATTTATTTCAAGTGTGTTAGCTTAAGAAAATAACCTTATAAGTTAACTTAAAAAAAATAACCTTGTTGATGCCAAAAAGACCAAAATAACAAAAAATGGTTTTTTTTAATATATTTTCCCGCGATTTGGCAAGGGTTCGAATGCGCGCTACAGTTAGAAACAAAAGGCCCAAAGGCTTTTTAATATATTATTGTGTTCACCACCCCTTTTCACGAGGAATCTTCTGTTTGTATGGTTGTTTTTGTAATCCCTTTAGGCCCAGACCCGATCCGACATTTGACCCGGCTTGTCTTTTCAGAACTCACCTAACCCGACAGGTTTGACCCGGCCACGTCAGCGTCTCCCTCAACCGTTTTTTTCGCCGTTTCAGCTTAACAACCCCGCGGAAGAAGCTGATCCATAACGGGAAACTCCTGAGAGGCTCGGCCAGACACGACACAATCTCCGCCGTTATTTCTCCCGAAGACGGACGTGATCCGACGTTGGAGGAGACGCAGCGCGCTGCCATCCGCAACAATCGAAGATTCGTTCCCATGAAAACTCCTGATCCTCCTCCGCCGCAGATTTCTCCGATCTTCCCCTCTTCGATCAGCGGAATCGCCCAGTCTACTATCGACGCCGGCGAGCGAGAGACGTCGATGGCTTTTCTGCAGCTAACGATCTCCAACAAAACGACGCCGTAACTATAAACATCAATCCTCCTGCTCAGTTTCTCCGGAGACGTGTAGCTCGGATCTAGGTATCCGATGGTGCCTGCCGGCGCCGGTATGATCTCATCGGCTAAGTTCACGGCGAGTCCGAAATCTGCAAGCTTCGGCTCCCAATTCGAGTCGAAGAGAATGTTTTCGGATTTGATGTCACGGTGGAGGATGGCCTGTTCATGGAGGAAGTGAACCGCGCGAGCGATCTTGAGAGCGATCTCGATACGTTTGAGCCACGTGGGGGGAGGAGATGTGGACACGTGTAATAACTGGTGCAACGATCCGTTTGGCATGAACTCAACGACCATGAGCCTTTTCTCGGCATGGCCAAGAAACCTCAAGACATGTGGGCTGCAAGGCATCGACGACATAACACCGATCTCGTTTTCCAGTTTCTTCATTTGCTCTGATTTTTGTAGGAGAGACGAGGATGGTGACGGAGACAACGATGGTGTTTTGATTGCCACGACTCTGTGACGACGTTTGTCGTCTTCGTGAAGAAGAAGGCCTTCGTAAACATAACCGTGGCTTCCTTTGCCGATGAGCCGCGAAGGAGAGAATCCATCAGTGGCAGAAACAAGCTTCTCGTAATCAAACTCTTTCATCAGTTGCAGAGAAAGAAAGAGGTTTGTGGTGTGTATGCAGGTGTAAAATGAAATTTGAAAGAATAAAGTTGCGAAAATTATTGAGAAAAGCAAAAAAATTATACCGAGGGAAAGCAAAAAGAATAAAGGAGGAATACAAAGCTTTTTTTTTTTTTTAAATACTTTAGACAAGTAATGATGATGATAATAGTCCTTTTCTATATTCCTTCGGACATATTTCATGCTTTTAAGACAGTTGGGTTCAAAGTTTAAGGTTAAAAGCTGAGTCACTGTGTTAAACAACTTATCAAAACACTCTTCCTCTTTATTTTTTGCATATGTTTTTTGGCCTAACCGTGACACAATACCTTAACCGGTACGTTTAGCTAACCCAAGAACAGTGTGTCGTAGAAATTAACAAGTACAGTGAATACTTAACAACAACAAAAAACAAGTAAAGTAAATGAACACTAACCACTTATTTGAACTTCTAACATGAATCTTACTTTCTTCATAACTCATGCTCTGCAGTTATCAGAAAGTTATCAACCCATTACCCTTCGAAATGGGATTCGTTCTGGAGAAAGCAAACATTGCCACATTTTCTATTCTCACGTCTTTCACATTTGCCAGCTTTGGAAAGAGTCATTATTTTCATATAGTAGATTTGGACACATATATAGTCCCATAATAATAGTTTCTAAGAAGTTAAAGTTCGAGTTTCAACTCAAAACACTAACATTGTTTTATAATTTGTTTGCATTCTATAACACGGTTTAAAGTTTTATAAGCATTTGTTGATTTTATTTCGTGAAATAGCATTTTTACTGTTCAGGACTTTTTGGTTCTTCTGAAAATCGTAGAAATGATAGAGATACATGCGAAAGTTGTTGCGACGTGATGTTTTTTTTTAGTGATTGGACACATATTTGACTTGATACGAATGTCCACCGAATCGGCGGTGAGCAAAACAGAGACATCCGAAGACACCTAATTGATCATAATCCGGCTTCGTACCGAACAGAACCTCATATGAAGACTTGCCATCCAACACTTTTGTGGGCGTGTAGTTAATGAGATGAGCAGCCGCCAGGATGCTTTCTCCCCAAAAAGAAACTGGAAGTCGAGCTTGAAAGAGGCATGCGCGAGCGACATTGAGAATGTGCCGATGTTTTCTTTCCACACGGCCATTCTGTTGTGGAGTATCAACACAAGACGTTTGATGTTCTATTCCATTCTTCCTGAAGTACGACGATAAGACCATAAATTCGGTGCCATTATACCGCACCACATGATGAAGGAGTGCGATATGGACCCCAAACATTACAATGAATTAGGGAAAAAATTTCGGAAGCTTTATTAGAACTATCACGAAAAGCACCACGCGTTTGTTCAGCCCGAAAACAAATTTCACAAGAAGCAGATTGTTCTGAATCAAAACACAAATCGTCTAACACCGGTAAAGAAGATAAAACTCTAAAGGAAGGGTGTCCAAGCTTCCGATGCCAAAGTTCTGACTGAGATTTCTTCCCAGCATCAGTTCGATGTACCCTTGCAGCCGTGACTCCCGTAAAGTAGTAGACCCCTCACGTTCTTCACCCGTTCCAAACAGGGTCCTCGTAAAACGGTCCTGCAAGACACATAGAGTATCAGTAAATATTGCGATGCAACGAGTCTGTTTTAATAGACGGAAAACCGAGATCAAGGTGCAGTTGAAATCGGGGACATATAAGACATCGGTTAAGTAGTAATCGCGGCTCAAAGTGAGCTTTCCGCGTTTCACGGCGCGAGAAGAATTGCCATCAGGAAACGTGACAGCAGAAGGAACAATGTCGACGACATTAGTAAGTAGAGTAAGATTGCCGGTCATGTGATGAGACGCTCCAGTATCAATGATGACATCACTATGACTAGCTTTACCAGATAATTTTTCGGTAGAGATTGTAGAACGTGGCGTCTGTAGTAGTTGAAGTAGTTGAGTAATTTGGTCTGGAGTCCAGCCCACGGTTGACGGAGCGGTGGTGTTGTTGGCACGAGTCTTGTTGGTACGCCCGCCACCACGACCGCGATTGTTATTACCGCGACCACCACCACGACCTCGTTGACCAGAAGCTCCACGTCCTTATTGTTGTTGTTCATACCACCAGTCCGGATAGCCATGAAGAAGAAAGCATTCGCTAACATCATGTCCTTTTCGAGAACAGTGAGTGCAATAACGATTAGGATCACGAGTGCGAACAGCAGCAGCCGCCGCGCGTGCTGGTTCATCTTTGGGATTGTCAGATTGAACCATAAACCCAACGGCTTCTGCTTTAATTTCCTGGGAGCGTGATTTCTGATTGTGTTGTTCTTCACGAATCACCCGAGAATAGACATTGTTCATGTCTGGTAGAGGATCTTCATCAATGATTTGAGAACGAATGTTGCGGAAGCGAGATTCATCAAGACCAAAAAGGAACTTGTGAACTCGTATGTCTTCTTGTTCTTTCTCGATGTTTGCAGATGCTTCGCAGGAACAAGCACGAGTAGTGTTGAGGTTGTCAAGCTCTTCCCAAAGTTTCGTAAGACGTCCAAAGTATTCAACAACACTCTGGCCATCTTGACGACAATTTGCGATTTCATCGCGTAAGGTGTGAATACGAACTCCGTTTTTAACAGAGAATCGTCGTTGTAAGTTGTCCCAAAGTTTGTGAGCCTCGGGAACAAACGTGACGGTAGAACGTAATTTTGGATCGATGGATGTGCGAATCCATCCAACAATCATTGAATTGTTGGCTAGCCAGCGAGAAAGATCTGGTTCAGTAGATGGTTTGAGGACGGTTCTGTTGATGAAGCCCAATTTCAGTTTCGCTTGCAAAGAGTTAGAGAGCTCTGTCGTCCATTCTGAGTAATTGTCGCCACGGAATAGAACGGAGGTGATAAGAGCACCAGGATTATTGGAAGGATTTAGGCCGTACGATGATGATGGCGACGTAGCGGTAGAAGTAAGTTCTGACATGATTGTCGAAGAAATAGTAGAAAAAAAAAATGTGGAAGTAGAGAGAATAATTTAATGAAGAATTTGATCGATTTCGTGCTCTGATACCATGAAATAACTTGTATATGGAAATCTTGTGTATTAACATTAAGAGAGAACTCGTATATATATACATCGTAGGTCCTAGTTTAGATAGAATTAGATTCCTAATAGGATATAGTTTAGCAAGATACATAGTTATCTAAATCTAAGTAGTGTTTATCTCAATATACCTCTATATGCAAAAACAATACTCATCTATCATTTTGATTTTCAGAATAAAGTAGGGATAACTTTCATGTTTCATCCCAAAGTGTTAGTTTCTTTATGACTTTTTTCTTAATACATGTTAGTTTCCCAAATGTATTAATTTACCAAATAGATTATACTAATATTAATTATCATAATAAACTACTTATTATTTACGCATAGGAAACAAAATAAAAATTATAATAATTTATTAAGCTATTACAAGCCCCACCAACTTTTTTTCTAACAACAACCTTTAAAGTTACACAAACTAAATACTAATAAAACATCATAGAAGAACCAAATTCAGAATACTAATAAAAAAAGACATAATTTAAAAATTCAAAAGACCTAAAAATAAGTTCTTCTTATGATCACCGTCTTATATAAATAACAAATTAATCTCAAACATTAAACACTAACAATATTACCATCATCAATAGAGTTGGCATAGTACTGATCTATCTCGGAGACGCTCCTATTGATCAAATTCACCATCAAGCCATGTTTCATGTACATTGTAAGAGCCAGCTTCGGTTCCACTTTGTGACCCTCCACCACCTTCACCTTGTACCGGTAAACTATTGCAGCCGCCGCAGATTTCATCTGATAATAGGCAAAATCTTTGCCTAGACAAAGACGTGGACCGCCGTTAAAGGCCGTGAACTTATAGGCCGACTCACTCGCGAACCGTCCGTCCCTTAGCCACCTCTCTGGCCTAAACTCACGACAGTCTTTTCCCCAAACAGCTTCCATACGACCCATTGCGTAAATCGCGTATATAACCTTTTCTCCTTTTTTCAATATTGTTCCATCAGGAAATACATCGTCTTCTTGTACCTGATTAAACAAATAATAAATTTCACCAACTCTTTAGTAACCTCACGCACGAGGTGATTGGTTTAACATCATAGAAAATTTAATATGAATGAGTTGGTTGTTAGGTCTCATGGGGAAACAGCAAAACATAACATTCTTGTGTGAAGAAGTCAAACAGGTAGTTATTTATGTCTTCTCTGTAGAAATAGTATTTTTTTAAGATACATGTGTATTTCTGACCCAAGAAAAACAAAAGATACCACCAGTGTATTAATTAGGTGTCTTCCCAAGAATTTTCACATTTAATTTTATCTTGTTACTGATTAGGTTACCTATAAGAAACCAAACAGAAATGGGATTTTTAAGTTTTTCTTTTTTGTCATCTAATTGGTTTATTAGTTTATACGAACCAATATTATCGAGGATTTATCCTCCTCTATCTTCGACAGTCTTAAAAGGAACTATAACAAGTAATTAGTCGCTTCTAAATTTGTTCTGTTTGAAATTTTAATCAAATTGGCTTTCTTGGGTAGCAATTAATAGAAATTAGGAAAGAAAACAGAGCAAAACTAGTAAAATTTACCTCTTTGTGATCCACAGGAACTGAAGGATACAATCTGAGAGCTTCAGACAAAGCAGCTTGTAGATAATCCATCTTCTTTATCTCTTCTGGTTCGAACACAGGTTCATCATAATCTACCTTCTCTGCATTTCCATGGTAATCTCGCTGCCTCAGAATGTTACATATTTCCACCATGATCTTCTCTTCCACCTCCGGATTCTTCTCTAGCAACCAGAAGAACCAGCTCAGAGCCACCGAAGAAGTATCCCTCCCAGCAAGTATGAAGTTTACACAGATATCGCGAAGAAACTTGTCTGAGAAACTCTCCCCCTTCTCATCTCTCAGACCCATAAACACCGTTAAGAGATCTGATCTCTTTGTAGATTTGCCCTCAAGAGACAGTTCTTTCTTCCTCGTCCTGATAACTTCTTCAGCGAAATCATCCACACCCTTTATTGATTCCTTTAGCATCTTCTCTGTTCCTAAATTAAGATACCTCATGAGCTTCCACACGCAAGTAGGCATGACGAATCTCAAAACCGCGGCTTCTGTCGCGTCCTCAAAGGCTTTCGCAAAGGGTATAACAGGTTGATCAGGACCGAGGCAGCCTGGTTCGATGCCGAAAGCAATCATACAAACGTTATCGAACGTCAGCCTCAACAACACGTCTTGTAGATCGATAGGAGAAGAACTCTTATCTGAAGTTTCAAGAACCGGCAAGAGCCTCTTGTGCACGAGCTCATACAACGAATGAGTTGTTAATTGTCTGAATTTAGCTGAATGAAACTCGATGCTCGCGGTTTTCCTTTGCCTCTGCCAAGTCTCGTCATCCGCGTTGAATATTCCGTCTCCTAGGAGGTCTCGGAGATTGTTTCGGAAGTAAGAACCTTTAGGGAAGACAGAGAAACGGTTCTTGAGGAGATGCTCGACGTTTCTTGGGTCGCAAGTGATGGTGCTGTTGAGGCTGCTAAACGAGGGGCCTCTAAATCGGAAAGTCCCGTTCTGAAGACAGAGAACTTCGGATAGCCACTCGTATATGTTTCCTCTGAGGCCAAAAGCTAGAGAAGGAAGCATACCAAGGAACGGCCACACGGGGAGACCATGGTGTTTCTTCTGACGCAAGGAATGTATGGCGACAAAAGCGAAAAGGGCGATAAAGAGCTCAAGAACTTGAACATTTCTCAAGAGAAACAGCCTCCGTGAAACCAGAGGAGGCTCACGGGGGGAAGAAGAGAAGAAAACGTCATTGAAGGTGAGATTGTAAGAAGAATTAGTACTCATTGTGACAAAGAGAAGAAAATGCGGATCTCAGAAATGAAGAATGGAGAGAGGAATCAAGAGAGATTAATAACAATATATGGAGGTATTTCTTTAGTTAGCTAGTGGGTGAAGAATATTGCATGAATTTCTTGTGGGTGACAAAAACTTTGGCTCTCAGGAGATATTGGGTTTGATTTGGTGAGCAGAAAAATGTCGTGTCTTTATATTCCTGCGGCTCTTGAGTCTTGAGTCTTGATTCTCGTGTGTGTGTGTATTACTTTTCTTACACTTTAAGGAGGGCTCTTTTGGGGTTTTGGCTGTGTTGTTTTGGGGAACTTCAAAGGTTGAATCTTTTTGGGGGTTTAAATAGAAAAAAAGGGGATTTTAGATTGTGTTTTTGACCAGAATTGTGAACTAGACTAGTAGTTTGGGAAAGGATCAGATGAGAGGTGGTTGGCGATGGGTAACCTAAGTTAAATACTCCATTAGCCTCCTTGCTTCCGTCCACGTTCCTTTGTTTTTTTATGAGCAAGTTAATGAATTTTATATTCCCAATAAACCAAATTAAATAAGAAAATGATTCTTCATTGGGCCCATCTTATTATCACGTATTGGTTTTTATGATAGATGGGCTAATTCAGAGAGATGACTAAAAATGCTTTGTCCTCGGCCCATTATTAAGAAATAGGGCCCAGACATGGTGATTCATGGAGGTGTGCTGCCGAGTACAGCCATCTTCATCAATGGAGGTTTTTGACTCGAGCTCTCGCGATTCCTGATGTTCGTCAGTCCTTTCTAGCAATCCTTACAATAAAGAGTTTGGAGAATCGTTTTCTGAAAAAGAAACGAAGAAAATGGCGTCTCTTTTCAACAAGTTTCAGCAGGTTAATGAATCTCTTGCTTCTTTCTGTGTTTGATCCTGTCCAATTTTCTGAACAAACTTTACCTCTCTGGTACGATTTATGATACTGGGTACGAAGAAATTTTGAGTTTTTGTTCGGATTTAGCCTTTCGATCTGTACCAAGTGTACTCCATGCTGTTTGTTTGCAGTCTGTGGCATTGCAAGAAACCGATTAGAACAGATGAAGTTAGGCTGAAGAGGAAAATTCAGCTTTCTGTTGCTAAATGTCTCTTATGAAGTTGCTCATTTGATCAATATACTCGTGTTGAGGATTCATGGGATCATATCAGAACATAGGGATTTGCAGGGTTTTACTTAAGAGTTTAGGCAATGCTAATTAAGGTTTCGAATTATCTTCCTTGTTGCCATTGTAACCGCTCGTATAAATTTTTTCATTACTTTGCGTTTTTCAGGCTGTTGGAGTTCTTGCCAAGAGTACCACATTTGCTAAGAACCCAAGGCAGCTGCAATTTGAAGCAGACATTAACAAACTGTTTATGTATACAAGGTTGGTTATTTATCATAAAAGAGCAACGAAGTCTGATTTCTTTATCGGTTGTGTACTGGATTGCTTATAATCATTGCGCTCGTCACGGCCAAAAATGACTCAATCGTCCTTAATTTAGTTTAATTAGCTCTAGGTGTGCCTTGTAAGAAGTTATCAATTCTTGTAAATACATCCATTTTTTTTTCGCTCATGAAAACCAATTGTGTTTAGCTATAATCGGTTGGGACGAGAAGCTGAGGAGACGGATGCAGAAGAGATCATTGAGATGGCTGGTAAAACCTCTTTATCTGAGCAGCAGAAACAAGTTCAAGAGAACGTTCATTACCAGGTTGAACACTTCTGCTCTTTAATGGATGGAATCCTTCTTCCTGATGTTACCAAGAAAGAGTCGGGATCACAAACGACAAGCNGAGGAAAATTCAGCTTTCTGTTGCTAAATGTCTCTTATGAAGTTGCTCATTTGATCAATATACTCGTGTTGAGGATTCATGGGATCATATCAGAACATAGGGATTTGCAGGGTTTTACTTAAGAGTTTAGGCAATGCTAATTAAGGTTTCGAATTATCTTCCTTGTTGCCATTGTAACCGCTCGTATAAATTTTTTCATTACTTTGCGTTTTTCAGGCTGTTGGAGTTCTTGCCAAGAGTACCACATTTGCTAAGAACCCAAGGCAGCTGCAATTTGAAGCAGACATTAACAAACTGTTTATGTATACAAGGTTGGTTATTTATCATAAAAGAGCAACGAAGTCTGATTTCTTTATCGGTTGTGTACTGGATTGCTTATAATCATTGCGCTCGTCACGGCCAAAAATGACTCAATCGTCCTTAATTTAGTTTAATTAGCTCTAGGTGTGCCTTGTAAGAAGTTATCAATTCTTGTAAATACATCCATTTTTTTTTCGCTCATGAAAACCAATTGTGTTTAGCTATAATCGGTTGGGACGAGAAGCTGAGGAGACGGATGCAGAAGAGATCATTGAGATGGCTGGTAAAACCTCTTTATCTGAGCAGCAGAAACAAGTTCAAGAGAACGTTCATTACCAGGTTGAACACTTCTGCTCTTTAATGGATGGAATCCTTCTTCCTGATGTTACCAAGAAAGAGTCGGGATCACAATCGACAAGCCCTCCTACTCGTCAAAGTGGTTTTACTTTCGCCATTGGTGGAAGTAATGCTTTCCCAAATGCAGATAAGCCCCGTAAGTGTTTTGACTTTACATGAGTCAATTCGTTAACTTTTTACTCTTAAATCTTTCTTTCATCTTAATTATTATTCTCACTGATTCTTCTTCAGCACAGTTGTTCCCGAGACAAAGCCTTTGAAACTCACTGAGGTCTCACAGAGATTAATGGATCAATTTGGCTATACCCTCGAGATCAAACCGTCGGTAATACCTCACATAGACGCTGGCCAAGGTTGTTTCATCAAAGGCGAAGCAGATGTTGGAACCGTCTTAGCCTTTTACCCTGGAGTTATTTACTCCCCTGCGTTCTACAGGTACATTCCCGGGTACCCGAAGGTTGATTCACAGAACTCGTATCTCATCACGAGGTACGATGGGACTGTGATAAACGCTCAGCCTTGGGGTTTCGGGGGAGAATCTAGGTAAGTATGGACTGGTTCCTACACACCTGCGTTAAAATCAGACTCCAAAACCGCAGAAAACGGTTCAGACAGGTTATGGAAAGCGTTGAGCAAGCCGCTCGAAGGTTCTGGCAAAGCAAAAGAGGTTCTTGAGAGGAGAATTCCGTTGGCTTTTGGTCACTTAGCTAACCACCCGGCGAAAGAAATGACCCCAAACGTTATGATATGTCCCTATGACTTCCCATTGACGGAGAAAGATTTGCGGCCTTACATTCCGAACGTATCTTTTGGGGATTCTGGAGAAGTTAAGATGAAGAGATTTGGAAGCTTTTGGTTTAAGACAGGGGTTAATAACGGTTTGGTTGCTCCGGTTCTAAAGACACTGGTTTTGGTGGCAACAAGGGCGTTGTGCAATGAGGAACTACTGCTGAACTACAGGTTAAGCAACTCTAAGAGACGACCGGATTGGTATACTCCGGTTAACGAAGAGGAGGATCGGAGAAGATGGAGCTAAACTTGTCCAGTTCCATTTAAATGTTTTTTTTTTCCTAAACATGAAAAAGGCTCTGTTTCTAAGTTTCCTCCTCTTTTTTCTTTGGACTAGCAGTGCGACGTCGTTTGGCTGAGTATCTATCTATTATAATAAAGTAAGGTTTTTTTACAAGAGCAGCTTTGAAACGCTGCCACGTGGCACTGTACTACTTAACATGTGTCACTTTCATTAAAAAATCGGTTTTACGCTTCACTCATATAATTGAGTCTATTGGATCCATAAAGCGCAGCCCAATCATTTTCTCCTTTGATAGTAAAGTTTTTTTTTTATGTTGAGCTTTGATATGCTACCATGTGACACTCCAGAAATTGTCTTTTATCATCTTAATTTTTTTTATTATTCATTAATAAATAGTTTTAGTTTTTTGTTAAAAAACTATTTTTAGTTAAGAAAAGTATTCTAATATAGTAAATGTTTTTTACATAGACAGCCCGAAACACTGACACGTGACATGCTACAACCTGACAACTTTGAATTATGTTATAAAATTAAAATGAAACATTTCTTCCCTTATTTTTGAATACAAACATTCTTTTAAATGGTTTCTTGTCTTTTCTTTTTCTTATTTTTATTTCGTTTCTAATAACAAGATTAAAACAAAATATGCTACCATGTGGCACTCCAGAAATTGTCTTCTATCATCTTAATTTTTTTATTATTCATTAATAAATAGTTTTAGTTTTTTGTTAAAAAATTATTTTTAGTTAAGAAAAGTATTCTAATATAGTAAATGTTTTTTACATAGACAGCTCGAAACGCTGACACGTGACATGCCACAACTTGACAACTTTGAATTATGTTATAAAATTAAAATGAAACATTTCTTCCCTTATTTTTGAATACAAACATTCTTATAAATGGTTTCTTGTCTTTCTTTTTCTTATTTTTATTTCGTTTCTAATAACAAGATTAAAACAAAAACTGGAAATTTAAATATTAATCGGGACACAAATAATATAAACAATATGAATAAATTTTTTACTACATCAATATAATCTTAAGAAAAAAATAACCAATAAACAAACAAAATAATTTCATTTACGACAATCAATTCAGTGTCAACAATAATGACTTGAAAAACAAATGAAAAAACAAAAAATTAAAAACACATATAAAAAAGACTCATAAACAACATCTTAGCAATAACAAACAACAAATATAATATAGAACATAATAAAAACAACTAATACTCAAAATAACACTCAACAAGAAAATAGTCAACAAAAATTCAAATATTAAACTATACTAAACCAAAGTAATAATGATAATTAAATACTATCCATACAAATTACAAAAAAACAATAGAAATTATACTATCAGAGAATTCGTATCACCCATTAACCGGAAACAAATTTCATCTCTTAATCACACGTCAACTTCGTCAAGAATACAACATCAACTACACAATTTTTTCTTACCACCAGCCAAGTATTACGAGAAAATAACTTTACTTTTAATGATGTCCCTGTAAAATACAAATATTTACTAACAAGTACTATGAAATAAATTATAAAATTTAAACATTTAAATTATCACAAATCCGTGCAACGCGCGGACCTTCTCCTAGTTTAGATTATTTTAGCCTTGGAAGACTTCTCTCTATCTTTCATTTGTTTTAACACAATAAAAAGTCTTTGCCATTTCCTTGAGTATATGTAACGGTCTGAACACTAACAATATGATGAGCAGAAATTTTTTATTAAAATATAACTTTTCAAAAAAGAATTCTAAAGAAACTTTTGGCTTTAATGTTTAATTCTGTTTTCTTATATAATGTCATCATCTGTAACTTAATGGTTTGTATCATTACTAAATAATTTAATGTATACCACGGGTTTAAATTCAGAAATTGTGAGAATGATCAGTTGTGGATAATAAAAAGACTCATATTTTCATGTCTAAACATTAAAATTCCATACTTTTTAGAGCGCAATGTTGTTATTTTATTTGATCCAAAATGATAATTGACTTAATTTGAAAAGTTACATGTTTTCTCACTTGATTATTCATAATTTTATGATTATATAGCTCAATTTCCTTATCTCAAATTTGGTATCTTCTAAATTTGTATTTTGTAAGAGACCTAGTTCTTTTTTGTTTGTTAAAGATTTTGTGTAAAGCTAAAAATTCTATTACATGTAGAACAAAANAGGGCGTTGTGCAATGAGGAACTACTGCTGAACTACAGGTTAAGCAACTCTAAGAGACGACCGGATTGGTATACTCCGGTTAACGAAGAGGAGGATCGGAGAAGATGGAGCTAAACTCGTCCAGTTCTATTTAAATGTTTTTTTTTCCTAAACATGAAAGGCTCTGTTTCTAAGTTTCCTCCTCTTTTTTCTTCGGACTAGCAGTGCGACGTCGTCTGGCTGAGTATTTGGATTATTTTTTGCCTTGGAAGACTTCTCTCTATCTTTCATTTGTTTTCGGTTGTAACACAATAAAAAGTCTTTGCCATTTCCTTGAGTATATGTAACGGTCTGAAGTCTGAACACTAACAATATGATGAGCAGAAATTTCTTATTAAAATATAACTTTTTAAAAAAAAAATCTAAAGAAACTTTTGGCTTAAATGTTTAATTCTGTTTTCTTATATAATGTCATCATCTGTAACTTAATGGTTTGTATCATTAATAAATAATTTAATGTATACCACGGCTTTAAATTCATAAATTATGTGAATGAATGATTTGTAGATGATAAAAAAACACATACTGTATTCTCATGTCTAAACGTTAAAATTCCATAATTTTTAGAGCGCAAAGTTGTTATTTTATTTGATCCAAAATGATAATTGACTTAATTTGAAAAGTTACATGTTTTCTCACTTGATTATTCATAATTTTATGATTATATAGCTCAATTTCCTTATCTCAAATTTGGTATCTTCTAAATTTGTATTTTGTAAGAGACCTAGTTCTTTTTTGTTTGTTAAAGATTTTGTGTAAAGCTAAAAATTCTATTACATGTAGAACAAAATTACATGCACAATGTAAATTTCTCATCCACATCCACATTGTAACATAAATGCCTCGTGACTTCTTAATGTATATACAGGTATGATATGAGTACACATGTACATACACCTCTCCATGACGTACATACACAGAAACTGAATCTTCATCACGCAACCAAAGCCGTAACATTCTGTTTTGTTATATCACAGATATTTTTACTTGCACATACATATCACAACTCAACACGTTATTATATAATATAAGTATTATGTAGATCGGTCGTTGCTAGTATCAAGGGGGAAGAACATGAGAGAGAGAGAGAGAGAGAGAGAGAGAGAGGGAGAAGTAACAGTGTTTGGTCAATACAAACTAATCTTATGAACCGTCGCTTTCTTCGCTCTCCTCTACTTTTTATTTGGATCCTTCTATTCCAATCCATTGACCAATCACTTCATTATCTCTAATTTTCTCCCAATTTTTTATATTATCTTTTTGGTTTATATCAATCGTAAAATTCCCTACATAAACGATATTGCAGACATCGCACAAGTTGCGTCTGGACGCATTCTCTAAGTATAAACAAAAAGAGAAAACTGCCCATATATACAACCCCAAAACAAAACCTCTGAATCTGTTCAGTATCATGAGAAAACAAAAAAATGCCCATGAAAAGGGAAACTCAATTTACAACAAACCTTTCTATTTATATAATCTAAACTGATACTGATATTAAAATAATAATAATAAAGAATTAAAATATCTTGCTTTTTCACATTTGATATATATTTTTTTCATGTGTCATTATCTCACGAGAAATGGAAAATATATGAATAATCATAAAATTCCAAATGGGAACGATATTAAAAAGACAGCACAAGTTGCGTTTGTATTTATTTTTATCTAGTGTAAACAAAAAGAGAGGCCTGTAAAAAAAGAAAAGGAAACTTAATCTGTAACAAACCTTTCTATTTATAAAACAGAGAGTGCAAATTTACTATTATTAATTGATAAGAAAGAAAGAAAATTGTCTTACTTTTGCAGATTTTGATTTTTCTCATGTGTCTTATCTTATGAAAATGGTTACCACCCAGTGAGTCTACAGAGTGTTCTTATCTGTCTTTGAAATCATTCTCTTTCTCTCTCTCNGTGGATAATAAAAAGACTCATATTTTCATGTCTAAACATTAAAATTCCATACTTTTTAGAGCGCAATGTTGTTATTTTATTTGATCCAAAATGATAATTGACTTAATTTGAAAAGTTACATGTTTTCTCACTTGATTATTCATAATTTTATGATTATATAGCTCAATTTCCTTATCTCAAATTTGGTATCTTCTAAATTTGTATTTTGTAAGAGACCTAGTTCTTTTTTGTTTGTTAAAGATTTTGTGTAAAGCTAAAAATTCTATTACATGTAGAACAAAAATACATGCACAATGTAAATTTCTCATCCACATCCACATTGTAACATAAATGCCTCGTGACTTCTTAATGTATATTAGTATATACAGGTATGATATGAGTACACATGTACATACACCTCTCTATGACGTACATACACAGAAACTGAATCTTCATCACGCAATCAAAGCCGTAACATTCTGTTTTGTGATATCACAGATATTTTTTACTTGCACATACATATCACAACTCAACACGTTATTATATAATATAAGTATTATGTAGATCGGTCGTTGCTAGTTTCAAGGGGGAAGAACATGAGAGAGAGAGAGAGAGAGGGGGGAGAGAAGTAACAGTGTTTGGTCAATCTCTCTACAAACTAATCTTATGAACCGTCACTTTCTTCGCTCTCCTCTACTTTTTATTTGGATCCTTCTATTCCAATCCATTGACCAATCACTTCATTATCTCTAATTTTCTCCCATTTTTTTATATTATCTTTTTGGTTTATATCAATCGTAAAATTCCCTACATAAACGATATTGCAGACATCGCACAAGTTGCGTCTGAACGTATTATCCAAGTATGAACAAAAAGAGAAAATTGCCCATATATAAAACCCCAAAACAAAACCTCTGAATCTGTTCAGTATCATGAGAAAACAAAAAAATGCCCATAAAAAGGGAAACTCAATTTACAACAAACCTTTCTATTTATATAATCTAAACTGATACTGATATTAAAATAATAATAATAATAAAGAACTAAAATATCTTGCTTTTTCACATTTGATATTTTTTCTTTTTCATGTGTCATTATCTCACGAGAAATGGAAAATATATGAAAAATCATAAAATTCCAAATGTGAACGATATTAAAAAAGACAGCACAAGTTGCGTTTGTATTTATTTTTATCTAGTGTAAACAAAAAGAGAGGCCTGTAAAAAAGAAAAGGAAACTTAATCTGTAACAAACCTTTCTATTTATAAAACAGAGAGTGCAAATTTATTATTAATTGATAAGAAAGAAAAAAAATTGTCTTACTTTTGCAGATTTTGATTTTTCTCATGTGTCTTATCTTATGAAAATGGTTACCACCCAGTGAGTCTACAGAGTGTTCTTATCTGTCTTTGAAATCATTCTCTTTCTCTCTCTCACTCACACCACATTATATAAGCTTACACAGTCACTTCACAATTTCCACAGCAAAAATTAAATTCGATTTTATATGAATTGAGAGTTCAGTTATATAATAACAAATAAAAAGATATGATAATTTCTCATCATGTTGTGTTTTCTGTTCTTGTCCTATTTCTTGTGTCCTCTCTTCTTGGCTCATCATTTGCAGAAAAGCTCTGCAGCGACGGTGTCAACGACGTCAACAGTGGTTGTTTCCGGTCTAGGGTTTTGGCTGCGCAACGTGCTGATCGAGTGAAGGAGCTTCCGGGACAGCCGCCGGTGAAATTCCGGCAATACGCCGGTTACGTGACGGTGAATGAGACACATGGAAGAGCATTGTTCTATTGGTTCTTTGAAGCTACTCATAATCCAAACAAAAAACCTCTTCTTCTTTGGCTCAATGGAGGTAAACTAATCTATCCACTCGTTTTTTTTATTCTGTATGCGTCTCGGTCTCACGGTTATATTCGTGAATTCTTGGTATAAAACCTCATGGTGAAAGGATAGTTCAATTATTAAAATCCCAAAAATGTTAAAATAAATTTAACTATTTGTATCATGCTTCTTGTGCATTTCATCTACTTGAATTAAAAACCCAAATTCCGAAATAAACATTTGACGCACCCTTTATATTTTCTGATATTGAATTTAGAAATTTTCATACCTTATTTTTTTTGTGTGTGGCAACTAGTTTTCTGGACCGGACTAAAACCCTCCAAAAGTATATATGCTCACGCAGCTAAACATCACTACATTGTGATTTCATTGAAAGTTAATATATATATATATATATATATGCATGACAATGATCATTAGACTAATACAAACTGGTTGAAATTGAAAAAAACTAAATATTGGATAATTACCTTGATCTCTGATTGTTTTGGGTGGAGGGATACATGTACAACAACAACATACATGTGATGTGTATTACACATAGAATAATATGGCTTAACTAAATTTAATATGGATTGAAATATGATGATAAATAAATAGGAGAATGTATGTAGTCCTTCGTATGCACTGAGACAAAAGATAACCGAGAGAGAATATTAGGTGAAGCTTCCTAATAGTAAGATGTGTTTCATTTGGCACGATGTCAAAATCAATATAATGAAACGTATGTGGTTAATTACCATCATCGCCATAATTATGATGAGTTTTGGTTGTGTTGGTTGAACTTTAATTTTGGAAGCTTGCAATGATTCCACATGCTTGTTACTTGTTAGTTGTTACATGATCCTATATTATATTATGCTCTCTATTCTCTTTTTTTTTTTTCTTGGTCAAATATGCTCTTTATTCTCTTTTCGACTCATTTGCTATATAATCTTTATAAGATTTGGTCAAAGATACATATATATTAACAACAACATTTCCCTTTCTGATTTGAGAGAGAAAAGTATTTTACTCTATAACGTTTTTTTTTTTCATTTCCCGACTACATGTTATTTAACATGCATAATGCATCCATCAATACGATATATAATCCACATATTTCAACTGTTCCATCATGCTCTGTTTTAATATGTTTGTGGTTTCTAACACATATTAAAAGATGTTGGAAATGCTTGATTTCAGTAGCTTTATTCATATGATAAAAAAAATAAGCAAGGTATAAAATCTAAATTTGAATGAAAAGTGTCATTTGATATGGAATAGAAAGTGGTCTATTAATACATTTTTAAAAGCATTTGTTTAGCGTAACATGCATTAAAAAAATATATTGGTGAAAGAATGTAAGGCATTAGTCAATTACATATGTGTATATATATATATTAATTGGATACATATGCATGTGATGGATATAAATTTTATGTCGACGTTATATATACTCCCTCCACATATTCAGGCTTTTATAGGCTCCCGTGGGCTCATGCGCCCTTTACTTTAATATTAAGGCACAGTAATTATTGACACAAAAGTTATGAATCTATATATTATTATCATCTATCAATAAAAGTCAATTACATGAAACTTATACGGTCCATTTCATTATTATTCGAAACATTACACATGGTCCATGCACGTATGCACGCCCCAAAAGTTTTTCAACCTTTTTTTCTATTTGTGTGTTCGTTGATAAAAGCAATTTTATCATTATAAGAAACAAACCCCTTAAATTAAATGGACCCGATGCAATAATAGTGAACGGAAAGTAATATAAAAGGTGGAAGAGTAGTAGCTAGCCTAGATCACCTAAGATTTGGTAGTTCGAAAAATACAAAACAATGTAGTAAAATATGATCAGTTAGTCAATAGTAAATTGAGGATTCAATATGGTAAAAATGTAAATAGGACCTGGATGTTCATCGGTCGGATTTGGAGCATCAGAAGAACTCGGACCATTCTTTCCTCAAAACTCGACTCAGCCTAATCTCAAGCTAAATCCATACAGCTGGAACAAAGGTATATATAATATATATATCCATAACTTTTTCTATCCAAATCTTTTTTTTCATCATTACAATTGAAATAATAATTAATACTATTGAAATATAATATGAAGCGGCGAATTTGTTATTTTTGGAATCTCCGGTGGGAGTTGGATTCTCCTACTCTAACAAAAGCCGTGATATAAGTGAACTCGGCGACACCGTCACAGGTTCATTTATATAATATTAATTTATATAATATAATGTACTGTTAGTTGTTTTTTGGTAAGTAAATTAAGATTGCGTATAATTAAACCAGCGAAAGACTCGTACAAATTCCTCGTCAACTGGTTCAAGAGATTCCCTCAGTACAAGTCGCACGACTTTTATATCGCAGGAGAAAGCTATGCCGGTAAATTATTATTAATTTTTTTTAAACTGGTTTGCCTAGTACGACGTCGTTTTTCACAGGTGAAAAATACTTGATTTTCAATGTATGTTTGCATGGGATTAGGCCATTACGTTCCTCAACTTTCGGAGCTCATCTACAACCAAAACAAGATTGCATCCAAGAAAGATTTCATTAACCTCAAGGGTCTAATGGTCAGAGATTTTCTTTAAGTCAATCAATAACTAACTAGTAGTTGCGGTCTTAACCATCATGATGGATTTGATTCAGTGGCGAATCTAGAAATTATATTGACCGGGGTCAAAATATCAATTTAAAGAAAAAAATATAAAATGAATCATTGGTGGGAGTTAAACCATGGTAAAGGGGGTTCACAAGTCATTTTTTTACCATTAATGCTAGTGAAATTTTCACTATTTTACATACAATTAAACGTTTTATAAATATTTAAGGGGTGTCAAGTGACACCCTATTATTGTGAGTGGACTCGCCGCTGATTTGACTTGTATATATACAGATTGGAAACGCGTTGTTGGACGACGAAACGGATCAAAAGGGGATGATAGATTATGCGTACGATCACGCGGTGATATCAGACGGATTGTACGAGAGATTGAATCAAGACTGCGATTTCAGACAAGAGCATGTGTCCAAGGAATGCGATGAGGCTTTAGATGAGTATTTTGATGTATACAAGATCATTGACATGTACAGTCTNGGATAGGTTTGCACAGTAATATAAGTGGGCTCTACTGAACTCTCTGACTTTTGTAATGTAGGTTCGTGTAAAGGCTGCTCTCAACAGTCAATCAAAAACTAGGCTGATTGGCCCTAACTGCCCTGGGATTATCAAGCCTGGTGAATGCAAGATTGGGATCATGCCGGGATACATCCACAAGCCGGGGAAGATAGGGATTGTTTCTCGATCTGGAACCTGTCTCTTATACACATCTAGATGTGTATAAGAGACAGATGCCGGGATACATCCACAAGCCGGGGAAGATAGGGATTGTTTCTCGATCTGGAACATTGACATATGAAGCTGTAAGGTTCTTTGTGTTGTCTCTTATACACATCTAGATGTGTATAAGAGACAGAACCTTATCATAGGCTTGGCGAGAGATTGGATCAGATAGAAGCTTGTAAGCCTCGTTAAGGATTATGGCCATGTCGTGGCCTGGGACCCCTGCGATAGCAGGATGACATCGTTTCTGCAACGCACGGTAGGCTGCTTTGATCTGAGACTTATCTGAGCTCCGGTCAATACCCAAGAGGTCGTAAAGATCAAAGTCTGTGATAGATGATGATGATGAAGTGGCTCTACACTTGAGCCTGAGCGGTGATCTAATGCTTGTGAGCTTCTGAGATGTGGTACATGGCCATGTAGTAGTCGACGGAGGAAGAGTCGTCGGAGTAAGAATAGTCGGCGGCATTTTTTCCTCTTCTCTCTGCTCCGGACGGTGGATGAAAGTTGAAAATATATCTATGGTAAGCTATTTTTCCATCTCTCTTGGAAGATATTTAATTTGAGACGCAAAAAGAAAGTTCCAAATTGAGTTGTATAATTTGAGAGGGTTTTTTTTTTCATCTAAAAATCAAAAATATTAAGCTTGGGAAGAAAATTGAATAAAAGCCGACAAAAATGTCGTTGGGTGGCAAGAAAAGAGTTGAACTTTTTTGTGATGTTATCCATTCGTAGGAATGAAAGTTTAAGGCTGAGGATCATGGCGTCATAATGAATTATCGCAGTGTTGTTGATTTTAAGCATGAAAAATTGTCGACGCTTCATGGCTATTCTCTTATACACATCTAGATGTGTATAAGAGAGATGTTCAAGAGGCACTCCATGCAAATGTCACCAACATCTCTTACCCTTGGACTCATTGCAGGTATTATCACTATATATACCACTAGCTATCTAGCGCTCATTATCATAGATTTTTGATAAATCGGATTCTTTGTGTTCGATCTTAAACAATACGCATGGTTTGACTATATGTGCAGCGATCGTATCTCGTTTTGGTCTGACGCTCCGGCTTCCATGCTTCCTACCTTAAGAACACTTGTTTCAGCCGGATTACGCGTATGGGTTTTCAGGTATAAGGCATACTCCTTGATGAGGTTTCTTTTGTTTTATGTAAGAATTTGACGAAAAATAAATTCGGTTTAATATTTTATTGTGGAAAAAAGTGGGGATACAGACGGAAGAATCCCGGTGACCGCAACCAGATACTCATTAAAGAAGCTTGGTCTTAAAACAGTCCAAGACTGGACACCTTGGTACCTGTCTCTTATACACATCTAGATGTGTATAAGAGACAGGGTTTGTATCATTACTAAATAATTTAATGTATACCACGGGTTTAAATTCAGAAATTGTGAGAATGAGAGTTGTAGATGATAAAAAGACTCATAATTCTCATGTCTAAACATTAAAATTTCCATACTTTTTAGAGCGCAAAGTTGTTATTTTATCTGATCCAAAATGATGATTGACTTAATTTGAAAAGTTACACGTTTTCATTTGATTATTCGTAATTTTATGATTATATAGCTCAATTTCCTTATTTCAAATTTGGTATTTTCTAAAATTGTATTTTGTAAGAGACCCTAGTTCTTTTTTGTTTGTTAAAGATTTCGTGTAAACCTCAAAATTATATTACATGTCGAATAAAAATACACGCACAATGTAAATTTCTCATCCACATCCACATTGTAACATGTATTTTTGTCCCCAAAAAAAAAAAAAAAACTGTATAAACAAAAAGCGAAAATTGCCCATCTATAAAACCCCAAAACAAAACCTCTGAATCTGTTCAGTATCATGAGAGAACAAAAAAATGCCCCATAAGAAGGGAAACTCAATTTACAACAAGTTGCGAAATAAACCTCTAATCTCACTCCTCAATCCAAGAAAAAAAAAACCTGGAAACTAACTCTTAAAAGCGATGAGTCAGTTTGTCTCCTGCTGCTCATATATCTGCATGTATGCTTCCGATAGTTCTACCATTTGGGGAAGTGTCTCTGCAACATGCAAATCCTGCACCTCGTACCTGAAATTTGACATTATCCTCAAATTATGTCCGGTTCTATGCACACATAACATTGACCCGTCTCTACGTGTTCGAACAGGTCATTTGAGAACATCAAAACACCAAAAAAATTGAACCTTTTTTTAAAGAAGCGTGAGAGCTTACCATAGTTCTTGCGACTTGCGCTGCACAAAGACTCTGAAGTAGCCGTCCTCAGGCTTACCATCATGTACAATGTTAGCGATTAGATTATACTTAGAACACACCTTCTCGCCTTCTGGTGCTGTAGGCAATGATGGTATGTAATCCCTCAGCTCCATGTCCTTCACCGGGAAGTTAGCTGTGGCATCGACAAAAGGAATTGAGTCAAATTAACAAGGCAATAGGGATCGATATTTGTAAAACATTAACGTCACAAAAAAAAAAAA
>JAHZTW010000005.1:19190983-19286237 GCA_020283515.1 Alliaria petiolata | reverse complement strand
GACACGCTCTCCAACCGTGTTTCCAACCCCGATCCTCACGTTGCCTCGGGGTTGCTTTGACATAAGGAACTCCAATGGGGCAAGGTCAGATCTCTCCACCATTCTGCACATCTCATAAAGAATCAATCATACTTGTGCATACAGAGATCGACCATTACTACATCTACCATCGTTATTTGCTTACGAGATGCAGTCTACTGGGCAAGCTTCGATGGCCTCTTTGATCTTGGATTCAGGATCAGCCCATTGGGCGACAACCCTCGCTCTCCCGTGAGCGGTTTCGATAGCAAATGTTCTCTCTGCACACAACGCACACTTCAAGCAACCAACGCACTTGACCTCGTCCACAAACACAGCTCGTTGCTCAGTCTCTGATCCACACCAAACCGAGTAGATCGGTTTCCCTGTGTAGCCTCTGAGTTCTTCCAATTTTGCTTGCTCCTGCAACAAGAAACCATATTTACTTGGTGTGGCCTTGACGAAATCTACAAAATCAAAGAAGCAATATGAGAATTGTATAACCTTATCATAGGCTTGGCGAGAGATTGGATCAGATAGAAGCTTGTAAGCCTCGTTAAGGATTATGGCCATGTCGTGGCCTGGGACCCCTGCGATATCAGGATGACATCGTTTCTGCAACGCACGGTAGGCTGCTTTGATCTGAGACTTATCTGAGCTCCGGTCAATACCCAAGAGGTCGTAAAGATCAAAGTCTGTGATAGATGATGATGATGATGATGAAGTGGCTCTACACTTGAGCCTGAGCGGTGATCTAATGCTTGTGAGCTTCTGAGATGTGGTACATGGCCATGTATTAGTCGACGGAGGAAGAGTCGTCGGAGTAAGAATAGTGTGCGGCATTTTTTCCTCTTCTCTCTGCTCCGGACGGTGGATGAAAGTTGAAAATATATCTGTGGTACGCTATTTTTCCATCTCTCTTGGAAGATATTTAATTTGAGACGCAAAAAGAAAGTTCCAAATTGAGTTATATAATTTGAGGGGGTTTTTTTTTCCATCTAAAAATCAAAAATATTAAACTTGGGAAGAAAATTGAATAAAAGCCGACAAAAATGTCGTTGGGTGGCAAGAAAAGAGTTGAACTTTTTTGTGATGTTATCCATCCATTCGTAGGAATGAAAGTTTAAGGCTGAGGATCATGGCGTCATAATGAATTATCGCAGTGTTGTTGATTTTAAGCATGAAAAATTGTCGACGCTTCATGGCTATTCTGACGATTACATACTTGGGATATCTAATTTTTTTATATGTACTTAACTAAAAGTTGATGTGTAATACGAGAGAAATTTATGTAGTAAAATAGAATTATATGTATTTTAATCTTATGTTCTAATAAGATAGAATTTTATGTGCTTTCGAACCAAAAAAGAAAAAAAAATGAATTTTATGTGCTTAATTAGAATTGTATGTACTAATAAGATAGAATTATATATAGGTAAATAGATTTCTATGTAATAAAATAGAATTCTATGTATATAATTAGAATTTGATATACTAATAAAATAGACTTCTATATACTAAGAAGAATTTTATCTATTTAATTTGAAATTGGTGTACTAAATGAGATAGTATTCTATGTATTAAAATAGAATTTTATAAATTTAACTATAATTTGATGTACTAATAAAATAGAATTTTATGTATTAAGATAGAATTATATGTACTTAACTAGAAGTTGATGTGTACTAATAAGATATAATTCTATGTATTAAGATAGAATTCTATGTTCTTTAATCTTATGTACTAATAAGATAGAATTTTATGTGATTAGTTAGAATTGTACGTATTAATAAGATAGAATTCTACGTAGGTAAATAGATTTCTATATAATAAGATATAATTCTATCTATTTAATTAAAATTTGATGTACTAATAAGATAGACTTCTACTTTCTAAGAGAGAATTCTATGTATTAAATATAATTTTATATATTTAACTATAATTTGATGTACTAATAAAATAAAACTCTATGTATTAAGATAGAATTCAATGTATTTAACTAGGATTTGATGTGTACTAAAAAGATAGAATTTTATGTAATAGAATATAATTCTATGTATTAAGATAAAATTCTATGTACTAATAAGATATTATTTTATGTATATATATTAACTAATAAGATAGAATTCTATATATTAAAATAGAATTATATGTATTTAACTAGAATTTGATGTAGTAATTAGATAAAATTCTATGTATTAAGATATAATTATATGTATGTATTATGATAAAATTCTATGTACTTTACTAGAATAATATGAATACATATTGTGATGATTACTTCAAAAGATCCCTTCTACACTTGTTTCTTTCTTTCTTTTCAAAATCTTCTTCTTTTGAATTTTACTGAAAATCTTTCCACCCTAAAGCTTTCTATTGAAAATATACGTTTGTAAGAATCGAAACACTAGTAAAAAAACTAAAAGTAGATAAAACCCCCAAAAAATAAATGTAGATGATTAGGACAACGTAATACTTTCCTTTAATTTTGTATGGGCTTTTAAAAAGAAATTCTCAAATAAAATGGGCTTTTCTAAATGGAGCCATTCGAGTAGGCCCACAAGCTGTCGTCGCTTTTGGACGGCCGACTCTGATTCTTCAAAGAAGAACGCTGAATATTCCTATTCCATTTGGTTTTCAGTACGAGATTCGGATCGTAGGTTTAGGAACTTTGATCATCGCAAGACGAAGAAGACAGCCATGTCTAGGCAGGTCACGAGACTTCTCGGATCTCTCGCGTCCAGTGTTCGCGGTTCCGGCGGCGGCTCAGAAGTGTATCCGTCATGCTGCTCTCTCACTTCGTTGACTCAGTCTCGCTCCTTCGGGACGACTCCTCCGCCTCCTGCGGCCGTCTTTGTCGACAAAAACACCCGTGTTATCTGCCAGGGTATTACCGGAAAGAACGGGACCTTCCACACTGAACAAGCCATTGAATACGGCACCAAAATGGTATTGTATTTGAAAAATTACACAAATTCAATATATCTGTTTTTTTGGGTGAAATTCCGATAGAATGTTTTGTTATTGTGCCAATTTGATTCTACAATTGAACTCAACGAACATACATTGATCGGAGCTGTTCTCGTTTCTGCTGGATAGATTGTACTTATTTTGGACCTGAAAATGATGCTTACCTGAGCTCGTAGGACACGATTCTCTACCATTTCATCTCCACTCGGAAACTGATTGATTGCATCATTCTGTTCAGCCCTTCTGCAGTTGAAGGTTTGCTTTAAAGCTTGTGATAAGCTAACTTTAGTTTGTGTTGTTCGTTAATAGGTAGCAGGAGTGACACCGAAGAAGGGTGGAACGGAACATTTGGGTCTCCCTGTTTTTAACACCGTTGCTGAAGCTAAGGCCGAGACTAAAGCCAATGCCTCTGTGATCTACGTTCCTGCGCCTTTCGCTGCTGCTGCTATCATGGAAGGTGTAGCTGCTGAGTTAGATCTTGTTGTCTGCATTACCGAAGGAATTCCTCAGCATGACATGGTAATCGTCGTTACGGTCTCCTTTTCTTTCTGTGATATCTGCTCTAATGCTTATTGGACAGGTTTGCAGAGTAATATAAGTGGCTCTACTGAATTCTCTGACTTATGTAATGTAGGTTCGTGTAAAGGCTGCTCTCAACAGTCAATCAAAAACAAGGCTGATTGGCCCTAACTGCCCTGGGATTATTAAACCTGGTGAATGCAAGATTGGGATCATGCCGGGATACATCCACAAGCCGGGGAAGATAGGGATTGTTTCTCGATCTGGAACATTGACATATGAAGCTGTAAGGTTCTTTGTGTTGCCTTCATGTTTGGCTCTCTTTGTCTCTGTCTTTCTCAGTTTCTTAATTCGTATGATGATTTTGGATTACTGGAAAAATGTAATGGTTGCTTGTTGGTTTATCTTTCATGCAGGTTTTCCAAACTACTGCAGTAGGTCTGGGTCAATCTACGTGTGTAGGAATTGGTGGGGATCCTTTTAACGGCACAAATTTTGTTGACTGCTTGGAGAAGTTCTTTGCTGACCCTCAAACAGAAGGTCTCGAACGTTTTCCTATTAGTCTAAATTCATTTTTCCCTTTTGAGTCACTTACCTTTAATATGTCGTAGAAAACCAATACTTAACCTAATATCCCAAGACTACTTGTTCTTTAGTATGTAGAAGAAGTGATTTATTTGCAGTGATAGACTCAAGTTTTTTGTCAATATTGCAGTCTTTCTTCTCTGTTTTGTAGATTTGTGAAAGTCTCCGTTGTTTTTTTTTTGGAACTAAGAAAGGATTGACTTATTTTCAGGTATCGTTCTCATTGGAGAAATTGGTGGTACTGCCGAAGAAGATGCCGCTGCTTTGATAAAGGTAACTGCAATGCAGCTTTCTTAAAAACCAAGTGTTGCAATTTCTAGATGAAACAGGAAAATGGTACAGACATGTCCTGTTGTTGCTTTCATCAAACATGTTCTGGTTTTGATCAAACAGGAAAGTGGTACAGACAAGCCTGTAGTTGCTTTCATTGCTGGACTTACCGCACCACCCGGGCGTAGAATGGGTCATGCTGGAGGTAAATAAACTTTACTCGGGTCTTTCTTTCATACACAGCTTCTCACTCCCGGGATTAAATCTTGTATTTCTCTTTGGATCGATGAAGCCATTGTCTCCGGTGGTAAGGGCACGGCTCAAGACAAGATAAAGAGCCTAAGAGACGCGGGAGTCAAAGTGGTTGAGTCACCGGCTAAGATTGGTGCGGCCATGTTTGAGCTTTTTCAAGAAAGAGGTCTTTTGAAGTAGAAGTGAATTAATTAATATTCATATTAAGATCGATCAGTGGACCTTTCTAATAACAAGAGTTTGCAAAGAGGAGAGAAAGGGAAACCTAAAATTCCTTGCCATGGATGAACATTTTTGGGGTTTTTGTCTCACAAAAAGATTATTGCAGAGTCTCTCTTTTATATTTTGAAGTTTATTCCTCCTCTGTGTTCCTTTTTATTCACCGCCAAGTTATTCTCTTCTGCTTTTGTGTTTCTTCTCCGGATGATAGTTGGCATCGCTTCCTCCGGTGTGATCAACTTCACCTTTGAAATTTACTCCTGCCAGGGACTACTGTAATCGAATCGAATCTGAAGGCATTTTGCTTTGACCAGGACTCATTGTCTTTAGGGCTTAATCTTGATTGGGATAAAAAAAACCACTAAACCCTAACAAAACCCCATAACCTAAATCTTCTTCGTTATATAAGTTGTAGTCATACAAATTTGTGCAAACCTAAGTCAGTCGCTAAAAAATGCGGCTCCTTTGGTCAGTAAACTCGGTTCCTACCGTGGCCAGGTTCTGCAACCCCTCGGTTCCTCGACTCGCCTCTTCTCCTCTCCTTCGTCTCCGTCCCTCGAACCATTTACTGCCAACGTTAGCCCTAACGACGGATAATTATTCCGGCGGATTTTCGTCTTTTCATCATGCTTCCACGATATGTCATTACGCTTTTTCTTCTTCTTCTGTGTCGCAAAGTGAGTCTGCACAGGAGAGGACGAGTCCTTTTCGTTTTGATGACGCCATAGACTCGCTGGTCCAGATCTTCTGCATCCCTAGCACGCCAAAACCTCTTCAACCCTGGGACAAGAGTGACTCTAAGGAAAAAGAATGGATCGGCCATGGTATCCATAAACCATCTCTCGCTCTCTCCCATATGTAGAATTTACATTATTGACATTTAGGAGCGACTTGTTTATCAGTTTTTTTTTGTTTTTGGATTTTTTTAAGGATTTGTGATTTCCGGAAGGAGGATTCTTGCGGAATCTCTATATGGGTCTCCTCGTTCAACATCCTTGCGAGTGAAAAAGTTTCGTTCGCCCACTTTCTACAAAGCAAAGGTTGAAGCTTCTGCGGATGAATGTGGTTTGGCTACCTTAGTTGTCGATAGCGAAGAGTTTTGGGAGCATACGCATGCTTTGGAGCTCGGTGACGACATACCCTCTATAGGCGAATCTGTCTCCGTTCTCACTTATGGTACGCCTTTACAATGCTTTTAGTAGAATGTCTGAGGGATTATGACTAATGAGTTATGTTATCGTTTATGCAGATGAGGACATCATCGAGCTTAAACAAGGGACTGTGACCTCAGTTGCACCTAGAGAATATTACCGCGGCACTTCCAAACTATTGTCCATAGAAATTGATAACGATAGTTGCTATTGGAGTGGTCCGGCGGTTATGGGAAACATGATTGTTGGTTTCTATACATGGAAGTTCATAATCCCAACTCCAGTGATTAAGCATTTTCTAAATGGTCTTGAAGAAAGACACATTGGCTTCGGTTCGCTGGATATATGGTATCAAGCCATGGGGGATGCTCAACTACGTAGACATTTTACTTATAACCGAAATAGATCCACTGTCAAAGGCTCTCAAAGTTCTGAAAAAACACGATGTCATACTTGCAATTGAAGGTCTTCCTGTAAATAATGATGGTACAGGTAATCAGTTACGTATATATATTTATTGTTGAATAATCTTATTATCCATGTGATATAATGAATTTTAATTCTTATATATTCTTCTTGCAGTTCATTTTCAGAAAAAAAAATGGCTCAGTTTTAATCACTTGGTTTCTATGAAGAAACCTGGTGAAGCAGCTTCTCTTAAAATATTTAGAGATGGAAAAGAGCATGCGTTCAACGTCAGTTTAAACTTCACCGTAAGCCATCTATATTTTTTATTTATATTTGCTACTTATTTTGTTATGTGAATTCAATAATTGCCTTCTTGGTTCGAATTATCTAAACGTTTTCTACGGGTATCTATTGTACACAGAAGCAGCAGCTGGTTCCGGAGAAATTCCTTCCAAGCTATTACATACTTGGCGGTTTTGTCTTTATGGCTCTTTCTGAGCCATACATTGGTAAATCAAGAGCGATATGTGGCTGTACAATAAAAAGGATGGCCCAGAAAGCCGGTGAACAGATTGTCATCATTTCTCAGGTTTGTTTTCCCTCCTCACCTAATCTTTTTAAACCTAAAACCTTCTACTAAAAAAAAACAAGAATTGGTAAAGCTCGGTTATTGATGAGTTGATAATAATCTCAGCTTAGATGACTGATAAGATTTGTTTTGTTTCTTTGGGTGTAGAGGTTGTTGGATGACATCAACAAGGAATACTCTAAATTTGAAGATATGGAGGTAATTCATTTGTATTTGCCTATTTATAAAGGGAAGGTTGATGATTATAAGAATGGAACGAATTATAAATATAGTTCCACGCTACATGTGTGTCTTGAGAATCAGAACTATAGTTTATTAAAAAAAGATCGTATCCGATTGTGTGTATAACAGGTGAAGAAAGTGAACGGAGTGGAAGTTGTGAATTTGAAGCATCTAAGTGAGCTCATAGAAAAATGCTGCACCGAGGATTTGAGGTTTGACTTAGAAAAAGGAAATGTTATTGTGTTGAACAATAAATCTGCTAAAGAAGCAACTTCGTTGATCTTGGAACGCCACGGAATACCATCGGCCATGTCCAGTGACCTTCAGTAAACAATTTTGTAAGCTTTGTTTCGTTAGGGATGCTCTCCCATGACTCTTATTCAACAATGAAGTACTCAAACTCTGAATCTTTTCCTTGTCCCTCTTTTGAGCTCTCATCATCTTTGCCATATGATTAATTTTTTTGGCCAAAGTTGGGCTTGGTCGCTGGTTCTGTTGTTGGAACACGGGTTTGGCTAATTAGTACCAGGAAACAACCCCTAATTCGATCTCCTCGATACCAGATCAGAGCCCCCCACCCCTCATTCTCATAGTACTTCGTCTTTCTTTATCCGCAAACGCTGTGTTCTCCAACACCGAGAGCTAATACGGTCTATATATGCCTTCCACGACAGCAGAGGAGCATTTAGAAAATCTTCGCTTGATTTACGGCGTTCCTGCCGCCGTGGACGGCGCCGACGGTATCCTCCTCTCCTTGTCTATCAGATATAATGAGTTTTTTCTAGAATCGCTGATGAACCTAGCTCTCCCTTTCTTGTCCTCCTTATTGGAATAAAAGCAGGAAACAATCGGCAGTTTTACCATCGTTACCCTATGTAAACATATCGGCAAGTCTTAAAACCTTGAACGCAAAAAAAAGGGAATAAAAAGTAGAAACTTGTGTGATAGACTAGGTTGCATGAAAACTCCGTCCCAGCTGCGTTTTCCGTTTCCAAAACTCTCGGAAACTCGTTGGAAATACGAAAAATCGCGTTTCCTAATAATTCCAGTTTAGAAACACTTTGAAAACGCGTTTTCAATTTAGAAACATGCGTTTCCATTTTGGAAACAAGATAAAAACTAATTTTTTTATTTTTTTGGAACAAATAAATATTTATAAAAATAAGATCAAGTGATCAATTTAATTCTTTATAGTAAGTTGATAATTAATTTGCTAATAATTATTTTGATTTGGTAAATAAGAATAATTTTGGTATTATTGAGTTTGAAAATCGTTCTCTCGATAAATTAGAACTAGAGATAGTTTTGGTTAATAGAACTAATGAAATTGATAATTTTTAAAATTTTTGAATTTACATATTTTAATTTTTATTACTTAATAATTATATATTAGATTTTGTTTATTTAAATATTTTACTTATAATATAATTTAGATGTTTAATGCTTAATGCTTAATATAATATATATATATATATATATATATATATTTCCAAAACGTTTCTATTTTTATATTTTTAAAAATTGGCGTTTCTACGTATCCGTTTCCGTTTCCATGCAACGTAGGTGATAGATGCAACTATATGTATATGTATATATATGGTGGAAGAAGAAGAAAAGAAATAAAGGAATTGAAAAACGTATGGGCTTGGCTTTTTTTCGGCCTTTTTTTTATACCCTGGTTTCGAAATCACTCACCGACAACGCCCATGGAATAATAGCCCAAAGCTTTCCAAAGCTTCGTAGCCGAACTAATAATAATCTTCTACGTTAATAATTTGTGGAAACCTAAGTCAGTAACTCAGAAAATGCGGCTCCTTTCGTCGGTAAAATCGGTTCCTACCGTGGCCAGGTTCTGCAACCCCTCGGTTCCTCGACTCGCCTCTTCTCCTCTCCTTCTTCTCCGTCCCTCGAACCATTTACTGCCAACGTTAACCCTAACGACGGATAATTATTCCTGCGGATTTTCGTCTTTTCATGCTTCCACGATATGTCATGACGCTTCTTCTTCTTCTTCTGTGTCGCAAAGTGAGTCTGCACAAGAAAGGACGAGTCCTTTTCGTTTTGATGACGCCATAGACTCGCTGGTCCAGATCTTCTACATCCCTAGCACGCCAAAACCTCTTCAACCCTGGGACAAGAGTGACTCTGAGAAAGAAGAAGAGATCGGCTCTGGTATCCATAAATCATCTCTCGCTCTCTCCCATATGCAGATTTTACATTTAGGAGCGACTTGTTTATTTTTTTTTGTTTTGTTTTTGGATTTTATTTAGGATTGTAATTCCCGGAAGGAGGATTCTTGCGGAATCTCCTCGTTCATCATCCTTGCTAGTGAAAAAATTTCGTTCGCCCACCCTCTACAAAGCTAAGATTGAAGCTTCTTCGGATGAGTGTGGTTTGGCTACCTTAGTTGTTGATAGCGAAGAGTTTTGGGAGCATATGCATCCTTTGGAGCTCAGTGACGACATACCCTCTATAGGCGAACGTGTCTCCGTTTCCGCTTATGGTACGCCTTTCCAATTGAGTAATAGCCACCAGAGAAAATGTGGTTATAGTGGCACTTGCTTTTTTAATGATTGTTAAATTTGAAAAATCTTTAGTTTTTTATTGGTTTATGGATTTTAACATTTTTAATCGATTCTATTGGTTTATGATTCTAACATTCTTTTTATTGGTTTTTAAATTCTATTGAAAATCCATTGTTATTTAAAATGTTTGGTACTGTCAATGGTTTATGATAAAGATTCTTAACAATTTAACTTATAAATCAAAGCTACTCTGAGAATGCGAGATATATATCCTTAAACGTTTGTTATAATAGAATTCTTAGATGGAAATACAGAAAACTCTTTGCAAAAAATTTCAAAAACTTTCTTAACATTTAGCACAACCCTATGCAAATTTCTTGACTTTTAAAATCTATCAACTCTATCTGAATCCAACTAATGAGTTATGTTTGTGATCAAATGCAGTTTCCGGCGCCATTCAGTTTTTAGAAGGTACTATATCGTCTGTTGAACGTAGAGAATATTATTACGGAACCACCGATGAATTCTCCATACAAATCAATACTGAGACTTTCTACAGTATCGGTCCGGTGGTTATGGGAAACAAGATCGTTGGTGTATATCAAAGTTACCGTGACAACATAATCCCAACTCCAGAGATTAAGCATCTTCTAAATGGCAGTGGAGAAAGACACATTGGCTTCGGCTCGCTGGATATATTTTATCAAGCCATGGAGGATGCTCAACTACGTAGACATTTTAAAATGAGTCATGACATGACAGGTGTTCTTATAACCGAAATAGATCCACTGTCAAATGCTCTCAAAGTTCTGAAAAAACACGATGTCATACTTGCAATTGAAGGTCTTCCCGTAGATAATGATGGAACAGGTAAACAGTTACATATTTATTTTTGAATATTTTCCTATTCATGTGATATGATGAATTTTAATTCTTATATAATCTTCTTGCAGTTCATTTTCAGAAAAGAAAGTGGCTCGATCTTGATGAATGGGTTTCTATGAAGAAACCTGGTGAAACAGCTTTAGTTAAAATCTTAAGAGATGGAAAAGAGCATGCGTTCAACGTCAGTTTAAACTTCCCCGTAAGTCATATCATCTATATATATTTTTCCTTTTAGTGACAGATTTGTTTGTTACTTATTTTGTTATGCGAATTCAATAATTGCCCCTTTAGTTCTCTTTTCCTAGTTGGTTCGAATTATCAAAACGTTTTCTACGGGTATTTATTGTACACAGAAGGAGCAGCTGGTTCCGGACAAATTCCTTCCAAGCTATTACATACTTGGCGGTTTTGTCTTTGTGCCTCTTTCTAAGCCATACATTGGCAAATCAAGTCCCATATGTGACTGTGCATTAAAAAGGATGGCCAAGAAAGCGGGTGAACAGGTTGTCATCATTTCTCAGGTTTGTGTTTCCCTCCTCATCTAATCTTTCTAAACTTAAAATCTTCTACTAAAAAAAAACAGAAAACAATAATTGGTAAGCTCGGTTGTTAAGTTGATTATAACCTCAGCTTAGCTAACTGATAAGATCAAGTATTGAAACTGTCGTCTTGTCTTTGAATCGGGATTACGACGAAGAACCCTATAGATTAGAGATTTGTTGTAGATTATCTTTGAATATAGAAATACAATGAAGAGCCCTATCTTGGCATTAGAATTAAGATTTGTCTTCTTTTTTTTTGGGTGTAGGTGTTGTTGGATGACATTAACAAGGAATACTCTAATTTTAAAGATTTCGAGGTAAGTCATTTTTTTTTGCCTATTTTAAGTTGAAGGTTGATTCTAAGAATGAAACGGTTATAACTATAATTCCACGCTACATGTGTGTCTTGAGAATCAGAATGATATAGTTTACTAAAAATCCTATCCGATTTATTTTTGGCTGGAAAAAAAAAGGAATAATGTTTGTGGTGTATAACAGGTGAAGAAAGTGAACGGAGTGGAAGTTGTGAATTTGAAGCATCTAAGTGAGTTCATAGAAAAATGCTGCACCGAGGATTTGAGGTTTGACTTAGAAAAAGGAAATGTTATTGTGTTGAACAATAAATCTGCTAAAGAAGCAACTTCATTGATCTTGGAACGCCACAGAATACCATCGGCCATGTCCAATGACCTTCAGTAAACAGATTCTGGTGGCAAGTGAGTTGGCCTCTTATGCTCAAAGGGTTACTAGATTTTTTTTTCTTTTTTTGGTTTAACTAATTACGAGAACAAATTTCATTTTTGTTAAATTTTACATATATCAAATCATTAGACTTGGTAGTATCTATTGCATCTCGTAGTAGTGCCTCCTCTCTGTACCTTTATCCACCTTCTCGACACGCCAAGTTCTTCGATCTCATCTGTTTTTGTGTCTATGAATTTAGAGTGTGGAGCAAAAAAAATCATACTATGTTTAGTATTGTGTTATATATTTTATATTATTTGTTGCATGCAATTTGGCGGATTAGAGTAAAATTCAATCTGAACATTTTGTTCGACGTTGTAGTGTTGGAACAATTCTGTAAGCTTTGTTTCGTTTTGGCTTCAAAAGCTTAAATAAGCTTTTATTTACCAAATGAATATGTATTTTACCAACGCAAGTAACTCTGTTATTTCTGTCGTCGTAAACTTCCATAACAGCGATTTTGAAGTTTTGAACCTTCAAAAAGTTTAATTTGGCGATTATCATTGATTCGACAAATATTTTGAATCTAAATGTAAACTTACAGTAAATTAAATGATATGGTGTAAAACCAAATAAATAAATGATATGGTATGTCTTGTAAATGTTAACAAAAATAAGAATGTTGACATACAAAAAGAAAATAACAAAACTAATATATTGACAAATAATTATTAGATAAGAAATGAATGAATTATTAAGTCTGAAAACTAAATCTGTTCGTGTAGTTGTATTCCAAGTTTCCAACAACAAAAAAAGCATACCAATTACTTTAAAAAAATGACACTTCCATAAAAAATGGTTAGCTTCGTAAATAATATGTAATGGATGATGATGATTCATAAAGTTGTTTTATGCCGGAAAACAATCGACATGTGAATGACTTGTAAGAAAGAAGACAAAACAACCAAAGAGGTGGTGGCCTAGTGGTAGTGCAAGGGGTTGGTTCTCTTGTGTACCAGGTTCAAACCCCTTTTGAGACGGAAGTATATTCTTTAAATTGAAATATAGAAAGGGTTAACTCCGGGTACTGGGGGAGATTACGGGCGTAAGACCAGAACTTTTAGAGGTAATTCAAAAAAAAAAAAAAAACAAAAAAAAACAAAACAAACGAGAAGAGGTCTATTGGGTCCTAGCTAGCTAATCAATTGCAATCGCTGAATCACATAGAGACGCTGACGTCAGATGAACCATCTCATTACGTAGCAAGCAATGCTTTGTCATGCGTTTTACTCTTTCTCTGTTTAAGGTTTGCGTAAGCCTCTCAAAAAGAAAAACCAAAACATTTATCAATTTATTAGGCATATTACTAAATAAATAAATAAAACTCAATAATTACACATCTGTTATATACGTATGAGTATGTAGACAAGCAATATAACAGGGGATGCAGAAGAGTGGGATAGTTGGAATGACTAAAATAGCCTTGGACCCAACTCCTCTTCTCTAATCATTAGTTTCCTAATTTGGAAACCATAACATGTTTCCTGTGAGTCTCTGACAGAGCGCAGACGAGACGACTCACGAGTTCTCTCTCTTTACTTCCTTGAAAAACATATGACCCAAAAAATTCAAAGGAAAAGACTTTACTTTACAATTCAAACAGATTTGATATAACATGTAATACTGCTTAGGCCATTGCGTTCATCACGAGCGTTTTTCAGTGACCAATGCTGTTTTTTTTTTTTCTTTGGTTTTAACCAAGGGCAGTTTTCATTGATAAAGGATCTAATTAAGTCAACATAGGTAAACTATCTACGTCACTTAAGTTAAGGACTGTGCTAATCCGTTCGTTACTATCGACAATATGATATAGCGGCTGATTACTATAAGTGTATATATATCACATTGTTAGAAGCTCTAAAGATAATTAACTCAGATGATCTAAATGCGAATTTTTTTTCTTTCAGAATTTTAATATGTTCGAGTTTCAGCATAAAAGCTATAGTAAATCATCAAAAGAAAAAGATTCAGATGACATCCTATAAAATTTATTATATATTAGAAACTTAACATATTACTCACAACACTTTTTTGCCTTGCTTTGTGTGGCAATGTCGCTGTATAAATGTACATCGTCCTATTTTCCTCCAAATTTTTTTTTTTTTTGAACATTACCAAAAAGTTTATTAATTAATGAATTTCAGATTATACAATATAATAATAACTAATGTTAAGTTCAAATATAGAAGAGCGTGCCATGGATTGTGCTTTTACCATCACGGATTTGAACTCGATTTTTCGTTACACTTAAGTTGAATATAGGCATTATATATATAACTCGAATAGACAGGAAGGATCTGATGTCAACCAAAAATAAAAAAAATTAAGACAGGAAAAGATCTATAATTATCACAAATAATCTAACAAAACTATAATGGCTAAGTGCTCGCATTTTTAGTTATTTCAACTGTAATCAAACCCCGATCCATACTATCATACGTAAAAAATATAGTTTTGGCAAAACTACACAAAAGCTGATGTTACTATAGAAATAAAATCAAATTAAGAGGCGCTTGTTTTATATAGGTAGAGGAGGGAGGTGGGTAAGAAAAATAAGAAAGTCACTTTCAAGTATTGTTACACTTTGTCCTTTCCCATTTGGCTCTCTGCCTCTCTCTCTCTTTTGCCTTTTGCCTTTTGTGGTAACTTTGTTTTCATTATAACATTTTTTCATTAAATTTCCATTTATGGATTATTGTCTAGTTGCGTCATGCATGGAAGATCAAAGAAATTAGTGGTTCGAGATTTGACTAAAAAGGGTCTTTTCTGCTAAAGAAATTACCAACACTGCCATTAGGCCAACCACATGTCTAATTACAATTTGACATTTACTTACTATTTAATTTTTGAAAGATATCGAGAGATGGTTGACCCAAAAAAAATAATAATAATAAGAATATCGAGACTTAAAATTTTTAAAAGAAATTTTAATTAAAAAAGCCCCTTAAAAATCCACTTTTTATAAAAAGGGCATAGCGCGACACTAGTCGTATAAAACTGAACGTAAATTGTGACCGTGATACGTTTATTCCATAACGCATTAACATTTCAAACCCTAAAAATTGTTGATATTAATCTAATTTACATAAAAAGTGGAAAAAAGAGAAAATGAAATTAGAAACGGTGAGCTGAAACTACACGCCACACACAGAGTTATATAGAAAAGAGAAAGGGTAATTAAGCATATTCTTCCGCGTTAATCTCTCTCCTCTTTGTGTCATCCAACCTCATATACTACTGATCTCCATTTCCAGATCCCCAAGAACACAACTCAACAATAAGTACTTTAAATGCTCTCTCTCTCTCTCTATTTCTCACTAACTAGATCTCTCTCTCTCTCACACACACACACACAAACACAAACACACGCTCTCTGCTTCTTTCTGATTCACACATCAAGATTCAAGAATCAAACCATCCTTGAAATGAATCCTGTAACTAATTATAGGGTTTCAGATTTTTTTTATTTTTTAATTTGGTTTTGTAGTTAATTAGGGTTTCTTTTTAGTTTATCTACCTTGCATATATATGTATGACATAGACTTACATGACACTGAATCAGGAGGAAGAGGAAGGGACGAATAAGAGGAAGAGGAGCGAGATGGGAAGAGGGAAGATAGAGATAAAGAAGATAGAGAATCAGACAGCGAGGCAAGTGACCTTCTCCAAGAGAAGAACTGGTCTTATCAAGAAGACTCATGAGCTATCTGTTCTCTGCGATGCTGACATCGGTCTCATCGTCTTCTCCGCCACCGGAAAGCTCTCCCAGTACTGCACCGAACCCCTCAGGTTAACTTCTTCTTCTTCTTCTCTGTCTCTCAAATTAGGGTTTCCAGAGATCTATACATACATGTGTTTGTATTGATCTCTAATTAAATGATAAAATGAGAGATATATAGCTCGTGCTTGTGAACAGACAGTTTTCATCATTAGTTTCTGAAAGTAGCAGGTATCATGAATACTATGTGTAAGATTTTAATTTGGCCCAGAAGTTAAGAATCTCTCTGATGCTATATAACTCTTGCAGTATTTAATTTGTATATATGTACATGCATGTATATAATCATTGTTTATAGATATGGGTCAAATTCTATATTTTCTACAGCTGCCAAACAAAGAGATATTTCTGCAAAGATTTGACATTTCTTGATAAGCTTTTTCCATAAAAAGATCTCAATTTGTGTGGTACATTGTGTGTAATATTTACAACATATACGTACATACCTATATATATATATTTCAATGATTACATATTTTTGTTAATTAAAATTTTTAGATCTAAGTCATGACCAGAAGACGAATGTATTCACATGTATCCTAATAATATGAGAAGAAAGGTATGCTAATAGTTTGAAGTTTGCTTTCACAAAACAAAGATGGGGAAAACGCCTTTTAATTTTATTTTTATTTTTTGTAAATAATGTTTTTGCCCAAAATATAGATTATAATCTTGGATAATTGAAGTCTTGACGTTGTAAGATTAAAGATACTAATTTGATCACAATTTATTATGACCAATATTGAATAGGATGCCTCAGCTCATTGACCGATACTTGCAGACCAATGGATTACGACTTCCTGATCCTAATGACGGCCGGGTAATATATGTATACGCATACTTATTCCTTTGTCTTACCAATTCAAAACAAAGAACATAACATTTTCACAAAAATCAAGAATCATTTGGAGTTTTTGTGTGTATATATATACAGGAGGAATTGTACCATGAGATGGAAGTACTAAAAAGAGAGACATGTAAGCTTGAGCTCCGTCTGCGTCCATACCATGGACATGACTTAGCCTCCATTCCTCCACACGAGCTCGATGGACTCGAGCAACAGCTCGAACATTCTGTCCTTAAAGTCCGCGAGCGTAAGGTAACGTAACATATGTACTCATATCGATATTCTCTTAAAACTATATTGATTACACTTTTGTTTGATCTCTCTTTTCTATCTCACACTGTTAATATATTGAAGAATGAGTTGATGCAGCAACAATTGGAGAATCTAAGCAGAAAGGTCACTCTTTAGTTCACTCTTTTTTAAGTAGTCTTAATTTCCTCTAATTAGTGATCTTTTATACCGCGGTTTTAATGATTATTTTCGTGTCTAATATATATGATCAGAGGCGGATGCTGGAAGAAGACAACAACAATATGTACCGTTGGGTAAGTTTGGTTACTAGAGAATGTAAATTTGTTTGCACATTTTCGATTCAGTGACATATTTTTTTAATTATGTGTGCTGGTATGGCTATTGCAGCTTCAAGAGCATCGTACCGCGATTGAATTTCAGCAAGCTGGGATTGAGACGAAACCAGGGGAGTATCAACAGTTTCTAGAGCAGCTTCAGTACTATAATGATCATCAGCAACAACCAAACAGTGTTCTTCAGCTTGCTACGCTTCCTTCTGAGATTGATCCTAATTACCATCTCCAGCTTGCTCAGCCTAATCTTCAAAACGATCCAACGGCCAAGATTGATTAATCCTCAACAGATATACTCTTTCTTTCTGGAGACAAAAGTTAATGAAGTAGCATGTCTTTCTTTTTAATACCTATTTTGATTAGCCAATGCCTTCTTTTGTGTGTGTTTGTGTGGCCATGGAACCTAATTGTTTGAAATACAATTCACTTGAGCAGCATAATTAATGGTCTTTGATTATATAATTTAATCATCATTATCACACATTTTAGAGATCAACTGTTTATGTAATCGCAGATGTGTTCCATTTCCATATTATGTTTCTGAAAATAATGTCTATAAACGTCAGAAGTGATTTTTATTGTAATGAAGCAAACCTCTGGATTTCAAAAAGAAAAGACTTTGAAAATCTTAAAAACTCAGTTGTTCTGTGTGATAATGATGTTATAGTTTTTTCTTTAATGATTGATTAAATAATATAATCAAAGACCATTAAAATGTTTTTTTTTGCCATGTTTTAATTTTTTCTTTAAGCCTCTAAAACAAAAGCCTTTGAAAATCTAAAAAACTCAGTTACAAATATTCACTATGAAACAAAAACATTTTAGAGGCTTAAAGGAAAAACTATATAACATGGCAAAAGAGCAGCTGTTCTGTTGTTTCATAGTGTGGATTTGTTAAAATTGCTGTTGCTTGGAGAACCGCTGGCGAAGAATAGCAATTTTCCGAAAAGCCCCCAAGAGATTCGGAACGCGAATTTTCCCAAAACGCGATTTTTGAGATACACATGAGAGACACATGAGTAAACTATTCTTAGGTTATTGGCCGCACAAAAGGAAGAATCCACAGCTCAGAATCTTAATAATGTCTGATGGACAAGCTTATCAAGGATTTTCACCGAAAATAGATTTTCTATATTTCAGAAAGAGTGGATCATAATCCCGAATATAGTTCTTATAAACTCAGCCAAGATTGAAAAAAAATCAGTCAAAATTTACAGAGGAATGCAAAGGGCGATCAAGAAGCAAGAAAGGAGTTTAGGAAGAACAATCTTCCTTCCTTTTTTCCTCTTCATTCTGTTTCCATTATAAAGACGAGAAAGCTTGACTTCTTAACTTCTTGATCGCCCGAACAACCATCATCATCATCATCTAGATCCCCTAAACGCTGCGTTTTTGGCTTAATCGTCTAAATCCATGGCAGGAGGATCTTTTGTAGCCGAGAGTGGCCATGGAAGAGAGTACGAAGAAGGCCGTGTTACTGCTTTTGTCGTGGTTACCTGCATTGTGGCTGCAATGGGGGGTCTCCTCTTCGGTTACGATATCGGTATCTCAGGTTTGTGTCTTCTCAACCAAGAAACCAGATTTCTCCTTCTCTCTGCTTCTTCTGTTCTCATGGCGGATACATGTTTCCAGGAGGAGTGACATCGATGGAGGAGTTTCTAACGAAATTCTTCCCCGACGTGCAACGTCAAAGGCAAAACGAAACAGGGCACGAAACAGAGTATTGCAAATTCGACAATGAGCTTCTCACTCTCTTCACCTCCTCTCTCTACCTCGCAGCTCTGTTCGCCTCTTTCCTCGCTTCAACCGTCACAAGGCTTTTCGGGCGGAAAATCTCAATGACGATCGGAGGTCTCGCTTTTCTCTCCGGCGCTCTTCTCAACGGTTTCGCTATCAACCTCGAGATGTTGATCATCGGGCGGTTACTTCTCGGTGTTGGCGTCGGATTCGCTAACCAATCTGTTCCTCTTTACCTCTCTGAGATGGCTCCTGCTAAGATCAGAGGAGCTCTCAACATCGGTTTCCAATTAGCGATCACGATCGGGATCTTAGCCGCGAACATTGTGAACTACGCAACCCCGAAGCTCAGGAACGGGATCGGATGGAGATTATCTCTCGGTTTAGCTGGGATTCCGGCTGCTATGATGCTCGTTGGGTCCTTTCTATTGCCAGAGACGCCAAACTCAATCCTCGAACGTGGAAACAAAGAAGAGGCTAAGAACACGCTACAAAAGATCAGAGGAACCACGGAGGTTGAGCATGAGTTTATGGATCTTTGCAACGCGTGTGAGATCTCGAAGAGTGTTAAGCACCCTTGGATGAACATAATGCAAGCTCGGTATAGACCGCAGCTCACATTCTGCATCTTCATCCCATTCTTCCAGCAGCTAACCGGGATCAATGTCATCATGTTCTACGCACCTGTCTTGTTTAAGACCATCGGCTTTGCAGACAACGCCTGTCTCGTATCGGCAGTCATTACTGGTCTTGTCAATGTCCTGTCTACAATCGTATCCATCTACTCTGTCGACAAATTCGGACGCAGAGTTATGTTTCTTGCAGGCGGTATCCAGATAATGTTGACCCAGGTGCGTACAAACACTGAAACAATGGGAGTGCTCTGTTTCCAGGAACAGAGTATCCTGCTCTGCTTTAAAAAAAAAAAGAGTATGTAACATCGATTTGTTTTGGTTCGGTTTCAGGTCGCAATTGGTTCGATGATCGCATGGAAATTCGGATGGAATGGGGACGGGGAATTGTCAACGGTTGATGCAGATATACTCTTGGCCTTAATCTGTCTCTATGTGGCGGGTTTTGCGTGGTCGTGGGGACCGTTGGGATGGTTAGTGCCGAGTGAGATATGTCCTTTGGAAATCAGATCGGCTGGACAATCGTTGAACGTTTCGGTGAACATGTTCTTCACGTTCGTCGTTGGACAGTTCTTCTTGACGATGCTTTGCCACATGAAGTTTGGTCTCTTCTACTTCTTCGCGGTCGCGGTCTTGATCATGACGATTTTCATTCACTTCTTGTTGCCAGAGACGAAAGGAGTTCCGATTGAGGATATGGGGCGAGTGTGGAAGGAGCATAGATTCTGGGGAAAATATACTCTTCGTGTTGGTGGTGATGATGATGGTGATGATGATGATGTTTATATTTTTAATTTAAAAGCTTGATTGAGATATTTAGATTAAAGGTTTGTTAGAATTTGATTAATTTCATTGAGATACGGCTATAATCCAGATTCTTTGTACAATATAACAAACTCGATCGTATTTTCCTAGACACCGAGTTCATCAGTCATGTCGCATTAGCCACAAGAGATACAAGATCGTTTCATGACTCATCTAGATGAAACTTTGAATTTTGATGACTCTTTTTGCAGGTTTACGAGTCGTACCATTTATAGATCAAAGCTTATTATGAACATTCAGAGCCATTAGTATGGAAATCTAACTAATATCAGCCCAACTTGATCGTTGTTGTGGAAAAATTACGTATCATTGTTCAGATACGTCAAATATCGTGTCATATATGTTGGATTGCAAAAATAATTTTGATGGATTCAGAGAGGAATCTGTGTAGGATTCATGAAACATTGATAAAAATTAGAGCAAGAGGAATCGCAAGAAAATAAGAGCATCCACATCTGTGAGATACCTTAAAAAAAAACAATTTCAACCAATCATAAAATGACAACTATTATATAAGTATCTCAAAACTTGAGAACCGCTTATCGTTTGAGGACCGATCCTCTCTCTCCTCTTTTTTTAATTTGTTCTCACTGAAAACCTACCAAATGTGGATGCTCTAAGTGTGAAACCCTAGATGAACCGGATTAGCTTAAAGACAAAGAAAGCATAAAATCGATTCTTCAATCGTGTGAATCAGTCGGATACAAAATTCGGAGACGCTCTCATATGTAGTCATGTACTCATGTTATCAAAAATCAAACGCGGAAAAAGTTCTCATCGTTCTGGTACCAAACTAATTTGTTTCACCAGAACAAAGAGAAAACAAAAAAGGTTTTTCATATTCATGCTTAGAAGTGAGAATTAATTACAGTGTTTATGTATTTTATATGCATGTATATAATAACTTAATAACTAACCATCTTACGAGTCAACCCTAACAAACGAGTCAACCAGTCAACCTCCTAACAGACTATCCATAATCCATTATCCAATATATTAGTTACTTATTTAAAAATTTAAAATAAATATCATTCACATGATTTCTCAATTGTATCTGCCTTATTCACTCCAAAACATTTGTGTTAAGATTGGGTTTCAAGTTTACGGTACAGCCTTTACAAAAAAACAGACGCATGAGCCATGAGGACACACGAGAATGGTAAATTAACAATAAGAAAATCCGTTTGATTAAAATATTTGTTAAGGTACGACGACAATAGTTAAACAAATGCTCGGTGCATAGGTCATAAATAAATTATTTGTCATGATATATAAGAAAAATAAAATTTCGATGAGACAAACGACATTACAAAATCTTGCGTATCTGCCAAGTAGACTAATCACTCTTTTTTTCTTGACGGCGACTAATCACTTTCTTCTCAAGGTCAGACTCAAGGGGATTTATTAAGTTAATGTTCGTTAAAAATAATACATATATTATATACACAAATACGTATATTTAGGAGATCGGTCGGACAAATCTACCGGATATGTGATTAAAAATACAAAAATATAGAGAGTTTTATGATTTACGAATGTTTTTTTTACCAAGTGATTTAAAATGATTTACGAATGTTCTTGGCTTGCAGCATATTGTGTTTTTTTTTTTTTAACATACTTATTTTGTTCATTGCGTCGTACGCTTTAACTAGTTAGATAATTCATCGCACAACGTTATTTTTAGAGATTACAACTTTTTAACAAATTGATATAACTCACTGCAAAGCTCTTAAAAAAAAAAACTCACCGCAAAGTTTCCTGAAACATATTAGGATTTTGTATTAATATTTATACGCTTGATATGTGCTGCTGGTATCGTATAAATTTGGAATATACGAAGCTTTTCCAACTTACGGCAGTTTTTTAGAATTATTTTCATGTAAACAAGAGATGCATAAACGTAGCGAGCAAACTCAATTAATTGCACTCAAAATATGTAATTTTTCTTTGGTTTGTCACACACAAAAAAAAAAAGAATCGATTTTTGCCATTTCACGTAAAACACGTGATACTGGACTCTGGAGATATTTATATTGACTGCTATTTCCCAAAAAATATCACCAAATATAGATAAATATAAATAACAAAAACTATAACTTAATTAAGTTCTGATGTCAAAGTCTACTTACCTCACTGATTGAATCCTTTTCAATTGTTAAATGGAACCAGCTTTTGTCTAAAAGATTAGTTTCCATATAATTGTTCACATCAGCTAAAATTAATAGCCAGGTTAGTCGTCTCATAATTAAAAGTTGTGTGGCTTTGGAAGGAGCTTACACCGTGACCACCTTCTATCCAGTGGATTCGTTGTTGTGCTAGTAGTATCCAGGATTCGAACCAGATATGAGATTATAAACATTATTATAAAGTTTGATTAATCTCACAGCAAATGAAATACATTACTCAAAAAATATGGTAAATTAGTGAAATTAATTACCTCATGTAGCGGGTGACAGGGAGAAAAAAAAAAAAAGCATGGATAAAAAAGTCTCTTAAATGCACGGTGCAGCCTGCAGCAACCGCAGAAAGGACAGGGTCCCACCAAGCTTAAATTCTCCTGCCGGAGCGTAGCCCCCACGCGACTTCTTCACCGGAGGGCAGGAGCGTGAAATCCACCGCGTCGGGACAAAAAAAAATGTCCCCTCAAAAAAGCAAAGGGGGAAAGAAAAAAACCAGAAGGGGTGAGCTGTGAGAGGGACCCACCACCCATGTGCCCTCCTTCCTGTCTCCACCAGCTCCTGCCTCTCAATCATTAGCTTCCCCTTCCTTCTCCTCCTCCTCCTCTGAATCGAGTTAGCAAAAGAGACTGAGAGAAACAAAACAACCCACCATTCTTCTTCCAAGAATCTCAACGCAGAACCATGTCGTCGAATAATACCGACGGAGTTATGATCTCTAACGGAGCATTAATCGAACGCCAGAGACAACAACAACAACAACAGCAATCATCCGACGGAGCTCTTGTCGTGAAGAAACCTCCGGCGAAGGACCGACACAGCAAAGTCGACGGAAGAGGGAGGAGGATCCGTATGCCAATCATATGCGCAGCTCGTGTTTTCCAGCTAACTAGAGAGCTTGGCCACAAATCCGACGGCCAAACAATCGAATGGCTACTCCGCCAAGCAGAGCCTTCAATCATAGCCGCAACAGGAACCGGCACGACTCCGGCGAGTTTCTCCACCGCATCAGTCTCAATCCGAGGCAACTCCACCACCAATTCGATTTCCTCAACCTGCACTTTGTCCTCGTCTCTAGATCATAAGCCTTTGCTTGGATCCTCGCCGTTTATACTCGGAAAACGCGTGAGAGCCGACGAGGATTCCGGAGGNCAAGAATCAAACCATCCTTGAAATGAATCCTGTAATTAATTATAGGGTTTCAGATTTTTTTTTTATAATAATTTGGTTTTGTAGTTAATTAGGGTTTCTTTTTAGTTTATCTACCTTGCATATATATGTATGACATAGACTTACATGACACTAAATCAGGAGGAAGAGGAAGGGAAGAATAAGAGGAAGAGGAGCGAGATGGGAAGAGGGAAGATAGAGATAAAGAAGATAGAGAATCAGACAGCGAGGCAAGTGACCTTCTCCAAGAGAAGAACTGGTCTTATAAAGAAGACTCATGAGCTATCTGTTCTCTGCGATGCTGACATCGGTCTCATCGTCTTCTCTGCCACCGGAAAGCTCTCCCAGTACTGCACCGAACCCCTAAGGTTAACTTCTTCTACTTCTTCTCTGTCTCTCAAATTAGGGTTTCCAGAGATCTATACATACATGTGTTTGTATTGATCTAATTAAATGAGAAAATGAGAGATATATAGCTCGTGCTTGTGAACAGACAGTTTTCACCATTAGTTTCTGAAAGTAGCAGGTATCATGAATACTATGTTTAAGATTTTAATTTGGCCCAGAAGTTAAGAATCTCTCTCATGCTATATAACTCTTGCAGTATTTAATTTGTATATATGTGTACATGCATGTATATAATCATTGTTTATAGATATGGGTCAAATTCTATATTTTCTACACCTGCCAAACAAAGAGATATTTCTGCAAAGATTTGACATTTCTTGATAAACTTTTTCCATAAAAAGATCTCAATTTGTGTGGTATATTGTGTGTAATATTTACAACATATACATACATACCTATATATATATATATAAGACTTATTTCCATGATTACATATTTTTGTTAATTAAAATTTTTAGATCTAAGTCATGAACCAGAAGACGAATGTATTCACATGTAGCCTAATAATATGAGAAGAAAGGTATGCCAATACTTTGAAGTTTGCTTTCACAAAACAAAGATGGGGAAAACGCGTTTTAATTTTATTTTTATTTTTTTGTAACCAATTTTTTTGCCCAAAATATAGATTCTAATCTTGGATTGAAGTCTTGACGTTGTAAGATTAAAGATACTAATTTGATCACAATTTATTATGACCAATATTGAATAGGATGCCTCAGCTCATTGACCGATACTTGCAGACCAATGGATTACGACTTCCTGATCCGAATGACGGTCGGGTAATATATGTATACGCATACTTATTCCTTTGTCTTACAAATTCAAAACAAAGAAGATAACATTTTCACAAAAATCAAGAATCATTTGGAGTTTTTGTGTGTATATATATACAGGAGGAATTGTACCATGAGATGGAAGTACTAAAAAGAGAGACATGTAAGCTTGAGCTCCGTCTGCGTCCATACCATGGACATGACTTAGCCTCCATTCCTCCACACGAGCTCGATGGACTCGAGCAACAGCTCGAACATTCTGTCCTTAAAGTCCGCGAGCGTAAGGTAACGTAACATATGTACTCATATCGATATTCTCTTAAAACTATATTGATTACACTTTTGTTTGATCTCTCTTTTCTATCTCACACTGTTAATATATTGAAGAATGAGTTGATGCAGCAACAATTGGAGAATCTAAGCAGAAAGGTCACTCTCTACTCTAATTCACTCTTTTTTAAGTACTCTTAATTTCCTCTAATTAATTAATGATCTTTTATACCGTGGGTTTAATGATCATTTTCGTCTATATATATATATATGATCAGAGGCGGATGCTGGAAGAAGACAACAACAATATGTACCGTTGGGTAAGTTTGGTTACTAGAGAATGTAAATTTGTTTGCACATTTTCGATTCAGTGACATATTTTTTTAATTATGTGTGCTGGTGTGGCTATTGCAGCTTCAAGAGCATCGTACCGCGATTGAATTTCAGCAAGCTGGGATTGAGACGAAACCAGGGGAGTATCAACAGTTTCTAGAGCAGCTTCAGTACTATAATGATCATCAGCAACAACCAAACAGTGTTCTTCAGCTTGCTACGCTTCCTTCTGAGATTGATCCTAATTACCATCTCCAGCTTGCTCAGCCTAATCTTCAAAACGATCCAACGGCCAAGATTGATTAATCCTCAACAGATATACTCTTTCTTTCTGGAGACAAAAGTTAATGAAGTAGCATGTCTTTCTTTTTAATACCTATTTTGATTAGCCAATGCCTTCTTTTGTGTGTGTTTGTGTGGCCATGGAACCTAATTGTTTGAAATACAATTCACTTGAGCAGCATAATTAATGGTCTTTGATTATATAATTTAATCATCATTATCACACATTTTAGAGATCAACTGTTTATGTAATCGCAGATGTGTTCCATTTCCATATTATGTTTCTGAAAATAATGTCTATAAACGTCAGAAGTGATTTTTATTGTAATGAAGCAAACCTCTGGATTTCAAAAAGAAAAGACTTTGAAAATCTTAAAAACTCAGTTGTTCTGTGTGATAATGATGTTATAGTTTTTTCTTTAATGATTGATTAAATAATATAATCAAAGACCATTAAAATGTTTTTTTTTGCCATGTTTTAATTTTTTCTTTAAGCCTCTAAAACAAAAGCCTTTGAAAATCTAAAAAACTCAGTTACAAATATTCACTATGAAACAAAAACATTTTAGAGGCTTAAAGGAAAAACTATATAACATGGCAAAAGAGCAGCTGTTCTGTTGTTTCATAGTGTGGATTTGTTAAAATTGCTGTTGCTTGGAGAACCGCTGGCGAAGAATAGCAATTTTCCGAAAAGCCCCCAAGAGATTCGGAACGCGAATTTTCCCAAAACGCGATTTTTGAGATACACATGAGAGACACATGAGTAAACTATTCTTAGGTTATTGGCCGCACAAAAGGAAGAATCCACAGCTCAGAATCTTAATAATGTCTGATGGACAAGCTTATCAAGGATTTTCACCGAAAATAGATTTTCTATATTTCAGACAGAGTGGATCATAATCCCGAATATAGTTCTTATAAACTCGGCCAAGATTGAAAAAAAATCAGTCAACTTTTACAGAGGAATGCAAAGGGCGATCAAGAAGCAAGAAAGGAGTTTCGGAAGAACAATCTTCCTTTCCTCTTTTCCTCTTCAATCTGTTTCCATTATAAAGACGAGAAAACTTGACTTCTTAACTTCTTGATCACCCGAACAACCATCATCATCATCATCTAGATCCCCTAAACGCTGCGTTTTTGGCTTAATCGTCTAAATCCATGGGAGGAGGATCTTTTGTAGCCGAGAGTGGCCATGGAAGAGAGTACGAAGAAGGCCGTGTTACTGCTTTTGTCGTGGTTACCTGCATTGTGGCTGCAATGGGGGGTCTCCTCTTCGGTTACGACATCGGTATCTCAGGTTTGTTTCTTCTCGACCAAGAAACCAGATTTCTCCTTCTCTCTGCTTCTTCTGTTCTCATGGCGGATACATGTTTCCAGGAGGAGTGACATCGATGGAGGAGTTTCTAACGAAATTCTTCCCCGACGTGCAACGTCAAAGGCAAAACGAAACAGGGCATGAAACAGAGTATTGCAAATTCGACAATGAGCTTCTCACTCTCTTCACCTCCTCTCTCTACCTCGCAGCTCTGTTCGCCTCTTTCCTCGCTTCAACCGTCACAAGGCTTTTCGGCCGGAAAATCTCGATGACGATCGGAGGTCTCTCTTTTCTCTCCGGCGCTCTTCTCAACGGTTTCGCTATCAACCTCGAGATGTTGATCATCGGGCGGTTACTTCTCGGTGTTGGCGTCGGATTCGCTAACCAATCTGTTCCTCTTTACCTCTCTGAGATGGCTCCTGCTAATATCAGAGGAGCTCTCAACATCGGTTTCCAATTAGCGATCACGATCGGGATCTTAGCCGCGAACATTGTGAACTACGCAACCCCGAAGCTCAGGAACGGGATCGGATGGAGATTATCTCTCGGTTTAGCTGGGATTCCGGCTGCTATGATGCTCGTTGGGTCCTTTCTATTGCCAGAGACGCCAAACTCAATCCTCGAACGTGGAAACAAAGAAGAGGCTAAGAACACGCTACAAAAGATCAGAGGAACCACGGAGGTTGAGCATGAGTTTATGGATCTTTGCAACGCGTGTGAGATCTCGAAGAGAGTTAAGCACCCATGGATGAACATAATGCAAGCTCGGTATAGACCGCAGCTCACATTCTGCATCTTCATCCCATTCTTCCAGCAGCTAACCGGGATCAATGTCATCATGTTCTACGCACCTGTCTTGTTTAAGACCATCGGCTTTGCAGACAACGCCTGTCTCATATCGGCAGTCATTACTGGTCTTGTCAATGTCCTGTCTACAATCGTATCCATCTACTCTGTCGACAAATTCGGACGCAGAGTTCTGTTTCTTGCAGGCGGTATCCAGATAATGTTGACCCAGGTGCGTACAAACACTGGAACAATGGGAGTGCTCTGTTTCCAGGAACAGAGTATCCTGCTCTGCTTCTTTTTTTTTTTTTTTAAAAAAGAGTATGTAACATCGATTTGTTTTGGTTCGGTTTCAGGTCGCAATCGGTTCGATGATCGCATGGAAATTCGGATGGAATGGGGACGGGGGATTGTCAAAGGTTGATGCAGATATACTCTTGGCCTTAATCTGTGTCTATGTGGCGGGTTTTGCGTGGTCGTGGGGACCGTTGGGATGGTTAGTGCCGAGTGAGATATGTCCTTTGGAAATCAGATCGGCAGGACAATCGTTGAACGTTTCGGTGAACATGTTCTTCACGTTCGTCGTTGGACAGTTCTTCTTGACGATGCTTTGCCACATGAAGTTTGGTCTCTTCTACTTCTTCGCGGTCGCGGTCTTGATCATGACGATTTTCATTCACTTCTTGTTGCCAGAGACGAAAGGAGTTCCGATTGAGGATATGGGGCGAGTGTGGAAGGAGCATAGATTCTGGGGAAAATATACTCTTCGTGTTGGTGGTGATGATGATGGTGATGATGATGATGTTTATATTTTTAATTTAAAAGCTTGATTGAGATATTTAGATTAAAGGTTTGTTAGAATTTGATTAATTTCATTGAGATACGGCTATAATCCAGATTCTTTGTACAATATAACAAACTCGATCGTATTTTCCTAGACACCGAGTTCATCAGTCATGTCGCATTAGCCACAAGAGATACAAGATCGTTTCATGACTCATCTAGATGAAACTTTGAATTTTGATGACTCTTTTTGCAGGTTTACGAGTCGTACCATTTATAGATCAAAGCTTATTATGAACATTCAGAGCCATTAGTATGGAAATCTAACTAATATCAGCCCAACTTGATCGTTGTTGTGGAAAAATTACGTATCATTGTTCAGATACGTCAAATATCGTGTCATATATGTTGGATTGCAAAAATAATTTTGATGGATTCAGAGAGGAATCTGTGTAGGATTCATGAAACATTGATAAAAATTAGAGCAAGAGGAATCGCAAGAAAATAAGAGCATCCACATCTGTGAGATACCTTAAAAAAAAACAATTTCAACCAATCATAAAATGACAACTATTATATAAGTATCTCAAAACTTGAGAACCGCTTATCGTTTGAGGACCGATCCTCTCTCTCCTCTTTTTTTAATTTGTTCTCACTGAAAACCTACCAAATGTGGATGCTCTAAGTGTGAAACCCTAGATGAACCGGATTAGCTTAAAGACAAAGAAAGCATAAAATCGATTCTTCAATCGTGTGAATCAGTCGGATACAAAATTCGGAGACGCTCTCATATGTAGTCATGTACTCATGTTATCAAAAATCAAACGCGGAAAAAGTTCTCATCGTTCTGGTACCAAACTAATTTGTTTCACCAGAACAAAGAGAAAACAAAAAAGGTTTTTCATATTCATGCTTAGAAGTGAGAATTAATTACAGTGTTTATGTATTTTATATGCATGTATATAATAACTTAATAACTAACCATCTTACGAGTCAACCCTAACAAACGAGTCAACCAGTCAACCTCCTAACAGACTATCCATAATCCATTATCCAATATATTAGTTACTTATTTAAAAAAAAAAAAAAAAATGTCATTCACATGATTTCTCAATTGTATCTGCCTGATTCACTCCAAAACATTTGTGTTAGATTGGGTTTCAAGTTTACGGTACAGTCTTTACAAAAAAACAGACACATGAGNAATAAATGTCATTCACATGATTTCTCAATTGTATCTGCCTGATTCACTCCAAAACATTTGTGTTAGATTGGGTTTCAAGTTTACGGTACAGTCTTTACAAAAAAACAGACACATGAGGACACAAGAATTGTAAATTAACAATAAGAAAATCCGTTTGATTAAAATATTTGTTAAGGTACGACAATAGTTAAACAAATGCTCGGTGCATAGGTCATAAATAAATTATTGTCATGATATAAAATCTCGATGAGACAAACCACATTACAAAATCTTGCGCATCTGCCAAGTGGACTAATCACTCTTTTTCTCTTGACGGCGACTAATCACTTTCTTCTCAAGGTCAGACTCAAGGGAAATTATTAAGTTAATGTTCGTTAAAAATAATACATATCTTATATACGCAAATACGTATATTTAGGAGATCGGTCGGAAATATAGATAGTATTATGATTTACGAATGTTTTTTTTACCAAATGATTTAAAATGATTTACGAATGTTCTTGGCTTGCAGCATATTTGTGTATTTTTTTTTAACATACTTATTTTGTTCATTGCGTCGTACGCTTTAACTAGTTAGATAATTCATCACACAACATTATTTTTATAGATTACAACTTTTTAAAATTGATATAACTCACTGCAAAGCTCTTATTTTGTATTAATATTTATACGCTCGGTATCGTATAAATTTGGAATATACGAAGCTTTTCCAACTTACGGCAGTTTTTTAGAATTATTTTCATGTAAACAAGAGATGCATAAACGTAGCGAGCAAACTCAATTAATTGCACTCAAAATATGTAATTTTTCTTTGGTTTGTGTCGACAGAGGAATCGAATTTTGCCACACAAAAAAAAAAGGAATCGATTTTTGCCATTTCACGTAAAACACGTGATACTGGAGATATTTATATTGACTGCTATTTCCCAAAAAATATCACCAAATATAAATAACAAAAACTATATATAACTTAACTTAATAAGATTTGATGTCAAAGTCTACTTACCAATCAATTACCTCACTGATTGAATCCTTTTCAATTGTTAAATGGAACCAGCTTTTGTGTAAAAGATTATAATTGTTCACATCAGCTAAAATTAATAGTCAGGTTAGTCGTCTCATAATTAAAAGTTTTGTGGCTTTGGAAGGAGCTTAGACCGTGACCACCTTCTATCCAGTGGATTCGTTGTTGTGCTAGTATCCAGGATTCAAACCAGATATGAGATTATAATAAACATTATAGTGTTTGATTTAGGGGTCGATTGGTAAGGACTGTGACTGTAGGCTGTGACTGTAGACTTTTAGCTGTAGAGATTTTGGCTTTAAAAACTGTGACTGTTACTTTATTTTTTGTTTAAAGTCTGATTGTTAACCAAAGCTGTAGAAGCTGTGACTTATTTAATTATTAGCATAAAGAATTAATAAAAAGTCTATAAAACTTATTTAAAACGAAATACAAAAATTCATAAATAAAATATGGTTTGGCTATCAATAATAAAAACTATCCAAAGCGCAAGATGATGAGAAACATACGTAAGTTATTGTATTTTTTGGATTTGCAAGTTTTAAGAAAATTCACTTTCGATCTCAATGTATTTATAATGTTTAGTGATCTTCTTAAAATAGTATTTGGTTATTTTTTTCTTTTAATTTTGAATTTTTTTGTTTTGACTAAGAATTTGGAACTAATGACTTTGTCTTACTAGATTTTGGGGATAAAATTATTATTATTAAAAAATCAGTTTAACCAAGTACTATTTATTTGTGTTAGTTAATTAAAAAATAATATAAAAAAATCTAAAAACATCGAAATATGATAAGGAATGAGAGAGAAAAGTGTGAAAAGTGGATAAAAGATGGCTGTAAAAAAAACCAAAAAAGCAAGAAGAAAAAAACAAAAATAACTTTTAAGGCTGTTAAATATTTTAAAGCCTTAAAAATGTGATTGGTTATTTTTTGACTGTAAAGACCGTGAAAAATCTTAAAGCCTTAACAGCCAAACGCCAATCACCCCCTTAATCTCACAGCAAAAATACATTACTCAAAATATGTATGTATAAACTCTCTTAAATGCACGAAGCAGCCTGCAGCAACCGCAGAAAGGACCGGGTCCCACCGAGCTTAAATTCTCCTGCCGGAGCGTAGCCCCCACGCGACTTCTTCACCGGAGGGGCAGGAGCGTGAAATCCACCGCGTCGGGACAAAACAAAATGTCCCCTCAAAAAAGCAAAGGGGGAACAAAAAAACCAGAAGGGGTGAGCTGTGAGAGGGACCCACCACCCATGTGCCCTCCTTCCTGTCTCCACCAGCTCCTGCCTCTCAATCATTAGCTTCCCCTTCCTTCTCCTCCTCCTCCTCTGAATCGAGTTAGCAAAAGAGACTGAGAGAAACAAAACAACCCACCATTCTTCTTCCAAGAATCTCAACGCAGAACCATGTCGTCGAATAATACCGACGGAGTTATGATCTCTAACGGAGCATTAATCGAACGCCAGAGACAACAACAACAACAACAGCAATCATCCGACGGAGCTCTTGTCGTGAAGAAACCTCCGGCGAAGGACCGACACAGCAAAGTCGACGGAAGAGGGAGGAGGATCCGTATGCCAATCATATGCGCAGCTCGTGTTTTCCAGCTAACTAGAGAGCTTGGCCACAAATCCGACGGCCAAACAATCGAATGGCTACTCCGCCAAGCAGAGCCTTCAATCATAGCCGCAACAGGAACCGGCACGACTCCGGCGAGTTTCTCCACCGCATCAGTCTCAATCCGAGGCAACTCCACCACCAATTCGATTTCCTCAACCTGCACTTTGTCCTCGTCTCTAGATCATAAGCCTTTGCTTGGATCCTCGCCGTTTATACTCGGAAAACGCGTGAGAGCCGACGAGGATTCCGGAGGTGGTAAAGACGAGACAATGGGATCTTTTGCTGCACCGGCTGGGTTCTGGGCGGTTCCGGCGAGGCCTGATTTCGGACAAGTTTGGAGCTTTGCCGCTGGAGCTCCACAAGAGATGTTCTTGCAGCAACCGCAACCAGCAGCTGCGCTTTTCGTCCACCAGCAGCAACAGCAACAAGCGGCAATGGGTGAAGCTTCCGCAGCTAGAGTCGGGAATTATCTTCCGGGTCATCTTAACCTGCTTGCTTCTTTATCCGGTGGAGCTCCCGGGTCGGGTCGAAGAGAAGATGACCCACGTTGATGGTCTCACTAGGCCCCTTTTTAGTTTGGTATATAATTAATATCTCTGTTCCTCTTATTGTCATCGATCAATCTCCTGCATTTTTTTTTTTGTACTCGAGTGACTTATCTCCGTGTGTGCGTGTTTTAGTTTTTAGAGATTGATTGATTCCACAAGTGATTTGAGAGAGTATCGCTAGTGTTTAAGTTAAGATTAGGGTTAGGGTTTAAGAATCTGGTCTCAAGACTTGTTTCAGAGAGATTTTTTGCTTTTGGTGGGAGATGGATTTCTCATCGGATCCAATATTAAGCTCATGTTTTTTCTTCTTTATGAAAAGGGAAACTAACAAAACCGCGGAGGTTTTGCCCTTTTTGTCTGGTTTTTCCGGCGAAACAGAGCCGTCGTCCAAATTCCAGATATGATAATATTTAAATTGTTTGTTTTTGTTGCTAATTGTGTAATGTGTTGTTATAATTGTGGTTGAGCAATTGCGCAAGCTGTTAACCACGTTTATTTTGAATAAAATGTTCCCGACTTCATATTTGTTTGTAGGTTCCTTCTCCTCTGTCTGCACTTATTGATAGACAAAATCTTAATGTGATTGTTTCGCTGAAATCGAACTAAGGGATGAACATAATTACTTGTGGATAAAAGTGTTATGGTTTTTAGAGGCCTTTTTTTTGGGGGTATCGCGTCTTGATTTGAATGCAAGAACAGAGGATTTAGCAAAAGAAAGACAAACCAGCTGTGTCGTCTGTCTGAAATCTTCAATTTTTTTATTGCCTTCTTGTTTCATAAAGAATTTATGTCAGAGAAATATTTATTCATATTTTTTTACTGTTGAAAGTTTGAAACCATATGGCGACAGGATAATCTTCAAATTTCTCTATATTTGTTCTAGAAACTTGCTTATAGGTTATATAACAAAATTGAAAGAAAAAAGAGTTAGAATATCTCTGTCTTAAGACTATTCAAATATGTGGCGGATCCATAATCAACATTTCTAATTATAACGACGTGTTTATATGAGCTTAAACTAACTTCACGTGATTGTGTTGTGAATATGAATGAATTCAATGCATGTCCTGATTTTAGCAAAAACAAAAAAAATACCAAAATTTCACTACTTGTAATGTAAATCTTGGTAATGGACAGATACAAGAAATAAAATGAAAAAAAGATAATAAATTTACTTGAATTTCAAAGTTAGTAGTAATTAATATGATGGTGATACATGTCCCGATTAAAAATATATTAGTAAATAAAACATTAGTTTATGAATTTATATAATCAAATACTAATATTAAAAATAAAATAACTAAAGTTTAGAAAATTATACAATAAAATATTAATGTTAAAAATAAATAAAATATAAAAAAAATATTTCAATTAAAAAACTTTTATGTGTGATTTCATATTTTGATCCTAGCTATATCTGCTGAATGAATGTATTAAAATTAATAGTTTATTGATAACAATTATATTTGATGAATACTATCAAAGTGATTAGATTGGTTTCAGTTGACAAAAAAAGATTAGATAGACTATTTAGGTCGCACTAACCAATCAAAGAATGAAACAAAATTTGCCAAAAAATAAGAATCTATTAATGGAAAGATCTTAACTAAAAGTTGGTGTATTTATGTCTTAGTTAGTGTACTAGTAATTAACACTTACCTATATAATATAATGCAAATAATTATAGGTGGGGATCTTAGTAATCAACTCGTATCAAAAACATCCCGTACCTTTTATCGTCGAATCATCTAAATGACCCCAACCCACAATAATTGATATGGTCCCATTCTTTTCTATAGGTTGGCATATATAATTCATATATCAATAATTTGTTTTTTAAAATATAAGTATATATTTTGCATTTTGGACCGACACACGCAGGTGAAATAGCCCTCTCTTTCACCTCATTCTACCAGCTCTATGCCGTATTAAATGTCAAATAGTCACACTTTAATCTAACTTTTTAGAAGGAATTGATTACCAAAAATCATTATTTTAAATTATACGGACATAATGCAATCGCACAATAAAAGAGATGAAACCCAAAAGAATATCCTTTGAGGAAAAAGAGAGGAGGAATGTGTGAAACATCCGACACGTATCGATTTGGGTCGAATATGTTTTTTTTTTTTTTAAATTCCGTCGCGGTTAGATGGAAACTGTAACCAAAAAGTGGCGCATTATTTGTTTTTACTAGTGCGATGATGCCATTGTTTTAGTTGGAATTGATAATTATTCAATCTTAAAAGCATACCAAATGGACCAATATGGGCCTAGATATAGGGATTAATGGGCCACACTGCATCTCTGACGCTCACTCAACTTAATGGGCCACACTTCGTCTCGAAGCGGAGAAAGTGCTTTTGGCGCAGAGTTCAGTAACTCGGAGGACGACGCGGCTGTGAGAAAGAGAGAGAGAGAGAGAGAGAATGGCGTCATCATCGTCGAGAGGGGAGATGGAGAAGATGGGAATCGATCAGCTGAAAGCGTTGAAGGAGCAAGCAGATCTGGAAGTAAATCTCCTCCAAGACAGTCTTAACAACATCCGCACAGCCAACGGCCGCCTCGAGTCCGCCGCCGCAGCTCTCAACGATCTCTCTCTTCGACCTCAAGGTCCGTTTGCATCACCGCCATCTTCTCCCGCTTAATCATTTTATCGCCTCTTGTTCTTCAAGCTGATTTTCAGTGATTGATGATTTTTGAATTATTTATAGGTAAGAAGATGCTTGTACCACTCACTGCCTCTCTCTACGTGCCTGGGACACTTGATGAAGCTGATAAGGTTCTTGTTGATATTGGCACTGGTTACTTCATCGAGGTATATACTACAATCTATAAGAATGGATTACGAATCGTTCAGTCTCGTTCCTGTGTAGCTGAAGTGTTTTATACTATGTGTTTGTGCATTTTTGTAGAAAACAATGGAGGACGGAAAAGACTATTGTCAGAGGAAGATCAACTTGTTGAAATCGAACTTTGACCAACTTTTTGAGGTACGTTTTTGGTGGACATATATATATATCCGAATCGGCAACTTTCAAATGCCTTTGATTTGGTTTCTAGATAGATCCTGAGGGGAAAATAAAGGAAAAAAGCCTATAGATTATGCCTTAGAACCGTTCTCATACAGAAGAATAACAAAGTTGTCATTAACATTTACCAAAATTGCGAGATTAGTAAGTAGAAAGAGTGCAGAATCGAATAGAATCTGATTCTGTTACTACTGATTCAGTTTTTGTATCTCAAATCTTTTTTTAGCTCTTTGAGTGACTGATCCAATGTAAAAAAAATGGTTGAGGGATGAAAGTTTAATGGCTGCTAAGAAATGCAATCGACATAACATAATCAGAAAGCCCTTTGGTTGGTCCTTTCATGCACATTTTCAAACACTCCTTAGAGCCATACATGCTGCATACACTAAGTAGCGTCTTCACTTCGGTCCGCATTTGATTGGATGTTCCAGTATCTGTTATTAGTTCTGAGTATTGTTTCTGTATAAAGGCATGATCTCTCCTTTCCATTTGCTCTGTCTTTCACAGCTTCATTGAGTATTATTAACATCAATCTTTGCATCAGTGCCAAATTGTTCCAATACCTTTTTGTTCAAAACCTATGTCTACAGCTTACCGGAGATTTTAGTTATAAACTTCAAGAATGTTTATGCAATGCAGGTGTTGGCAAAAAAGAAAAACCTGGCAGATGAAGCCGGGATGGTCTTGCAGGCCAAATTTAAACAGTTACAAGCTGCAACCACGTCGTGAAAATACTTCTTCAATCGTGCTTTTACTATTGACACTTTTTTTTTAGATTGAAAATTGTCTTGCCTAATCAGTTTTGTTATGACCCTTGTGATCTTCAATCGGGCTGTGTTCTGTGTGCTATAAGATCTTGTGCTGTAATTTCAAAGTAAACAAATGATAAAGCTAGTGGTTACCATGAGAAAAAATTGTTGCTAATTATTTCTCATAAAACGAGAGGAAAGAGACAAAATCCATAATGTTGTTGTTTTGTTGAGAGAAAAAGCTGAATCAGTGAAACTAAATACAACTTTTTGTTGTTGTTTAAGAAAAGGAACCTCTCCTCTCCTCTCCTCTGGTTACCATGAGAAAAAATTGTTGCTAATTATTTCTCATAAAACGAGAGGAAAGAGACAAAATCCATAATGTTGTTGTTTTGTTGAGAGAAAAAGCTGAATCAGTGAAACTAAATACAACTTTTTGTTGTTGTTTAAGAAAAGGAACCTCTCCTCTCCTCTCCTCTCCTCTGCGTATTGTTCTTTGTGATTTATCATCTGTGATCCGCACCAATTGCTTCATGGATCGACTTGAAGCCATCCCTTTCTAAGCAGCTCACAAGTTCCTCCTGTTGCAACCAAAAGAAACATGACTATTAGTATCAATGAAGACTCAATATGCAGAGTTGATTATGCTTTACAATAAAGAGAGATGTTTTTCAGTTTTTGAGACACCAAAAGCTTCAAGAATTTGTGGAGGTAGGTTTTTACAATAAGGAGAGATGTTACTCTCTATGCATGCTTATTAATCTTCCTTAATCGAAGAAAAGACGGGTCTTTATGGGAAAGGAGATACCTTTATTTGCGGGATGAGGGCGGGTCCTCCATAGGCAAACCCCGTGTACAGCTGAACAAGTGTTGCTCCGGCTCTTATTTTCTTGTAAGCATCCTCACCACTGAAAACACACAAAGAATCAATTTTTTTTGTGTCTCGTTTTTTTTCTCACAATATAAAACATGATGAGATATGTATAAAGACGTTTACCTGCTAACACCGCCGCAGCCTATCAGTGGAATCTTTCCCTAAGTAAGAGGTCAAGGCAAAAAAATCAAATACCCGAATCAGAAATGTTTTAGTTCCTCGGACGGACCTCGGTAGATTACTTGGGTGCAAGAAAGTACACTTACTCGTGTCAAAGTGTACATCTCTCTCAACATGTTGGTGGAGAGAGGAAATAGCGGTTTCCCGCTCAAACCACCTGTTTCTGCTGCCACGGGGTTGTTGCTTACAGGATCGGGCCTCGACACTGTTGTGTTTGATATAATCTGTAGGAGAAACAAAGACAGTATCTTCATCATTCGAAGCTTAAAAAAAAACAGAGACCTTTTCTACAGTATGTTAAACGAGATTGGAGGCTTGATTTAGTTGACACTGATGATGAAACAGAAGTTAGTTCATGTAAGAAGGCAACTTACCAGACCATCCAAGTGGAGAGCAAGAGCAACCTACAGATATCAATACAATGTTGTAAGAGCTATTTACTTGGAAAGTATAGATTGTGTTACGTTTTTTGAGTACAACGCACCGCTGCGATATCTTCAAGCTCTCCTCTGGACAGATCAGGAGCAATCTTAACAAGAAGAGGAGGAGGACCATCATCACCCCATTGCATCTCATCCCGAGCAGCTTGAACCTTCTTTACAAGGTCCTTCAACTGTTTCCTTCCCTGAAGCATACGCAGCCCCGCCGTATTTGGTGATGAAACATTGATTACCTGTATAGAAAAATGAATATTAGGAACGGAGAATTCTATGGTAGATTAGATCAAATGAATGCTCGATATATCACTAGAAGAAGTTTTTTTTACCAAGTAATCAGCATATTGGGACAAGTTATGAACTCCCTGGACATAGTCAGCAGCAGCATCTTCACTTGTCTTGTTCTTTCCAAGGTTGACCCCAAGAATACCAGGTCCAGATTTGCCCCCCGGTTTTACTTCATCGCTTGGAGATGACGAAGTGCCTGATGTCTCCGCCAACATTCTCTTACCATGTTGAGCACCCAACCGCTTTGCAACGACAACAATCCCTTCACTGTTAAATCCACACCTATTGATAATGGCTCTGAAAGGACAACAACACATCCGTAAAGCAAATATTATGATTTATGAGTCTTTTAGTTGAAACTTTCGATTATTCAATCATTAAAGGTAATTTTTTCTCCATGTACAAGAAGAGCGGATTTGAGATTCTCACCCATCTTCCCGTAATCTGAAGATGCGTGGTTTCGGGTTGCCTTCTTGTGGAACTGGAGTTACAGAGCCTACCTCAACAAATCCAAATCCAAGTCCTAGCAATCCCTCTGTAGCCTCAGCGTTTTTGTCAAACCCAGCAGCAAGCCCAATCGGGTTTGAGAATTTCCTTCCCCAAACTTCAAGTCCCAAGATTTGTGGATCAGGCCTCTTTTCTCTCGGTACCCACCCGCGAGCAGCAGCGGAAACAGCCAGCTTATGCGCAAACTCAGCATCCAGAAGAGCAAAGAGAGGATTAACAACCTTTGTTGCTGAGAACAGCCACCCACTGTCCAACACACAAATGATGAGCACAAGGTAAAAACAAAGTGACTACATAGTAGCCTTAGCAATGTTAACTAACAAAGAGAAAAAAAGAAGACAAAGATATGTAATGTCTCAGGCACTTATTAAGCAAGTACCAGAAGGTTGCTTCATCTGCAGTACTCACATAAGCTCCTCCAGCTATGGCCAGACCAATGGTTGCTCCCGTCAATATCCTTCCCTAAGATTTTTAAGCCAGTCAAAGGTAAGCGCTTTAGACTTATGAAACCGATTTGGTCTTGTAAGAGCAAAACTGGTCTCTTCCAGAATAAACATTGGTACTATTAAACTAACATTAATCATCTTAATACTACTACACCAGGTATAAGCATATGATCAAAATATGAACCGATAATGTAATTTGAACTATTCTATTTAGCTTCACCTAAACGAAATTCCCGAAGCGAATAAGAAAGAGATTCGTCCCCTAAACCGCAAACGAGATTGAGTTTAATTTATGAAAGCTGCTTACTTTCTTGGAAAAATGAGGGACTTTAGGAGCAGGGGAAGCTCCAGGACCTGAAGAACAGTTTCGAATCGCTCCAAGAGGATTCGAGGAGACCCTTCTGAACATAAACTCTCTCGCCCATTTAGCCGACGATGTCGCAGCCCTTGCGGCCATTAAAATGATTAAATCGAGAGTGGAAGCAAATGGAGTTCGAAAAGGGTTTCTTTGATATCTCTCCGATTGCTTTTTGAAGAGGGTTTTAGGCTTTTAGCTCACGGCTTGACAGAGAATACGCTTTTGTTGGTCGGTTTCAAAGGATCGTCAGTATTTGCTAAAACCCTTGCTTTGTTGGCTGTTGTTTTTTGCACAGCTTCCCTCAGGTTGATCTTTCCGGTTCGATTTAACGGTTTACTTTGATTAACCGGAGGAAAATCTTCTAGGTTATCTATTTTTATAACATTAACCGTATCAAACAAACAGATTGATAAGGCCCTCTCTCTGTAAAAGCGAGCCCAAGAGTGAAGCTTCAGCACTCTGTCTTCTAATCTTCCATAGCCGTAGTTGGAAGCAGAAGCGAGATTTTGGCGACGACAGCGGGAGGAAGTAACAATGGCTTCTTGTATTGTGACGACAAGCAGTTTCTGTGCTATTTCAGATTCTAGTATACGTCTGAAATCCTCCAAGCTTGCCCATCTGGTTCGATTCCTCTTTGGTTTCCCTTAAAACATTGAAATCCCCTGTGGTTTTGCTTCATTTGAATCCGTATCTTTCAATCACTAAAGGTTTCAAATTTCGTTTATTTTGGTTTCTGTTTAGAGTAATCAGCAGAGAAGACGATCTCTTGGGTCTCGAGGTGGTTTAAAGGTTGAAGCTTACTACGGTCTGAAGACACCTCCTTATCCACTTGTAAGTCTAAATGGAGCAGAGACGCTTAGTTTGGTAGTTTTCTTGCAGTGAAATGCTTTTATCTTCGTGTTGCATACGGATTCTCAGTGTAGTATCTTTGTCTTAGCTTCTGTAAAGCCATTTGATGTTCTCTATTAAGCACACAATTGTGGAAAGCTGGTTAATTTGGGTGAAATCTCTAGTGATTTAACGGCAAAATTGCATCTTGACCTGTGTATATCTTCTCTCTTGCAATCACATGTGATATGATCTTAGGGCCTTTGGTGATATCCCTGAGAAGAGGATGCTTTTGATGATATTCTAACCAAAATGTGAACAGGATGCTTTGGAACCGTATATGAGTCGAAGAACACTAGAAGTGCACTGGGGTAAACACCATCGAGGTTATGTGGACAATCTAAACAAACAGTTAGGGAAAGATGATAGACTCTATGGATACACCATGGAAGAGCTTATCAAGGCGACATACAACAACGGGAATCCTTTGCCCGAGTTCAACAACGCTGCGCAGGTACTTGCTTTCTAAGCTGTTTGTACATCACCCGAGGCACAAGTTAATGTTGGGAAGATTGTTTGTTTAAGGTCTACAACCATGATTTCTTCTGGGAGTCGATGCAACCTGGCGGTGGAGACATGCCTCAAAAGGGTGTTCTTGAGCAGATTGAGAAAGATTTCGGTTCTTTCACAAATTTCAGAGAAAAATTCACTAACTCAGCTCTTACTCAGTTTGGTTCTGGCTGGGTCTGGCTCGTCTGTGAGAAGCTTTTCACTTGTGAATTTATAAATCGGAAACTATAGAACTACTTTGAGAAATGGAAAATTTTGATTCTCCTTTTGTGTGGAATTTCAGTGAAGAGGGAAGAGAGAAGACTTGAGGTGGTGAAAACCTCAAACGCCATTAACCCACTCGTGTGGGATGATATTGTATGTAAGAGAGTATCATTAGTTTTCTTGTTAAACTCGATGTTTCCTCTTGATCACATTTCTTTTGTTGTTGTTACAGCCAATCATCAGCTTGGATGTGTGGGAGGTAATCTATCTCCTCTCTTCCCTCATATATACACTCCCAAAAAAATACTTGGAAACAAAAATGAATCATCTAATTTCTTTCGTGTTGGTAACTTACTTTGCAGCATTCTTATTATCTGGACTACAAGGTAAAAACTAGCTTCAATTCCGACCATTTCGTGTTCTTTTTTTGTTCGTTCAATAGGCTAAAATGAATGTTTTTTTTTCCGGGTGGCTAGAATGAGAGGGCTAAGTACATAAACACGTTTCTGAACCATTTGGTGTCGTGGAACGCTGCCATGAGTCGAATGGCTCGTGCAGAGGCGTTTGTGAATCTTGGTGAACCCAACATCCCAATTGCTTAAGCTAATAAGAGCTCTTTTTCTTAGAGTCGATGTGAAAGCAAAAAACAAGTCCTTAAAAGCTTGGGCAGTCTCAATTTTGCAACAGAGGTCCCAACCAACAAACAAGAGCTTTCTCATGTGACCGATCTTTTTGTTATGTGTAATTCAGCGATAGTTTTCTCTTCTTTTGCCTCTCAGAGAATCTAATATGCCATAGACTCTTTTGTTATTTACTTTAATAAAAATGTATTTGCTCAGTGTTCTTTTCTTAAACAACCAAGTTAAAAGTGATGTAACATTACAATTGCCCTTTATTGTAATGGTTTTAAAAAAAAATTGTTCAACTCTTTCATTAACGAACCTTCCATTCACGTAATCGGTGTAAATAAAAGTTTTACGACATGGGATCGTCTCCTCAAAAGAACAACCTTCTCAGAACAAATTAAGAATGACTCTACGTTACCACAAAAAGAATCGTTCTACTTTTTTTCTCATTAATCAACCTTCCATTTATATAAATATATGATACATGTAAGTTACATGAACAATAGGAACGAGGAAACTTTTTTTGAGATTTCACCGATTTCAACCTCATTTTTTTAAAAAACTACGACTGGTGGTGACCATTACAACTTACATGAACAATAGGAACGAGGAAACTTTTTTTTAATAGAAATGAAGAAGAATAAATTTAATAAAATGCAAAGAAAGAATAAATCAAGTTAGAACGAATGGTAACCATCACAATAAAATAATTTTTATAAATAAATTTCTAAACAGTTCGAACGAATACTAACCATCACAATAAAATGATTTTTAATATTTGATTTTTAAAATAAATTTTTGAAACTAAAAACTATTATATATTCAAATCACTTTAAAGTTTGAACTGGAAATTAATTTTAAAATAAAATTAACACAAATATTAAAATTCTAATTATCAAATATTAAAATTCTAATTATCAATATTAAATTTAGAGGAGGGGGGGTGGGTTATTGGGAGATGGAGTTATAAAGATTTGATTGATTTTAAGAGTTGAGAGATTTGTTAAATTTGTAAAAGAATTTGTTAGATTTGTAAAGAGTTTGTATATTTAAAAAAATCTATCAAAATATTTTATTATAATGACTTTGGGAATCTAAATCATATAGGTAGTATTTTGAAACTCAAATTTTTTGAATAACAAAGGATTTTGGATGGAATTTTAAAATCTGTAAACCAATAACAATGGATTTTATTAGGGTTTTAAGAATCTATAAACCATAATGATGGAATCTCAAAATTTAAAAGTTTTTTAAAATCCATCTCCCAATAAACTCCCCTTAAATTAGGGACATAATATTGATTTAAATTAGAAATTAATTTTTAAAATTTTAATTTCGTGTAGAAATAAATCTTAAAATAATTAGTTATCATCATTAATTTAATATAAAGAAAAATATCTATTTGAATTTTTTTTTTAATAAAGTTTTTCTATTTGCACAAAAAATATAATTCTTACACCTTCCAAATTTTTTACTAAATATTGATTGAAAATATAAAGTTGTTTTAAAATTAATATTTATGTATATACTAAACTACTATTGATATCACAATTTTAAAATTTAACTATTATTTTGTTTTTATAATTGTCAATATATTTATTTCCTTTTGTTACTCCCCAAATTTGATAATGAATATCTTTGTTCTATACAATTCCCTACAAAAAGGAATAAAAAGAATAATGTATATAAAATAATACTTGTAAATACTATTTACTAAATAGTGTATTTGTTTAGAAATGAAGAGGAATTCAATGTGATTTCATTGTTTTGGTCACCATTGAAAGCAAAAAAAAAAAAAAAAAAATCATAATATAGCTAATCAACCATAAAAAATACCACTTCTCCAACAACCAATATAAATAAAGATTGAACCATAATGATGATAAGTCATCAAACTCAACATTTTTCTTTAGATCTCTCTCTGTCTCAAAAACAAAAATTCCCATAAGAATGAAGAAGGTTTTGAACGTCTTCATTTTGTTTGTGTTCTTGTCTCTCCTTTCTGGTAATGTTTAATTATATATTCTCTACCAATTCTAAAAACCCTAACTTCTGGCATTATGAGATTTCACCGCTTTTATTAATTTGGATATAGTTGATCGACGTAACAATAAAAACTAGTTCTACTATATAATAATAATAATAGCAATTAACTTACTCAAACTTAATTGTTGTAGAAATGACATTTTCAAGTATTGGAATGGTAGAAAGTCGAAGTTTGCTTCAGAAAGAGAACATATCACCTGTGATGCACGAAGAAGTTTCTCTGGATGTTGTGCATCCGCAAGGGTCTCCATGTGCAAATGGATGCATTTGGACATGCAAAAGCTATGTATTTTTTTTTTCAGAATGTCGTTGCGCATGTTAAATTTCTCTATATATCACCGTGTCTAATAATATCATATCTGCATGTATGTCTTAGTATATTTATTTGCTCGTTCGATCAAATAAAAAGAAAAACAATTATTTATTATACGATTGCTCTATATATGAACTCGTAAATCAAAATGGACAGGAAACAAAATATAAGATCGTGATTTGTATTTCTCGAAACAGCATATATAAATCACGATTTATTGGCCCTTGTCCATTATTGCATGATGAAACAAGAAAGTGAAATACAAAGAGTGAATATAAAATCTTGATTAATTATTTTATTTGTTCATTTATTCATTTTGTTGAAATATTTTGACATTTTTTTGTTAATTACAAACGGAGAAAACTTATGAACAAAAAAGAGAGCAAAAAAAAAAAAAAAAAAGCGAAAGCTGGTCCACGTGACTCGCACGTGATGTCTCTCCGGGGGGTTTCTTCTCCTTGGTCATCTCTCTCCTCAGAATACGATTGGCACCATCGTTCTCTTTTCAACATAAAGGTATAACCTTTCTTCTTCCTTTACCTTCAAAATTCCACGCGTAGAAGCTCTTAGTTTCGGTTGGGTAACTTATCTAATCCTCGGCTCTGTTCATTTCCTGGTCTCCTGATTTATAGTGATTTGTATAACAATTGATCGCTAAGATTCGTGCTCGTAAAATGCGTGAATAAAAAGGGAACAATTTCAAGCTAGTTGTTTAGAGTTTCCCTACCGATGAATTCGAGTGCCATGGATAGAGAAAGGCAGGCCTAACTATTCACGAGTATATATATATTCGATCATAATCTTCGTATCAAAATTTCACTGCGATTGTTTTGTTGGTTGATGTTTTTGTGTGACATCGCAATGTTGATGTAGGAACCGGATATTGGCATATTCAGTGCCATTGTTCAAGCTTGTCTGATGAACACTGTAGTTTTAGTGCTCACTTTACATTTGAATGCTTGCTAAACGTGATCAAATTGATGATATACTAGGATTACTCAGAGATTACGAGATCTCGATTTGGATCAATATCATATATTATCCTTGGGAAAGTTTAACATTTGGATCAAGATCATATCTTACCAGATGCCAAAACTTGTTCATCTTTTAGATCCATGCCGTGTTACATAGATCGAGTGTTTGGAAAGTTCCAGGTTTAATGAATCTTCGGGTATGTACTTCTTTCGTAGGTGGTGGTTATGCAGTTCTTGGATCCCCTCGGGTTTGTTAACGAAAAACGGCTTCCATTACTGATACACTATACCTCCGTCTCACTCACAGGTCTGCCATAGTTCTCGAAATGAATCATCATCATACGCTTTGATCAAAGAGGAGAGAAAATCACTCAAAATCTTTATTGGTTGATAAAAATGACAGAGATCTTCAGTGACACCGGCTTTAGGCAGTTATCTCAGATGCTCCTGTCTATAATCTTCTTCCACACATCGGAATACGTTCTAGCCATCGCCATTCACGGAGCTTCTAATGTAACTCTTGGCTCACTTTTGATCAGCAAGCACTACGCTTTAGCTATGCTCGCGGCGCTGTTCGAATACCTAACCGAGTTAATCCTCTTCCCAGGGCTGAAACAACACATGTGGGTCAGCAACTCTGGACTCATAATGATCATTGTTGGGGAAATCATCAGGAAAACAGCGATAATAATAGCGGGAAGATCCTTCACACACCTCGTTAAGATCAACCACGAGGAGCATCACAGGCTTGTGACTCACGGTGTGTATAGACTAATGAGGCATCCGAGTTACTGCGGGTTTCTCATCTGGTCGGTCGGGACACAGGTCATGCTCTGTAATCCCGTTTCAACGGTTGTGTTCACGGTTGTCGTGTGGCGTTTCTTTGCTCAGAGGATACCGTATGAGGAGTATTTTCTGAAGCAGTTTTTTGGAGTAGAGTATGTAGAGTATGCAGAGAGTGTTGCTTCTGGTGTTCCATTTGTGAAGTGACACTTTGATTCGTTTTTGAACGAACATATGAGTTTGGTGTATTGCTTTAAAGTCACAAACACAATGTGGATAATGATTTGGGTAAACCCTCTCTCTGGAGCAGAAGGTTTTGACGTGGACATGAAATTTACCACAGGGTTTAACTGTTTAAGCGACTCCTGTAACACCGGTGAAGCTTAGCTCCGGCAAGAGTTTCGGAGAGCAAGTTCGTTTTTTTTTGGTGGTTTGGGAACTTGGAGTCGGAGACGATGTTGTGCGGAGGCTCTCGTGCCTCCGTGCACTTATGGGACCACCGTCATCCTCCTCCGCTCGGGTTAGGTTTTTTCGGTGGCAAGGTTTTCCAGCAATCTTCATTCGGGATCAGACCTCCGTCGGCTAAATTGCAGCAGCGGATGAAATCTTCGTCTCGGTCTCACTGCACAACTCGATCCCAAATCTCAGTTCCTCACGATTGTTTCAGGTGTTTGAATCTCGCTATTTTTTATGTATTTTTATTTCTCCCGAGGTTGAGATTTGATTGCTTGATGTGAAATTTCCTGAAAAGTGCATAGCCGAGAATTGGGTTCTTGGGGTTCAAGGACTACTTGGAGTTCTGTGGACGAAACAAGATTTGTGTGTTAAAAATGTTCTTTCAGTATGTTGTACTAAAAAAATTCAAAACTGGAGTCTTTGCTAAAGTATCTGTCTGCTTCTTCTTCCGAAGCCAGGGAGAAGATGATCCTGAGCTTCCAGTTGAAGGGATTTCGCCAGTTGCAGGTATCTGTTTGCTTTTATTTTTTCATTTTCATTCAATTTTCAATTCCCTTCCATCAACAGCCATCTTGTAGTGAGACCCTTCTGGTTTTGGATTTTGGATTAAACCAATACTGTGTTTAAGTGACATTCCTTTTCATTTGGGTAGAGTTTTTTCTGACTCTAGGAAAGAGCCTTATTAGAAATTGGCAGAAGATACAAATAGTAATGTGCATTTTTGTTTTGATTTTGCAGGAGGCATTGTTGCTCTAGGGAAGTTTGATGCGCTGCATATAGGTCATCGAGAGCTAGCAATTCAAGCTGCAAGAGTTGGTGCTCCTTATCTATTGTCTTTTGTTGGAATGGCTGAAGTACTCGGTTGGAAACCTAGGTAACGTCCTCCTTCCACTTTCCCAATCAGTGAACTTAATATCCCCTCGATCGGAGATGGGTAAAATTATTAGACTCTGACTCTACTGATCTTCTCTGCTGTTGTATGTGCCCTGTCCTGTTGCATCAAATGAGCAGGGCACCGATAGTAGCCAAATGTGACCGAAGACGGGTGCTTTCCTCTTGGGCGTCATGTTGTGGGAACATAGCACCGGTAGAGTTTGAGATAGAATTTGCCAGCGTTCGACATCTTAACCCACAACAATTTGTGGAGAAATTGTCCAGAGAGCTCCGAGTCTGCGGAGTTGTGGCAGGTGAATTCCATAAATTTCTCAAACACCCGCTCATTTCTCAAAACTCTTGAAATTGCTCGCTCAGAAAACCGTTTATTTTTTTTCGGTTTTCCCTCAGGCGAAAATTACCGGTTCGGATATAGAGCTTCTGGTGACGCCTCTGAGCTTGTGAGGTTATGCGAAGAGTACGGTATCAGCGCTTACATCATTAACTCAGTGATGGATAAGAATCAAGTCTGTGGAACCGCAGAGACAGAGGAGGACGCAAAGTCAAAAGAAAGAGGACAAGTCTCGTCCACACGAGTCCGTCATGCTCTTGCTGCAGGGGATGTGAGGTATGTAACAGAGCTTCTGGGCAGACCACACAGGGTTATCTCAAAGGTGAGAACTCGAGACATAACGAGCAAAAGAGGGAGTTTACAACCTGGGAATGGAGTTTCAGACATCGTCGCTTCTGAATTTACCACCTGGGAATGGAGTTTACAAAGCATGTTCGCTTATAGTTGGTGACGAGCATCCAATTTCGTGTAAGGTTGTTGTGGATTCATGGAATCTCCATATAGAAACAGAGGAAGTAGAAGAAGTGCGTTTCCGTAACTCAGATGGGTCTCAAGAGTTTCTGCTCTTAGGGATTGAATTCGGTTGATTCACATAATTGATAATCGAAAAAGATTTCATTTCCCATTTTAAGGTTGGGCAACAGATATAATAACGGTAGCAAAAATGGTGTTCATTTACACAAAGATTTAACTTTGACGCCGATTTAATAATGTTTTTTATAGCGAATTTTGAAAAAGTTAATGAGCTTTAAGGATTTGGTTCAATAATTCAAAATAGTGTTAATATGACTGTATCTGAAAGCCACCGTGATGAGATGGTGGAAGAAGACAAGTAGCAAAAGTGGGAAGATAATACAAATCTCTCTCTCTCCATCTCCATGTCGTTAACTTTCTTTTGTTGAGTGTCTCTTACTGAGCAGACATAAGTACATAAACAAACCGCCATTGGAACTGCTCAATGATAAAGACGCATTTCCTTGTGCCAAATGTTAAAATCCCTGAATTACCCATCCACCGAACACGAAATGATTTCAGAGATGAGGATCTTTGCGTCATTTTCCCAAAATCTGTGTTGCTTTCCTTGTACCACACGATCCGTAAGGCTCATCTAATAATGCCCCTTTAACTGCAAGAGAGAAGAAGATAGCAGCTGAGAAAGAAAGAGGGGGGACTGGTTTAGATTGGATTGGGGTTTTTCATTTCATAGTAGCCCTAATCCTAATTCGGAATTTTTCTTTGTTTAATTTGATTTGATCTCTCCGATCATGGCGTCGGTCTGCGTTAACGATGCTTTAACCGACGACGAGCTGAGATGGGTATTGTCGAGGCTAGACAGCGACAAGGACAAGGAAGTGTTCGGTCTTGTCTGCAAGCGGTGGCTACATCTGCAGAGCACCGACCGGAAGAAGCTGGCGGCGCGTGCTGGTCCACACATGCTTAGCCGTCTCGCCGCTAGGTTCACTCGAATCTCGGAATTGGACTTGTCTCAGTCAATCTCAAGATCCTTTTATCCAGGTGTCACTGATTCCGACCTCGCTGTCATCTCCGAGGGATTCAAGTGCCTCAGAGTTCTTAATCTGCACAACTGTAAAGGTTATCTTCTTTCTGGGTTCAACAACTGATTACAAAAAATGAAAATTTCCTATTTTTTTCTGGGTTCCATATCTGATTTGATTAAACTTGAATGGAAAAGATTTCTTATGGCTGGTTAAGATGTTGTACAGGTGTTAGATTTGATCTCTGGTGTTTCCTTCAGTGTTGTTTCGTTTCCTTCAGTTTGTGCTCACTTCAGTGTTGTTTGGTTTTCTTCAGCTATCAAGTAATTTATGATTTCTGTGATTTGAGTTCTTCTTTGGCTCATTGTATTGGTATCGATGTTCTTTAGTACTAAATGTTCTGTCTGAATTTCCTAGTGTCTGTATGAGCCTCTTTGTTTTAAAAAAAGATAAACCTTTCTAGTAAGAAATTATGCTTGTATATGTTGTCATGATGGTGGAAGAATCTTAAGCTCAGAATTTTCTTACCTCGTTTCTCTTTGTAATGATTCGTCTTCTGGGAACAGGTATTACAGATACTGGGTTGGCCTCAATTGGACGGTGTCTTTCTTTACTGCAGTTTCTGGATGTATCATACTGCAGAAAGCTCTCAGACAAAGGATTAACGGCTGTTGCAGAAGGCTGCCATGATCTAAGGGTATTGCACCTAGCGGGTTGCCGTTTCATCACCGACGAGTCGCTGAATTCACTCTCGAAGAGATGCCGCGATCTGGAAGCTCTCGGGCTTCAAGGCTGCACCAATATAACTGACTCAGGCCTCGCTGATCTTGTGAAGGGATGCAGAAAGATTAAAACTTTTGATATCAATAAATGCAGCAATGTAGGAGATGCTGGAGTTTCCAGTGTGGCGATAGCTTGTGCATCTTCCCTCAAGACGCTCAAATTGCTGGACTGTTACAAAGTTGGGAACGAATCCATATCGTCCCTGGCGCAGTTTTGCAAGAACCTGGAAACTCTGATAATCGGTGGGTGCAGAGACATCTCTGACGAATCTATCATATTACTGGCAGATTCCTGCAAAGACAGTCTCAAGAACTTGAGGATGGATTGGTGCTTAAATATTTCCGACTCTTCCCTTACCTGCATCCTCAAGCTGTGCAAGAACTTGGAGGCTCTTGATATCGGTTGCTGCGAAGAGGTTACAGACACTGCTTTCGGGGGTTTGGGGAGCGACGATATTTTGGGATTAAAGGTTTTAAAAGTGAGCAACTGCCCGAAGATTACAGTGACAGGGATAAGCAAGCTTTTGGAGAAATGCAGTTCCCTGGAGTATCTAGATGTAAGGTCTCTTCCACATGTGACAGAAGTAAGATGCAGTGAAGCTGGCCTCGAGTTTCCCGTATTTTGTAAAGTTAACTTTTCTGGAAGTTTGACCGAGCCAGATGTTCTGCTTTGATCGTTGCTGTTGGGATTTCGTTACTCGGAGGAAAGATTGTCTGTCAGGACATTCTCGTCTGCCCTATGATGTCTCTGTCTGTCTCGTGTATGATCCATCAGTGAGTCCCCTCTCAAGCTCTTGTACATTTTTGTGCATTAAATATTTGGTTGTGGCGGCTCCTTTATCTTTCTCCAACTGCTTTACAAAGTGTGTGTGTGTGTCGTTTTCGTTGGATCTGCTTCTCCTTAAGAGTATAAAGAGGTTCATCACTTTATATTTAAAGACTCTGATTCTCTATGTAATACAGTCGACCAGTATTTGTCCTAAAGCTTTTGTTATGATCAATGAAGCTCTTTGATTTGCTTTGTTTTGAAAATGGAAGAAGACTCCTCATTCTTCTGCAGCCTCATTGCTGGTTTTATTTGTCTTATGGGGAAGATTGATCCTTTGGATCTCAAAGCTTCTAAATATGCTGTGAGATCAAGATCTTGAAGTGGTCTTATGTACTCATTGATTGATCAAGATTGATCCTTTGGATCTCAAAGCTTCTAAATATGCTGTTGGGATCATCTTAATATATTCATCTCTTGCTCGGGTCTACAATGGAAAACATAAGGGTTTAAAAAATAAAAAATGAGTTTGTACAATACATAAAGTGAGTCTGTCTCTTCTAGGCTCTCTCCTAACATTCTCTGATTGAAACAGGTGAAGAGTAGAAATGAAATATTTCCTCTTGAACCCGAACTAATTAGCACCTCTGAGAAAACCACTGCGGTTTATTGCTCATCATCGTTAAGCGCTTGCTTGAGACAGTTGAACGCTTTCTGGTAGCTCAAGAATCCCATGAACCAGAAGTCAAAGTCATCGACCGTGACTACTTCAAGGTACTTCTGAGACGGCTTCTTCGTGTTCAGACACTGGTTCACTCCCTTGATCTTGCACAAAGGGATTGACACTTTGTAGTGAACCCTTATGAGATCTCCCTGAGGAGAAGCCACCTTGATCGATCTCTCGCTGCAGAAAGCAATCTTCTTCGATGAGATGAAGAGTAAGCCTGGGATGGGACCTGCGGTTGTGGATAGGTAACATTGGTATGCCTTGAACAATTTCTCTTCATCGCAAACCCTGAAGAGCTTTTGATAGATCTTCTCTAAGCCTCCCATTTGAACGATCCTAGCTCCCAATGATAGCTTTCTCTTGACTGTTTCGGTTAGCTTTGGTCCTAACTTGCTCTGGTCTCTAGCACCATTGGTGAAGCTATCGCTTTTCTTCTTTCGAAGAATCGATTTTCCTTTGGCTATTAAGAAAAGAAAACCATTCTGGTTAGCCTCCATATATATTTAACCAGGAAAAAGAAGACAAGCAATGGAGAGAAAGGTAAAGGTACTAACTTTGTTGTTCAGATTTCTTGGAAGAAGTTGGGATTTGGAGCTTGTTGATGGAAGCTGGATCAGGCAAGTAACCTACCGGAGCAGTCTTGAATGCAGGAAATGCAGTAACTTGTTGGTGAACTCTGCTCAATGTCATCTTGGAGGATGGAGTATCTTGATCTTGATCTTGATTTTGAGAGAAAGAGAGAGAGAGATTGTGAGTGATGGTGATGATGAATCCGTGTTGGTGGGAAGGTATTTAAAGGGAAAGACAAAGAGACAAGAGGCAGTTGAAACAAAGATCTGAATCGTTGAGACTTGAGGACCTTTGTGGTAGTGGATGAGTCATGTATGGGTCATCAAGAAACACATAAAGCCACTTTCTTGGGGTTGAAAGGCAATGAGAAGAAGATCAAGCATATGCTCTGTTTTGCTTTTTTTTGCAAGAAATACATAAATAAAGGTTTTGCAACTACCTATTCCGTGTAAGGAAACAAATTGTAAAGTAATTTCAGTAACTGATGAAATGTTTCGTTTTATGTTTTTGGCTTTCCGAATAACAAAACAACTAAGGATTGTCCTAATTAAGGGCTCTTCTTCAAACAATTTATCAAGTAATTTCAATAGTTTCTCTTCAAAATTTTGAAGATGCCATTTACACAAAGTGATAATCCATTGATCGTCTTAAATATCAAATCACTTTTTAAACTTTAATAATAGATTTAGAGATGCCAAAAAAAAAGGTTAAAAGAACAAAAAAGTAAACAAAGTAAGAAAGATGATCGCACATTCACACGGTATGACGTTTTAGACCCCGACATGCTTTTTAACCTACAAGTTGGCCAAACAGCAAGCTTTTTATTTATTTTCCTCTTTATTCTAGCCTGTTTTTAAAATTTAACAAGATAATCTATTTGTGTATAAAAGATACGATATGTTTCCTAATTAACTGGAACATGCATGAAGCAAGAAAAAAATCAAATCAACGATTACGTAACGCTTTTTAATCGGTGAGAGCAAATTGAGTCATGCAGAAGGAGACGTCGTGGCTTTGGAAGCTTTCTGCGTTGGCATTGTGGCTTTCTGATCACTTTATTTCTTCAGTTTCATGCTAAGATAATAAAGATTTGTTACCACTTTTAGTTGCTAGTAAACATCGTTTATATTCGGACTAACTAAGTAACTAGTATAACTTTGTTGTATCTTTTTTTGCACGCTTACTCTGAATTCCTTTTTTCTTTGTCAATAGAAACTTTTTTTTTTTGGAACATTTGTCAATAGAAACTTGATTCCTTTATTGCCATGAAAAGTGTAGAAGTTTGAGATAAGTTTTGCGTTGCCGATGGAACATCTTCGTAGACTCTTCGAATGTTAAAATAGATACCTCAAGAACTTACTTCGATTTTGATTCAGTCATTAGGTTATTAAATATTTTGCTGATTCTTTGCTATATATGTCTTATCTCCATTCATCATTAGCATTACTTTAAATATAATTAATTATTGAAGCATATAAATTCGCAAGCTTATACATTCAAATTAACAAAAAAACAAAAAAAAAACACAAAATCCAGACTTCATAATTTTTTGTTATCTCAAAGTCATGTTTGTGAGTTGTTCATTTTGCTGTCTCATAACCATATCACTAGGACAGCAAAATAGACAACATTACGTGTGATATGTCGTTGTCGCTCATCACGTTCATCGATGTTGCATGTTGTTGGCATCAGTGTTGAGTGGTAGTGAAACAAACAAGACCATATAGTTTTATCCTTGGACTTGGCTTTAAACTGTATAGTTCATTAAATTAATGGAATAAATGTCGTCTCTGTTTCGGAGATTTGTTTTATTTCGGGAAATTCTTTTCATAAATTTTATATTATATTTTGATCCAAAAAAAAAAATTATATTATTATCTGCATCTCCTATATGTTTTTCAAGTTTTGTAACAAATGATTGACAGTCAAATGATTGACAGTCAAATGACTGTTCACAGCGACTAAATTTGGATATTTTCTCGACTAGTGACAAAGAAAAATGACCAAGTTAAAATTAAAATGGTGGGTTTTCTAAAACTATTATATATGGCAAAAATTTGTGGTATGTTGAAAATTATGAAAGGGTCATTTGCATTAATTTCTTTATATTTAACGCATCCCATAGCACGTTTTTGCCCTCTCGGTTATTTCTTATTTTGACATGTTCTTGTGCATGAAGGGACATGTGAATTGGGAAAGGATAATCAGCTAAATATATTCAATCTCTTGCTCTTGTCAACAATTGATAACAAAAGGGTTAAAGCGAAAAAGAAAAAAAGAGTTTGTACAATATTGTCTGTTTTTTCTAGGCTCTCTCCTAACATTCTCTGATTGAAATAGGTTAAAGTAGAAATAAATTATTTCCTCTTCAACCATCGGCTCGTTATTGCTCGAAGCTCGGAGAAAGCGCTTGCTCGAGACAGTTGAAAGCTTTCTGGTAGCTCAAGAATCCCATGAACCAGAAGTCGAAGTTATCGACCGTGACTACTTCGAGGTACTTCTGAGATGGCTTCTCCGTGTTCATACTCTGGTTCACTCCCTTGATCTTGCACAAAGGGATTGACACTTTGTAGTGAACCCTGATGAGATCACCCTGAGGAGAAGCCACCTTGATCGATCTCTCGCTGCAGAAAGCAATCTTCTTTGATGAGATAAAGAGTAATCCTGCGATGGGACCTGCGGTTGTTGATAGGTAACATTGGTAGGCCTTGAAGAGTTTCTCCTCATCGTAGACTCTAAAGAGCCGTTTATAAATCTTCTCTAAGCCTCCCATTTGAAGGATCTTAGCTCCCAATGACAGCTTTCTCTTGACTGTTTCCGTTAGCTTTGGTCCTAACTTGCCCTGATCTCTAGCTCCGTTCGTGAAGCTATCGGTTTTCTTCTTTCGCAGGAACGATTTTCCTTTGCCTGTTAAAATAAGAACTGTTAGCTTCCATTCTTTTCTAGGAAAAAGAAGAACATCAATGGAAATAAAGGTAAAGATGCTTACTTTGTTCAGATTTCTTGGAAGAAGTTGGGATTTGGAGCTTGTTGATGGAAGCTGGGTCAGGCAAGTAACCTACCGGAGCAGTCTTGACTGCAGGAAATGCAAGAACTTGGTTGTGGACTCTGCTCAATGTCATCTTGGAGGATTGAGTTGTGATCTTGAATCTTTTGATCTTGCGAGGAAGAGAGAGAGAGAGAGAGATTGTGAGTGATGGTGATGATGAATCCGTGTGGTGGGAATGTTATTTAAAGGGAAAGACAAAGAGACAAGAGGCAGTTGAAACAAAGCTCTGAATCGTTGAGACTTGAGACTTTTGTGGTAAAGGGTGAGTCATGGATAGGTCATCAAGACACGCATAAAGCCACTTTCTTGGGGTTAAAGGCAATGAGAAGATCAAGCATATGCTCTGTTTTACTATTTTTTGATAAAAAAATAATTATATAGTTAAAGGAGGAATAAATATAGATAAATAAAGGTTTTGCAACTTCCAAATCAAAATAAGGACACAATTGGTAAAGTAATATCAAGAACTGACGAAATGTTCTTGCTAAAAAAAACTGATGAAATGTTTTAGGTTTTCGTTTTTTATTTTCAAATAACAGAACAACTTTTTATTTATATACTTGGAAGTGCAATTGTATGGATCCTCTTTAAATGTCTCGAAACCTTTAATTTCTATTTAAGATTTTGAAATTTGTAATATGCCGTTTACAAATTGATGATCCATTGATCGCCATAAAATATCAAATCACATTTCAAAGTTTTGATATCAGATATGCTAAAAAAAGTTAGAAAGAAAAAAAAAAGTTAAAAAAGAAAGATGATCCACACGGAATGACGTTCGTCGCCGATAAGCTTTTTTACCCACAAGTTGGCTAAATAAGCTTTTTTACCTTTCTTTCTCCTTTTTTAGCCTGATTTTAATTTTTCGCATATATCATGTATATATATATGATGTATAAGAGGTAAGATATGTTTCCTAATTAATTGGAACATGAAACAATATAAAATCAAATCAAATATTACGTAACACTTTTTGAATAGCTAGGTGAGAGCAAATTGAGTCATGCAGAAGGGGACGTCGTGGCTTTGGTGCTTTCTGCGTTGGCATTGTGACTTTCTGATGCCTTTATTTCTTTAATTTCATGCTACGATAAGAAAGATCGGTTATAATTAATTAATTTAATATATTGTAAGAAAACAATAAAGAGGCAAGAAAAAGTTTAAATAAAACACAAAAAGGAGATCCATTTGAAATGGATCCCACCATAGAATATACATGTTGTTTCATCAATTCGTCACCCATGTGATATTCACATGGTGTATATCCACATACATATAGTTAATGAATATATATTTAATTTATTTCATATATGATAAAATTTAGTGGACATTAATTTAGCTATAGATGATTATAAATAGGTTATAGGTACATGTATTTCCGAAAGCATAAAAGGTGCATGATTAGTTAGTTGTTAAGACATTAAATTCAAAGAAAGAATATATGCCATAACGACATCTAAGATGCATATAAGTGGGCAGTGTGTCGATTCTACCAAACCCTGAATAATATTCAATGTATTATTATAAATTTAAGCTAGATTGAACTTAATATGTTTTATTCCATTATCGAGTCGTTGTATATATAATATATGTAAATCAATGATCGACGGTGACATTCTATACCCGAATCACATACGATATTAGGGGAGATCATAGAAATATCATTAAAAAAAATTGATATATAGCTAGTTCATACCTATAAAATTGTGTTATATATACTTATAGAGGGATTATGCTAAAATAGCTTACATTATGCTATTATTGCTAGTTTATGCTTGTTAATGGTGAAGGAGAGTTAGTGTGCATTGTATGCACTCTAATGCACTGACTATTATTCATGTCATCACCATTAATAAAATAAATGTAATTAGTGTGTGGTTAATCTGCATTGAGATTGGATCAACAAGTTTTTGAAAATTTTGGTCACGTCGTTTAAAGTTTAAAGTTTATAAAAGAGATTACAAAATATAAATGGTCGCATAATTAAAGTTTGCATAGAAATATAAAAATCAAAATCAAAATTAAGTCTTGAAAACATTTTATATATTGAAAGAGAGGGATTTTTATTTTAATATGATAATCATCACCCAATTATACTGTAATAATCATGGAAATTATGAATTAGCATATTATTTATTTTTTAAAAATATATAAAACCCATATATTATTTGTTTCTATTGTCACAACCATTCAAAAATATTGTGTTCGTCATTTTCGAGGTCTATGTCCAAAGGCGGACCCACGTGCATGAATGGTAGGTCACGTTGACACTCCAATTTTTTTAGTAACTGATTTAAACTTTATCTAAATTGTTTTTTAACTCATAAATTTTCTGACACATTTATTTTACTTAAATCTATTAACCAAAATCAAATCTTTGCTAACAAAAGTCGTGACCCATGGTAAATAAAATCTTGTTTTTGTTTTTGTTTCATAAAATTTTGTAATAAAAATCTAATTTTATAATCTATTTCCTCCGTTCCTAATAAATTAATGTTTTGAGTTTTTTTCTTGTTTTTAAAAGATTGATGTTGTAGAATTTGTTTAATATATTTTACTTTAATATCAACTTTTTAAACAACAAAAAAATTTAAGTAAATATTTTCATTGGTCAAAAATTAGAAAAAAAAAATAACTAATAAAAATAGATAATAATTATTTTTTAATATTTGTGAAAATCTAAAACATTATTTTATAAGAAACAGATGGAGTATTTTTATCTCCTATTTTTAACCTATCTAACAAAGTTTTTTTTTTTCCTTACCTTGCACTCTTCTTCTCCATGTTGCTTTTGTCATCAAAATTTATTATTTTTAATTTATCTAATAAAAGCTTTTTTAATATTTATATATTTTTTTTTTTAATGTTTTGACCGCCGTTAATATTTTTGTTGGGTTCCGCCAATATCTATGTCCATAGTCGGATAAGATATTTTGACTATAATATGTATGTCGACACGTAATTATGATTGTAAAAAGATACTTGGTGGGGATTGGGGAAATGGTTGATTGGTCAAAGAAAAGTTACAAATAAAGGGGAAAAAAGAGAGTCCAGAACACGACATGACGGGTCACATTCAAATATGTAATTAAATAGTTTATCCTGTAATTGAAACTTGAAAGTATATATAAATTAAAAAGGTAAGAAATGTGACGTGAGACAATTTGCCTTAGCCTAAAAGAAATATTTGGTCATTGGAGGATTCCAGGCTTTTCCGGCCTGTAAATGGGTTGGCCTTACCATGCACTCTCTTCTGTGCATTGTCACTTCCACGTAGGTTTTCTTAGTTACATAAAAATTACACTAACAAAACCCAAAAAAGTAAAACACATACAACAATACTATATTTACTTTTGTCATATATCTATTGTAGATATCTTGTATATATCAGAGGAGAAGAGAGAAAAAAAAAAAGAACACAGATGTACAGAATTCATCAAAAAGAGAAAAATAGTATTGATGTATATTTTCAAAATGATCTTTAATAGATTTTATTTGTTCATGCTCTGTTTGATAATTGTTGGAGAGTTAAAAAAATTGATAGTTCTCGCTCTTTCCAGATAAGATAATCTCATAATAATCTACGAATGAAAAAGCTGTAAAAGGTTAAACACACTCTCGTACAAAGAAATGTTTTCTACAAGAAGATAGTCTAGCTAGGAGAATTTTGAAAAATCAAAAGTCTTGTGAACCGGTTTACATATTAGTCTCAGAAAGACGATAAAACGTAACACCCAATGAAAATATGGAAAGTGTATCCAAAAAAAGCTTAAGCATATATATACTTGATGTACACTGTCTAAACTTCTTAATCACACAACGTTATATGCACAAGCACAACGAAAAAGTCATCAATAAAAACATATATGCATGGATCGGAACTATATATTGTGCTGTCTGAAATTCTTGTAAATACCAAGTGGGAACCTCCGTGTAGGGCGGGATCTTTGAAGTGTAACATTGGCATTGCTTGGTCAAAGAACAAACGAATTTGTGGAGCGGCATGGGTGTTACGAAACAGTGAAGGAATGGTTGTCTTACACAGTCGTCGAGCTTTTAGTGCGATCGATAGCCTGAACAACGCAAAACTGATAAGTTTGGTGTGGGGTGTGGAGAGAGGAGAGTAGCTTACGTGTGGAAAATGTTATTTTCGCCACTGAAGCTTCAGAATTGTGTGGAGCCATTACGAGACCTCAAGGAGTGGAAATGGAAAGTGGAAGCTACGGGTTCAAATCGAAATGTGCTTCACTCATAGCTAAAACTAAAAGTGTAATTCGCGCGGGAGACTCGGAGCCAGTCGTCCTATGTTGCTGATACCTCGATGTAGTCTTGGTTCCGACCATGATCCTCTACGTACTTTCAACTTCAGTTCCAACAATGTTTATAATAATAAATCTTTTTTTTTTTTTAAAACAATGTTTATAAAGCTTCAACTTCAACACTGTGATCTTCTCGACTCCACATATTCCTTTGTCAGAAAATCAGTCAAAAAATAACTATCAACTACTTTTATACTTGTGAGTTGTGACATAATTTACAACCATGAAACTGAACTGTTAGTTATACGAATAAGTTAAGACACATGAAATCACGTAACAAACAAAAAGTCCATAGATATATGAAATTACTCGAACAACCATGAAACTTAAGAGTTCACGCTACCATTTTATTCAAAATTTTGTTAGTTTTTTCATTAGGATATATTTTTGATAAAACTATATATTGTAATTTCTATTATTATGATATATATAAGTATAATAATAAATAGGAAAAGAAATAAAAAGTAAAGAAAAAAAATACAAGGGCCACATTTAATGTCATTCTTAGAAATAAATTAAATGAAAAATACCAAAAAACATTTATGGACAACAAATGAAAAATACCAAATTAATATGGCACTCTTAGAAATATATTAAATGAAAAATAACAAATTATTTAATTTCCCTGGATTATATTTTCTCTCTTCATAGTTTCATATTTATTTAAATTCACATTTCCCATACTCAAATTTTCATCTACCTCTTTGAAGAGTCAGAAATAATCATTTTGTGAACTCTCTCAGTTCCATCATACAGTTCTTTGTAAGAAAGAGAATTAAAAACAAAAACAAAAAAAAAATTTCATTACTACTATAATTTTATTTGGTGAGAAAAGTATGGTCTCCAGAGATAAATCTAATTTCGAGAGCTTTCTTGAATGTATCTCTCCTCGTATCCCTGTTCATTATCATAATCAGGTAACGTTGTATTTATCCACTTGCTTAATTTTATCGATCTCTTCTAAAAACTTCTGCTTGAATGAATTAGTCTCAAAAGTAACGAGAACAAATAAATTTAATTAGTTAGCCAGATCTGCCAAATGGACTTTCCAACAAGCTTTACAAGAAGATATAACCTAAATTACGATTTGGTTTACATTTAAATCGTGAATAGAGTCGTATAGTCTGAACTCCTCTACAAAAAAAAAATGTACTATTGTGTAAGGGCCTCATTTTTCAAATGATTTTCTTAGATATACTCTTATTAAAAACCGATTTACTATAGTTGATCTCGTATCAATTCTGTAGAAGGGATGCATGTAAATCGATCTACCAAGTGTCCTGGCAATTTTACTTTTCATTCTTTAACAAATCTAAGTGGATAAACGAAAATCGAATATATTGGTCAAAGTCTCAAAGATAATGCCATAGTGATAAGGGCTAATTAAAATACATTTGACCTCATTGCCAAATATTTTGTGGTTTCTCATTTTCTATATTAAAAAGAAAAACTTACAAAAACGATAGGTAATTTAGACTAAATAAATAACATGAGGATCAATTTACAAAAACGGAAACAATACGAGGGCTTCTAAAGACAATAAGATATCCAGCCCGGTTTACGTATTCCGAATAGACGTTAAACCCGATTCAAAAACCGTGCAGACAAGCGGAGGAGCGTCTTCTTCATCAGCCGTAGTAGCAGAAGCAGCAGAAGAAGTGAGAGGGCCTCACATCGTCCTCAGAGATGTTTGGTCTGCCTATGAAGAGTGGAGCTATTTTGGCCTTGGCGTTCCTCTTTCGCTGGAAAACATGGACTCCAAGGTTACCCAGTACTATGCTCCTTCGCTCTCCGCCATTCAGATCTTCACCCTCAAACCCCTCGCTGGTGGTTCTTCTTCAAGGTTGGGTTTTTATTTTCGATTTCTCTTTTCTCTCACCACCATGTTGATTGTGTGGTGTTTTGGGGATGGATTAAGGCCTTTTGTAGATTTGTGAAACGAAATAGTTAGTTTCGTGATGGCTTAAGAAGCAGTAATTGTGTAGAGTTCCTGAGAGTCTTTCTGTGTTTACATTCTTATTGTATGTGGTGCTCGTGTACTTCTTCTTCTTCTTCTTCTTCTTTTCTGAATGTAGGAGCTCGGCGATAGGAACAGATGGTACAGAGACAGACTCTGATAATCCTAACTCTTCTACCAACTATAAGCGTTGCTTTGTACCTCCTGATCTCTTAGGCCACCTTTATTTTCAATACAACGAGACAAAAAGACCGTTTGAGAGGGATCCTTTTACCCTCAAGGTATCTTACAGTTATCTTGTATTTCCCTTTTAATGTTGGATTGGTTCTCAGAGTGGTTTTTTTTTTGCAGATTACTGAACTAGCTGGGCTGCACAATGGATTGAATAGTCTGACGAGTTTAGATCTTTCTCCATATAGCTGGATTTCCGTAGCTTGGTATGTCGAGTTTCCTATCATCGTATTCAGTTTTTACTCGTTTCTTGAATATGTTGCTAAGTGATTAGTTCATTCCTCGCCGTGTCCCGGTGAGGGATATTACTATATCAGCCTGTCATTTCACACGACTCTTTCAAAACAGACAACTTGCTTCCCAAAATGTAGATTCGATGTTGGTTGCTGTCTTACTACTCCAAATATATTAACTTATTCGTAGCAAAGATGACATTGAATAGGGTTGATTGGTTTTTTTAATTTATTTTAGGTATCCCATTTATCAAATCCCATCAGTGAAAATCAGGAAAGAATTATCTGCGTCTTTCGCAACTTACCATTTATTGACGCCCCAATTTCCAGGTATTTTGGTCATTTGAGAATTAGCGTTACCTTTTCAACTCAAGCTAATTTATCTCATTTTTTATGAAATCTCAGTTATACATAAGCTGCAATAGAGTAATGCCTGCTAAACAATCTTGCATGTGCTAGTAGATTAATGTTAAGTAAGGCAGTACTTTGACAAATATGCACATGTAGCTCCGGGTGCTTTCTTCTTGTTAAGTTGTATGCTACTTTACCGGAGGACGATTCCGTATAGTTTTACACTGATTCTCATATCCGGAAACCGTCTTTGAATAACTAGTACTGTATGCAGTGTGATCGATATTCAGCAATGATTTGGTGGGAGTTTAATTTACTGAGATTGATTGATGGATTTATACTAGTATCTTAATCATGAAAGAATAATAGGATTATTATTGTGTTTTCCTATTTTGGGTTTCAGTATTAAATAAGCTCTTGAAGAGCAGCAGTAGGGTTTATGCTTTAAGTCGGGGTAATAATTGGATTCTTTCCAGGGACAAGAGGATTTGTCTCTATCACAATGTCCCTTGGCCACAGAGAAAAAGGTTTAGGCATCTATTTTCGTATCTTAGCCTCTTAGGCGCCAATCCTAGCCACTCTTTTCTTCGCATACAGTCTTGTTTTCTGTTTCTAAATACGTCTTCCTGTTTTTCACAAGTCATTTGCCTCCTTTTAGCTAAATAAGAAGGGATTTGTGGGCTTGATTATATTCTTTTCCTAGAGCGCCTAATCAGTTTTTTCTTCACTAAGTACAACTAGTCAGCTTATGGTGATCGAATTAGTGTTAATATCACAAAGTATTGGTTTTACAAAAAAAAAGTGTTTAATTGATTGGATTTTCTGGTTTATCCGTCATAATATTCTAAGATCTAACATAGTTTTAATTGCTTGTGATTTGGTGAAGATGATAAGGTGAATGAACAAGGAATGTCAAGTACAACAGAAGTGGTGCTTCCTCCATTAGGAGCAGTGACTTACAAGGCCTTCGGTAATGTGTGGATCATGCCTGGGACATCTGATGAATATAATAAGACTGAGAGTGAGAGGCTTGCTACCTCGTGGCTGGGTACACTCGGCTTCTATCACAGTGATTTCAACTTCTTTATGTCCCGTAAGTTTTATGGGGGGCCCCGGTGATGTGGTTTTGCTGGTAAAATGCTAAGCCTAGCAACCGTATATCGTGTTTCATCATATGAAAACATTCTGATGTTCTTTTACTATCGCTCTTTCTCTCTCAGGCACTGAGAAGTTGACTTTGATCCTGTGTGCTTGCTTTAATTACTTTGAGCCTTTTGAGGATTTTTTCTCTTCTTTAAATATTATTTTGGGTCAACTAAATTATAAGTCTCTAATTTATAAGATTCAGTGATTCACATCTTTCTATCACCCAATCGTTTGTAATATGGCCAAAGGGAGGATAATTCTCTAGTCTAGATAGTGCAATTCTTAACATGAATGAGAAAACAGAAAATGATTTAATATTTTCTTGATCCAAAAAAATGCTACCATTATCTGCATGATGATATTCAAAAGCATGTCTAGAATCAGGGACAATGCGTGAGAGAGAGAAATGTGTCATTTCTTCTTCTTGCTGTCATCAGCTCTAATGAGCTGAACCGGAGCTGCTGGCACCCTAAACCACCATTCTCGTACCAGCCTCTCTAACCGGTCACTACTCGCTTTCCTCCACCCAACTTCCCTCGTGAACCACTCTACAAACGCAATCGTTATTAAGTACTTCACCGGAACAACCGCCAATATAACTGCCACCATTACAAGTGATATAGCCGATGTATCTGTAGCCTGAAAACATGCAAGAAAGGGCGTTATACTAACCGCAGACACCATTTTATCTTAGCCATCATCATTTTTTTTTATAAAAACATTATACCTGAGGAAGAATTGCAAGAGTAATGGCTCTTATTTTGAGGAGGCCAACGTTTACGGCTTGGATTAGCGACTCGAATTGGCTAATTGCGTCTTGTAGTATGAGTAGCTGCTCCACTGCGTTTTTACTTGGTGGTGCTTTGACTCGAACGGCCTTTGGTTCTTTCCCTTTGTTGAATTGCTTACGCCACAACATTACTATAGCCACGAGGAGTAATATTGACGGTAGTATGAAACCTATCCACCCACTGCACAACAACATATCAAGATTGTTGGTGTCATTATATTTCTTCGCGCAACAAATCAAACCTTCATGAGCTATCCTGTGATGGAACTCTATCATCCTATGTCATCATGTCTTTGAAGCTGAAATCTTACCTGATAATCAAATAGCTGACCAAGATCATGAACGCTGTTGATTTGTAAGGATCTTCCCAAGATGCTAGGAGTTTTATACGCAAGCCTAGTTTGATGAAAGGGAACAATAGCTCCTGCAATGAGACTATCGGTTAACAGTAACTATGAAGCAAAAAAGGGAAAAAGGTGAAAAAGGGAAGTATCTCATGATACCTTCATTACTGCAACATTAGTGTCAATTCCTTCTACTTTCACTTGTTCCACAGTCGCCTGAGCAGCTTCAGCCCTGTCTGTGTCTAGGATTGACTGTTTCAGAGCTATCTCCAACGGACTCGTCTCCCCAACACAAAAATCTCCTACGATTATCATTTCTTCACCCTTATTTGTCCCAGTTTCTAGATTCAATCCAAAATGTTCAAGCAATATGAGTGATACTGGAGATAAGTTTGAGGGCCATTTCATATACTGAACAGCGCTGACATCAGAAAGAACATCGGTGGTTATGCGAGAAACTCGGCTGTATAGAGCTTCTAGTACCATATCTCCACCAGGAAGACTTTCAGCTAGGTTAAATATAAGCAATGTTTTATATTGGGAAGAGAAGACTTGGAAATCTTCCTTTATTGCACGATAACGGAATATGCCAAGGATTGCCCTTGCAAGTATTTCTGATCGTTGAATCCCTTTAAAGTTGTATTTTCGAATGAACCATTGTACACGAAGGATCTCCAGGCATATACCCAGCCAGTAGTCTCGACGAGCATTGCCTTTGAACTCTGTAAATTCAAAATATACCGGCTCTGGCCTGCAAAAAGACAAAAAAAAAAGCAAAAGGATAAAGTAAAAGACAGATATCCATGAGTACAGATTTAGTGAATGATCAAAAATGAGACAGAAATAACATTGTATTCCACTAGCACACGTACACTATAATTGATTTGTACATGATGGCTTTATCAAAGATACGAGCACCCAATGGCCCAGTCAACTCAGGTTTGATGACCTGTTTTGTGTCTTCAGTGAGATCATATCGCATGGGCTTATCACCACCACCCATTGAATCAAAATACAGAGCACAGTTGGTAAGTGTCAGTTTCCCTACAAAAGGAAATGCTTGATAATTATTAAGATGGAAAAAAAAATCAACCAACTTAAACCAAAATTTTCATGTTTCTCCTTCTGCTTAAGGTATAATATATTGCCAAAGCAGAAGGTCGGCATAAATAAAATGGTTTTATGCAGAGATCTCTCCAGAAGTTCACCAGGCCATGCTGAGATGCCCACGTGTTTAAGAACTGGTAGGACAGGATTAGCACCATCCATATCAAGAACTATTTCTCCCTTGGCAAGCTGAAGACTGGCGGCTGATGGTCCTAGAGAGTTTTTAGCAGCTTTGAAGATTCTACAAATGAAAAATGGGGGAGGAAAAATAAGAGGGAAACCAGATATTGTGAGGAAATGAACATCCGCAAGAAAATGTGAGCAAGAGATTTTTCTCTGTGGGTTTTATCTCATTCTAAATCAGAGCCGTGATATCCAAAAAGATTCATTCCTTCGTTTGATACAACTGATTGAACCCAAGAAATTTATTAAGTGGTCTTCAACTTTAGACTTTAATTATAGTTAGCAAGCAATACAGTATTGACGTTCTATGTTGCCAGCTAAGGGATCATAGGTGTGTTTGAGGTAAGAAAAAGCAAATTGGTATTAGAGAAGTAAATTGAAGTATTTAAAGAAAGACACGAAAAAGACATAATCACCTGCGTTTGATAACACTCAGATGGTGCAACAAGTCAAAGAAATGCAGAAAAGCACATTGAGGGAATAGTGGTAAGTTCGTACTTATCAAGTGTGCGGATGTATTTATCATATACGATAAAATGAAGCCTGTGGCCTGACGAGCTAGTCAGTGCATCAAAAAGATTATGTACAGTTATTGCATCTGCAATGGCAGGACAAACCGGAGCAATTCTTGCAAAAGCCTCCTGTCCGACAGATTTTTTGTCATTAACCTGTTAAGCATATTTATAGGGAAAATCTCTGTTAGGTCCTTCCAAATTTGACTAACGCACAAGCAAAAAAATAGTGTAAGATGGAAATAACCTGCATTGCCATATTTGTGGGACTTGAATAGAATAGAGACCACCCGTCCTCATCTTCTGAGTCCTGCTTGGAGGGGGATGCTGCATCCTGAAGTCAGGAAAAGGAAAGAGAGAAGATGATATAAAGCATCAATCCAAATATCTCTATTTTAAGAAAAAAAAATCAAACATGGCAACGATATAGATTTCTCACTTTGTTTTCATGCTCAGTTGTGACACTGGGGGTCTCCCAAGCAAGCATCATATCAAACATCAGCTGACGAAACTCTTGATCACTTAGGTAATTAGGTTGTTTCATAACTTGATGGAGTGCCTGAAATGAGCAGAACTCTAGAAAGTTCCTTGCATATGTCAAGAGTTGCTTAACACTCTCAGGCAACTCCACATCAAAACGATGTTGCAGGTCCTCTGTTGAAATTTTAAGGATACTGAACAATTGGCAAAAAAAAATAAACCCATGAACATTTTCCTCAAATCAATTAACAGAACCACCAAGCTCTTAATACACAATGAAAATCACTGATATACTCAAATTGCTTCAGAACAGTAAGGAATAATTATATCGCGAATAATCGTAGATGGACCTATGCAATCGCCAGTATAGCCTAGGATCTGAACATATGAATCTCGATATTTTCGAGAAACTGTGAGGGATAGAGAGAGAGAGACAGAAAGTACTTTGAACAGCGGGAACGACGGAATTGGCGAGAAGGGAGAGCTGAGGGATGGGTTTCGGGGAAGCGATAGGCGACGGAGAAGCATCTCCATCACGACCGGCGGACGATTTCTTCCGGTGGAATAGGGATTTCAAAGAGTTCTGCTGGTTTCTCATGAAATTCTCCAGCACTCCCACTTTCGCACCGCCACCGTCTTCTTCCATCGAAAATCACCACAGATAATCAGATCAGAAATGGTATGTTTCCTAAGAACGCCTCTCAGATTCCCGTTCCAATGAGATTCCTCTCTTCCTCTATTCTCCTTTCTTCCCGTGCAAGCTTCGCAGACTCATCATAGTAACGCAACCATCTATTGAGTATTGGGAGAGATCTTCATTATCCACATCATTTATCGAAAACAACATATGTAGAGAAAAGAAAATAGCTGCGATCTTATTAACGAAAACTAAAAGCAATTATTATTAACTTCTAATTAATGTCTCAATCATACCGAACTAAAACCGGTCGGTTATATTATTATGGAACCGAACTAAACCTAACGGTTAAGCTTCCGAATAAGCAATGATGATCATTCAAAATTTCAAAGTATAAGATTCAGTTTGTTAGTTAGTTTATGTAGTTAACCAACTAAAAATCTCAGCTTTGATGAAAACAAAACTAATGTGATCTCGTCGTGTTACTACAACGAACACAGAATTCAAAAAGCTCAAGGTCGAGATTTGTTGATTACATCATGGCTTCTTTTACTTTCTTCACTTTGTTGTGTGAAGACAAAATCAAAAGAGAAAAGAATAGCTTCCTATGCTGACGACTCCATAGTTGTTGATCTTCTAAAGCTTGGATTTGCCACTGCGAGGCGGGTCCTTGGCCCAGAGAGGAGGGATGATTCTATGGTCTTGCACAGGCTGCTGCTCTTCCTTTTTCTCGGCCTCGGTCTCTTCTTTGTCCTCTAGAACCTCTTTAGAGAATGCATTTGGGTTGGCTTTGATACAGCTTTGCAGTGCCACAAATGGATTCACACAGTCTGATCCCTGCAACAACACCACACCCTTGTTAAGCTCTCTTCTAGAGGGCACAAAAACGTTTCAAGTATCCAAAACGAAAGAGACAACTATCATCAATGTTTATGAGCAGGTTACATCATCCTAGACAAATCATTAGTTACGTTTACCTTTTCTTCTGCAGTGCTCTTGAGAAAGCAAAGGAATGCCTCGGAGAACTGAGACCCGCAAGATCCATTACGCAGGTCTGCAATGCAAGGACAATCGAGGGCTTTCTGTGCCTTTGCTTCGAGCGACTGATGGAATTGGTGTTTGTCAGATAAGGCGGTAACTCAAAAAGCTTGCGGATAAATGAATAAGAGAAAGTTGGAGGAGTAACCTCATTCTCATTGTCATCCTCACCATATGCTGCAGCTTCTGTGATATTAATAGAGAGTACAAGAATGTCAAATATCGCGGAGAAGAAGATATAAATCGTTCTGAAGCATCGAACTAAAAACTGGACCAGAAGATGTAATCGATAGAGCTTATAACTTGTAATCAAAGAGCTTTTCATTGGGCTAAAACTAGACCAGATGTATATATCACTGTTACTTGCAATTTTCCATAGAAACTACAAAGACAAAGACTTGAGAATCTATCTTCCTAGAACTACAAGAAAGAACCATTTTGGCTTTGATACTACTCTAAAGGAGACTTGAATGGCTTGTGTACAAGTACAACTCTTTTCGATGAACAATACTATGGAGAAAGGCAAATTCAATGCTAAGAAAAATCATACCCCACATCATCGCCAATCAAGCATAGATCAAAACGAATCCTAATTCACAAAACTTTTGCCCATGCAACTAATATAGTTTGCCTTTCGATCGAGATACAGAAGACCGAACCTGCAAGGAGAGAACCCATCGGAGACGAAGAAGTATCATCGCCATCAGAATCCCGCGGCGAGTTCGTAGAAGGAGGAGGAGGAGTCGCTGGAATTTCGGATGAAGCAGAGTTCTCGTTACTCTGAGCTTGACCCATCTCTTCCTTTCTCCGTAGCTCTGCCAAAACCTCCCAAAGAATTTGTTTAGCCGCCGACGACGGCGACGAGAAGCAGATCTCCCAAATGGAAAGGATTCAAATTGGGCCATTTTTTTTTACAATTCCAAAAAAGAAAACACGGGCTTTAGGGTCGTCTATTGGGCTTGAATTCGAAAATTATGGTCTTCTGAAGTGATGATATTTGTTTCTTTATGGGCAGAAAGATTCAACTATTTTATTCTTCAAAAGAAAGAAAAGTTAAAAAAATTCTTCCAACGATAAGCAACAGCGAAAAAGAAGTACAATGATTTGAAACTTAGGTTGTCAAGGGAATGTAGGGTCAAAACTTTTTTAATATAAAACCCAGAAACACACCAAAATGATTTTGTTAAACCCTTTCGACATATTAACCAGTAATCGATTCTAGCTGTCAAAGCCCAAACACTTTTACTCGCATTCAAATTTTAAAGACCTTTTTTACGAAATTTCTAATCCAGTTTTACGGGATCTTAAAAGTAATTAATTTTTGTTTCTAATAATGTAATTTATGTCTACATGGCATGTTCTGTTTCGTCCTTTCCTTTGAGATGGAAAATTACCCTCCAAACAATTTATTTAATATAGTATAATGCTTGTATTTGTGTGTGTGTATATATATATATATATATATATAATGCTTGGTTATTATGTCCTACATGGGCCGTTCGTTCTTACATCAAGCCGCAATTGACGCTTTTAAAATACACTTGAGAGAAATAAAATGAGGATTATATAACAAATCCAAATTCAAAGCCTTACAGCGATGAACAGCAAATAAAATTCAAAATCAAACTCTCATTATTCAATTTCGCTTATGTTCTCTAGATTTGCGATCCACATAATCGAATTGGCGATGATTAATATTTAATATTTCTTTAGAGAAAAATAAACAAATATATATATATACCAAATGATTAGAGGCTGGTCTTTAAGAATTCATATTTTAATTTAATGTTAAAAACTAAGTATACTGTCGACCACGGATACTAAAATTAGAATTCTTAAATATTTAAACATGGATAAAAGTCTCTTTATATTTGAAGTCTACAATATAAAGAACTTTTTTATATTTGAAAGTAAATATATATTTCTACAAAGTAGGAAACAAATATATATGTAATGTAAGAACAAATGAAATCAAGAGATAATGTGTGTTAAATTCTTAAAGATTAAAATAACATTGAAAGTATCGTATTTAGTCAACAAAAAGTAGAAAAATTATGTATCGCATAGTAAACAGAAGATAATAGTCAATAATGTATTTATAGTCGTTAGTGGATTATTTACAGTTGAATTATTCCTAGCATTCTTATTGGTGCATGAAAAGTTGTCTTTGGTGACCACATACATAACGGATGGGATTGGGAGTTGTGTTATTGTCGTTTACAAAAATAAACTTTGTAGTTTTTTTAGCAAAATTGCTATATTAATGAGAATATGTGTTTACTTTTGGGCGATATGGTCAAGAAATTGAGAATGATGGTTTTTATACTAAAACTTCGACGACCCATATCTAATGTTTTAATTCCCATCTTGATTTTTGTATTATAAAAGTAGATTTATCTCCAATCAACAAGTTGCCAAAATTAGCATCGCTATAATTTTTCCAACTGATGATTTTTCAAATGTAATAATTCTAATAATTTATAACAGGGTAATAAATCAGTGTTAAAAACCAAAGTTTGCAGCCCAAAAATTTCAAAGATCATCTAACAGGTTGGAATTTGAATCACATGGGTTTGTAGACAAACATATTTTAGTCACAAACATATTTAATCCGGATTTAACAGCCTTATTTGAAAATTTCTACTGTAGTGTTCATTTAAAACTGGAGTATAACTTTATTATGAGACAAATAGTGGCCTAAACATCACGCATTCACATGAATTTATTTAATGATGTCCTCTTGAGAGCTTGAGCAAAAAGAAGAAGAATGCTTATAATGTAAAAAAACAAACGAGTGTAAACAATTTTCAAACTGATTTGCGCTCCAACGTTCGAAAATGCAATTGGGATCCTCGTGATTCCATCCAACGGTCACAATTCTCCATGTGAATCTCTTCAAGACCTTTTGTGCAAAATTTCAACAAAAAAAACAAATTCTCTTTTTTCACCACTGCTATAAGTAAAGGTGGATAATTCACCAGACTTAAACCCACAAATTCTCAGAATTGTTTTTTTTGACTAAAGTGAAAAGAAAATATATTTTTGCAACTCTTTTCTTTTTTCTTTTTTTTGGATGGATCATTATACCTTCCTGTCTAAGTGAAGGAACAATAATAAAACAGTTTTTGTTTAATTCCCTTTATCCCCAATTCGAGCCAAAGTTCACTCCTGTCAGAATCCTTTGTCTGAGAAAAAAAAATCTTATTTTTAACCATTTTTGCGTTAAACTGATCAAAACCCCATTTTTCCAAAATGAAAAACCTGAGATGGGTTTTGAATCTCTTGTTTGTTTCTGCTCTTCTTCATAATCTTGTTCAGTCCTCATCACAAGCAATCTGCTCAAGCCAAGACAGAGCAGCACTTCTGGGTTTCAAATCGAGCATCATCAAGGACACAACTGGAGTTCTGTCTTCATGGTTTGGTAAAGATTGTTGCAATGGAGATTGGGAAGGTGTTCAATGCAATCCGGCCACCGGAAAAGTCACACACTTGGTGTTGCCAAGCTCCGAGAAGGACCCTACTCTTTACATGAAAGGCAGATTATCACCTTCACTGGGGAATCTCGGATCTCTCCAGCTTTTGCAAATTACTGGAACCAAATTCATCACTGGTTCGATCCCTAACAGCTTCTCTAACCTAACTAGTCTTACCCAGCTCGTGCTCGATGATAATTCTCTCCAAGGCAATCTTCCTTCTGGTTTAGGCCAACTTCCATTGTTGGAAGTTCTTTCTTTAGCTGGGAATCGCTTCTCAGGTCTTGTCCCTGCGAGTTTGGGGAACTTGAGAAGCCTTTCTGTGATGACTTTGGCTCGTAACTCTCTCTCCGGTCCAATCCCAGGGACTTTCAAGAACCTTCTCAAGCTTCAGAGTCTTGATCTCAGCTTCAATATGTTATCTGGACCAATCCCAGATTTCATAGGCCAGTTTCGGGATCTAACCAATCTTGTTCTCTCCAACAATAGATTGTCCGGGGGAGTACCAGTTTCTGTTTACAACTTGGGGAAGCTTCAGGGCATGTCGTTGGAGCGAAATGATCTGTCTGGACCACTCTCAGACCGTGTCAGCAATTTGAAGTCGCTCACTAGCCTTGACTTGAGCGGCAACAAGTTCGTCGGTCACATACCAGCATCCATTACAAGACTGCAGAATCTCTGGTCTCTCAATCTCTCGAGAAACCAGTTCTCGGATCCTCTGCCTGTTGTTTTAGGCAGAGGATTCCCTTCTCTGCTGTCCGTCGATCTTTCCTACAACAATCTTAATCTTGGAGCAATTCCTAGCTGGATCAGAGATAAGCAACTCACAGATATCAACTTAGCTGGTTGCAAACTGAGAGGAGCCTTTCCAAAGCTAACAAGACCACACGACGTGACCTCGCTAGACTTGTCTGACAACTTCCTCACAGGTGATGTTTCAGCATTTCTCGCCAACATGACGAGTCTTCAGAAACTGAAGCTCTCAAAGAACCAGCTCTGGTTGGATCTGTCCAAGCTCAAGTTGCCAGAAGGGGTGTCTTCCATTGATCTAAGTTCAAATCTAGTGACAGGGTCGCTTTCAAGCCTGTTAAACAACAAGACAAGCCGCTTCTTGGAAGAGATCGATCTCACCAGCAACCAAATCTCAGGGAGGATCCCTGATTTCGCAGAGAGCTTGAACCTGAAAGTACTCAACATAGGGAGCAACAAAATCGGTGGGCAAATCCCAAGTTCAATATCAAACCTTGTTGAACTTGTGAGGCTAGACATCTCAAGGAATCACATTACAGGAGTCATACCTCAAGCTTTAGGACAGCTCGCGGAGCTCAATTGGCTTGACCTCTCGATCAATGCACTTACAGGAAGAATCCCGGATAGCTTGTTGAACTTCAAGGCGATGAAACATGTGAGTTTCAGAGCCAACAGATTGTGCGGTCTGATTCCACAAGGAAGACCATTCAACATCTTTCCTGCAGCTGCTTATCTGCATAACCTTTGCTTGTGTGGCAAGCCATTACCACCTTGCAGGAAGACTTTGAAGTGAAAACAAACACTCCTTTTGAAGTGGCCAGTCCAACGCTGACTTGATCTTAATAATCCTATCACTTTTACGCATTTCTTCCAAATAGATGATATCTTCTATTTGCTTTTTACTCTTATTCTTACAATTCTATTGTTTCAATCTCTCCTTTTACACTTCCGTGGTTCTGATTTCATCTAAATAAATTATTATTATCACTTTGATTCAACTAGCAGAAAACATAACTGATTGAAGCACTGATTCTAAACAAAACGATAACTTTCAATTCTACATCATTGGATAGATTAACAAAAACATAAGCTTCATTCCTTGTCTAAACAAAGGAATTACCGTTCCATGAACTACAAAAACTCACCTTCAGATAACTAATTTCCGATAATAAAGGTTTAAAATTTACATAGCAACATCACGATAAAGAGTTAAATCCATTTCAATGAGTAGAAGAACCCAAATAAAAATTAACATTACTAGTAGTCATCCAAAATCTCTTCTTCCTCTCCTTTACCTTCAGCTTCTTTGTTCTCAACTTCATTCTCCTCCGCCTCCTCAACATCATCAGCTTGCTTCTCCTCAGCATCATCAGCTTGTTTCTCTTCGGCATCATCAGTTTCCTTCTCCTCATCCTCCTCCTAAATGAGTCACAGAATAATCTTAGGACTCAAGCTTCCATGTAATAAAAAGAAAAATTAAACGACAAAACCATTAGTTATAGAACACATACTTCCTCATTAGCATCGTTGCTCTCCAGTGACTTGTTGTATTCTGCCTTTAGTTCAGCAGCTTTATCCAAATAAACCTTCTTCTCCTAAGTGATCAAATATCACAACCAGAGTAAGAACAGAGTCAGGGTAAGCAAATCACAATGAAACTCAAGGAAGAAACAAAGATAGATCAACTCACTTCCTCAGTCAAAGACTTCCACTTTTCACCACCCTGCTTTGCAACCTACGATCACATACATAGTACAGCCTAGTAAATCTCACAAACACTAAACATAGTACTCAAGTGCAGTAATGAGCTCAGTAGTTATAGTCTTACATCCTTAACGTTGGAATATGGATTCTCCTCTTTGAAAGTTTTGCGGAAATCATTCCTGCCAAAGTGAAGGTAATATCATCATCATCACTAATAGTATATAAGCATCAGAAAAAGCAAATGTGAGACGGCTATGTGAGGATGAAAATTACATGAAAATAAAGAAGGCGGTAAGAGGTCGCTTGGGCTTGTTGGATGTGGAGCTCTTCTTCTCATCCTTAGCCTTTCTGAGTCTCTTTGGCTTAGGATCATCAGATGTTGACTTCTTTCTGACAAATCCAAACAACATCAGGAACTCAAGATCACATATAGAAAACAATGCATATAGACTCAGAAATAAGGCTAAACGAGTTTACCTCTCAACAGGTTTCTTCTTAGCATCTGCTTGCGTCTCAACAACTTGGGCTTCTGAAAGAGAGAACATAACTCATAACTAAGTGATTATGCGACGGTGAAACACAATACAGGAAGAAGTAGAAAACCAAAGTTATAGTTACCCAGATTCCCTCTGATCTTGGCGTCGAGACTGCAATTGTGCATACTTATAAGCGCTACAGCTACATTCTTGTTGCATCCTTCACTGAAACCGTTTAAATTCACAAAACTTGTGAGAAACCAATCGACAAAACCCTACAATCGGCAGATCTAGAAAACCTTAAATCGAAAAAATTAAGGAGTAACAAGACAGATCTTAGTTCCAAACTTCAATCCGAATCAAAAGGGATAAAGTATTAAGAAGAAAAAAATCACCATCGAGCGAAAGCGCTGCCATCTTTGGCGCGGAGTAAAGTATTGCTGTTGCTGGTCTCAGCTTTGGTTTCAGCTTCCACCCTTTTCCTCGGCTTTGGTGCAATTGATTTCGTGGATCCAGCACCGGCCATTTTTATCTTAAGATCGGAAGGAGAGAAAGTTTCTTACTAGAGAAATCGATTCGATGAGAAAATTTCAGAGAAGCGGCGAGAAGAAAAGGGAGTAATTGAGAGGGAAACGAAACCCTTTTTCGCTAAATTGTGGCGCCAATATAATCCCGCGAAACTATTTTTTTTGCCGCTTTGTTTCGTGGTTTTGACGCGGATCTATGAGCTGGCGTTCTAATCCACCGTTGGTTTTGTATGATCAATGCCCATAAACGGTCTAGATTCGCTTCTGCTGCCGCCCTTTGATGTGTGTATTTCTTCTTCGCGGTCTCTTTTTCTTTGATAGGGGTGGGTTTTGTGGTTAAATATTTGGGCCTAAAAGGCCCATTTTATTATAGCTTGAAATTTATAAGTGCCAAAAATCATGGTATCTATGAATGGTCGGTCTTGCCCAATTAACGAAAAAATATAATGGTCCAGCCCAATATATAAGGGTACAAGTATAACTAACAATCATATAGAGTCAGTCGTTTGATGTTTAGACTTTCAGGTGGAAGACTGATGATATTTGAAGTTTTTACATGTATTTTTTAAACCATGATTTTCATTATTTCCGATGTAATGCAAATGACATGAAATAAGATTGAAAATAAGGAAAATCATGGTCTAAATACGTGTAAAAACCTCAAATATCAAAGACCCAAATACACAACATAGGTTTTTTGTTCTTCTTTTCAGGAAGGCTTTATTAAAAGTTTTATGAAAAATGTGATCAAAAAAGAAAAGAAAAAAGAGAAGAAAAAGAAAATGATAAAAAAAGGGTAAGTGGGTGCATAACGGTAAAAGTAAAATGGAGATGTGAAAAAGGCTGTAAGGGAAGGAAGATATAGGCATGTGGGTGGGGTTGCAGAGCTGAGAAGACTTATAGGGTGATGGGAAGGTGAACTTACCGCTTCTCGTTTACTGTGCCCACCTCAGAGAATCTCAGACCCTAATAACCTCTTTCTCTTCTCTCTCTGTCTCTTTCAAGTCTATATTTTTGAAATCCCTTTTATTTGTAACGACGACTAAAGACTAGGCTATTATCCAAGTGACGATCGATTCTTGCGGAATATCATCTACTAGTTCATGAAATTTGAACAAAACAAACAACAAATCTAATAGTTCATGAATTGCCTTTACTCTCTCTCTCTCTCTCTTTTTAATTTTATCATCTTTCTATTGATTGATTCAAGGGATAATTTAGAAACATATCTCTCTCTCTCTCTCTCTCTCTCTCTCTCTCTCTCTCTCTCTCTTCTTCTTCGTTGTTTTCATTATGATATCATTGGGAGATTATAGTAACTTTTAACCTCCGACAGTAGGAAAGGAAACCACTTTTAGAGATTGAATACCATTAAATATCACAGAGAAGCATATTATAAAAATGTTGTCCTTTTTCTCAAAACGGTAAGGTTAATATTATCTCATACTACTAGAAATTAGCTTACGAGAAGATGATCAACTTACTTAAGTAAGCTAATAACCTAATACATAGAATAAACAACAAACCTAGAATTAGAAACATACACGCGGCGCATATATCACACTAGCTAGTTGATATAGAGAAGAAACCACCATGAAGACATATTTATATAAACACATATATATATAATGTTGTCTTCTTCTTCTTCTTCTTTTGGTTAAAGAGAGTCGAAGTTAAGAGAATAGCTAAGAGGATCGTAGTTGAAACTGGTCTGTTTCTTGTTCTTGTGTCTTGGTGATCTCATCTTCTTCTTCATCTTCTTAATCTCTGCTCTGATTCTCCATAAAATGCTTCTTATTAGCTTCTTCTTCGTCTTCCCAAGCTCCATTACCATTATGCATCCCATTTTCTTCTTCTTCTTCTTCAAGTTAGAATAGAGAGAGAGCTGCAAAGTTAAAAAAGAGTGAATAAAGTCAAATGTGGAGAAGGAAGACTACTTATAAAAGCAGTATCTCTGTCTTTGTTTGTAATTGTAGAGCTGTGCCCAAGAGGAGAATTGATGTTGACCTCTCACTTTTTATTTTATTTTATATATTTTATGATTATCCATTTACACGTATACACACCTTTATGTCTCTAAGTAATCTGGTGTTTTTTTACCGTCTAATACAAGTTACTAATCCACCAAACAGTAATAATCGGCGCGATAAAAATAGTTTTAAGGCAACATAGAAGAGACAGTTGGGATTGGGAAAAAAAATAGGCGGAATGGGTAATTTTTCTTCTAGCTAATAATTCCATGCGAGCAACTATTGTTTGTTCAACAATCATCTCATACTACACTATAGTATCTCTTATAGTATCTAAAAAACACTATTTCTTCTTACTCGCTAAAGTTTAAACGTACTCGCTATAAAGTTTGATTACCAATTACAGTCATATACTTTAGAACAGTTTTAATCTTTACATTGCGTGTAGCGACTTTTCTATCTTAATCACGATTTAATTGTTATAATTTCCATATCGGAAGTTAAATTAAAGGATTCTGCAATGTTATAAAAAGTACAATACCCATGCGATTGATTAGTTCTTCACAATTCACATGTATGCATTATCATGTGATTGATTAGTTCTTCAGAGGTTCACATGCATGCTTAGTCTATACAGTTTCATCAGACATTGAATTACATGTGGGAGCTAATATTTGACATATAAGACTGTTCACCAAGATGTACACCAAACGTAAGGTTAAAGTGCAAAAAAAAAAATTTAAAGCATTGCATGCATCTCGAATTCCTAAGAAATTGAATAAACGGTTTCATCTTGTTAATCAATAGTAGCAGTACATATGAATTAATCTAGATTGTGGCCAATGGCGCGATGATTAAAGAAGATATAATAGTAATTAAAAAAAATAAAAAAAAGATCGGGAAGAGAATCTAAAAATATACAAAAGTGACCAGTTTGGTCTGGGGAAAAAAGAGGAGGATCGTAGAAGGTGAAGAAGAGTAAGTTGTACAGCAAAAGCCTGAATGGTCCTTGTCTCTCAACGTAACGCAGAGCAGAGGCATGGGATTTTGCTACTTCACAGTCAATTTCACAATTTTTTTTTTTTCTTTCAATTATTTCAGAAAAAAATGAAAAAAAATGAATAGTTTTGTTTTTATTAGGTAGTTGATGACAATTCCGTTACATCGTTTTGGCAATTTCGTCTTCTCAAGTAATCTCTAGTCTGTTGGGTTTATTGCAGTTTTTAGAGATATTGTCCTCTCTTTTTTTTTCAACTTTTGTTTTATTATGTCTTTAATTTCCACAAGTTTTTCTCTCTCCTTTATATGCTTTATATATACATTTGCTTTGGCCCTAGTTAAATTAAAATATATATGCTTCTAAAATATATCTCAGTGGATCAAATGTAACAATAGATTGCGTTAGTGGTGCCGGTTAATATTAAGTGAACTATTTCAAGTATATCTTAGATGTAGTTATTTTTTCTTCATAACAACCTCTGTTTTAATTTGCTTTTCTAGTTATTTTACATTAAAGTATTTTATAGTATATATGAAGATAACAAAAGTTGTAGTTTTTTGTGTGTGTATAAACTAAAACAATCAATTCAATTCATTTGATATGTTTGATAGAAATCATAGTTAAGAACCACATATTGCGATGAGGGTTTTGAGAGACCCTCTAATTTTTGATACAATAATCAAACTTCAAAAAATCTCTACGAAAAAAATATAAATTTTTGGTACACATGATTCAATAAATCTCTCTTCAACGTTGAATCAGCTTTACTCAGATTTGAATTGATTTCTTTATGCTCCGTCACAACCGGCTTGTTGGCTCATAAATTAAGAAGGTAGAGCATAAGATTGGAGCTCGGAGATGGAATCCAATAAAAACCACGAAAAATTATATTGCTGTGTTAAGAGAACACTCTGAACATGTCTCTCTCTAAAGAGCTGAAACTCAAGTAGTAGTATTCATATAAGAATAGCTAGAAGAAGAATACACAGCCCCTATGGCTCTCTCTCTTTCTCTCTCTCTCTTTCTCTCTCTCTCTCTCTCTACACACCAAAGTTAGAGTAATGCAGAGGTTTCTGCTTCCACAAAGCAACGACGAAGATTAGTGGCTGATAAAAGGTCATGAAGTGACCAGAAGCAGCTAACTCAGAGGGGACTTTAGCCTTCCAAACTCTTTTGGTTAACTTAGTAAGTATCAGCTTTAGTTTTTGTTAGACTCCCTTTGGAACCAAATCCACATTTTTGTAGAGGGTTGGGACTTGGGACCATGCGGGTTCTTCACCACGAAGAAGGTGGGCTTTGCTCTGCGCCTTTTTTATGTGTCTGTAAGAATCGGAGTGATTATGATGAAACTTCCTGAAATGCTAGGTTGAGTTCAAGGACAGACTTGGCCACCAAACCTCCTCTTCTACACACAGCCCAAAACAGATATACATGTGAGCTTTATAGACTCTTACAACATTGATGAAGAACTGTGAAATCTTCATTGTTCACTAAGTTACGGTGCTTACCTTGATAGAGAGGGAAGGCAGGCTTTGACTTTCTCTAGTTCCACAAAGCAACGACTATAGCGCTCCATCCTACATAGCAGTTAAACATGTGTTTGTTGAGCTCCAAGAGAGTATGCTATCAAAATTATGATACACGATGGCTTAGATATCCAGTTAAGGTTGAAACCACGCCAACCTTTGCTCAGCTTCGATATCTACACCAACAGATGCTGGAGCTGACAGTGATGAGTAAATTGGTGACCCATACATTCTAACCAGCTTCAGCAGCAAATTCAGGGAAACGCTCAAATGCCTAAATATAATATAATATTGTTAGAAACATTATGAGCACAAATGTATTGCATCTTTGATCGTAAAGATTCAAGCCTGTTCAGTGTATTATATTCTTTTGCATCCACCAGACATTATTAATAACTTAGCACGAAGACTCTGCCATTATTTCTTAAGAAAAGTGAATGCTTACTGATCCATGTCACTCCCTAGAAGAGCTGTTAGAATGGGAAGAAGGGAGGTACAAGTATCCAAAGTCAGAATCTCATTTCTCTCGGTTATTATACTCAGTACATCCGCAATAACCTGTAACCAAGGAATAAGAAGAGTTGCTTCAGCTGATAATCTTTTTCAGATATCCTGCGATTTATAGAAAATTGAAGCTACTCACAGCATTATCAGCCATCTTCTCCATCGAACCTATCGAGTTTTTTACATCATTCCTTTCCCAATATCTACGAACTACCTGCAAATTTGGTGAAACGATTTAAGAAAAAATAAACAAGATGTCTTTCGAATCCTAAATCAGAAGCCCTTGGCATCTCAACCACCTATAAATTCCACCAACATTGGGAAGGTATAATATGTAAACACATGTAAACGATAACAAACAAAATTGAGTCAAGTTCCGTGCTTTGTCAAGAAACAGGAGAACATCAAGCCCAGCTTTCTGCTCCCAGCTAAAATGATAAAAAAATTCTTCGACATGCCGAGTGTTGAAATAGTAATTCTAAGCGGTGGTGGATAAGGCATATGCATTGAAAAACTCTTTAAATATTAAAGCTATTAGTCTAACTAGGACTGAGCCAACAACATTATCGCAACTTGACCGCTTTCATGTTACCTGTAACTTAGCCAAACGAGACTGCATAGAGCTGACAAATTGATCGTGCTTCCCCATTATGTCTTCAACAATATTATCTTCAGAAGGAGAATCACTCCCTTGTTCAACCGGCATATGGTTTCCTCTCTGCTTGAACTACACGGAAGTAAATACAATATGTATTATTTCTGGGTCTCAGAGGAGTAGGAGCAAAAGCATGAGCAGATGTATTAGTAACCATGGAAATTCATGTCTATTAAGATGCTCTGAAGACATTAACATTAGAGATTTTAAATAAATCAGAAACAGTAGTTTCCTCTTTGTCCATTACTCTTATTCCTGTCTCCCTCTTTTGTTGCACTTTACAGCCAATGTGTCAATGCATCAAGACCTCAACCCGAAAACAGAAGATTTATTTAGGCTATTACCATATTTGAAGGGCGGATGTTAGAAGCAGGCACATTTACAGCCGGAAAATTCGAAACAGGACCCTCGAAGTTTGAAAATCTTCCTCTTCTCTCCCTATTTATGATGAGCGACTGGAATCTTCCTGATATGGTATGAGACATGAGTGAGAACCAACTCATTTTCAATGAAAAGGTGAATGCTGGGTCGAAAGAATTACCTCCTTTCTGGCTTTCAGTGGGACTTGGATCTCTATTTGATTTGTGGCTTACCAAGTCATCTGAAAGAAAGACTAGAGCTTAGAACTAAGAACATCATCTATCAAACTCAACATAGCTACGGAGAATTTACAGGGGCCAACTATACAAGTGAGTTGTTATCTGAATACGCCGCACCTAAAAGCACCACATTTTCTTAAACACTGATTCCTTCCACAATTGGCAGGTTTCTCAGTGGAGTAAGACCCTCATTAATATTAACCCTATATGCCACTTTTAAGGGGCCAAGGTAGCGTAAGACTATCCTCTGACATTCATATTTGCACTAATACAGGAAAAGATTCGAAGGGACCACAACATACAGTTTTCATCGTGGTTTCTTGAAGGTGATCCCATCCGTGACCTTGAATTACTCCTGCCGTATCTCTTGTATCTAAAATCATTGATGCTTCGCTCAGCTGCACCCCGCATGCCACCCTTGCTACCAGGAAATGTATTCCCATCTGGGATATTACTTGGTTCAACTGGCTGAGACTCTGAGATTTCGAGAACCGAAGCGTTTGGCAGATCTGGGTTATTTCTGCTGCTAGGCGACCTTCGAGAATCAGCCGCCTGCAACGAATAAGGCATGGTTCTTGCAATTATGTCAAGTTCTGCTCTGGATTCAGTTGCCTGCTCTATTCTAGGGTCTTCTCTGGGGACAATGACCGGAACAAAATCTGCTGACTTATTGACAGGATTCGCCTTTGGGTTAGCTTTTGTAAAACTCCTCCTTGATGGTGCAGCATTAGAGACAGCCGTCGAAACACCGGAGGCGGCTTTTGAAACACTGGTTAAACTGACCCTGTGAGGAGTGCCTGGTACACTTCCCGTGGCTTCAAACAGCAGACAAAACAAGAAATGGCATATCATTAATCAGCGCTGAGATAAAAGTAAGAAGAGACAGAGAAAAATAATAGAAGCAAGCATACATGACAAGGTCCTTGACTCTTTAGCAACATCTGAATTTTGAGAAACTGACAACCTTCCAAGAGGCTTTGATTCCTTCAACAAAGAATCTGAATTTTGGGACGTTGATGACCTTCCAATGGACTTTGTTTCTTTCGTCGAAGGATCAGAATTCTGAGAAACAGATAATCGTCCGAGAGACTTTGTTTCTTTCAATAAAGGATCTATGCTCTGAGAAACGGACAGCTTCCCGAGAATAGTCTTTGTGTTATTATCATTGAGAACTACTGGATCTCTTCCTGAGCCAGATCTTTTCTCTGGATGACCATTTGACTGAGCAGCGCCTCCAGCCAAGCCTGGCTCAGTACGCTGACCATGCATCCGAAAATGAGTGGGGGCGTAGAGATTACAAATAACAGCTACAGTTTAACAAAAGGAAATTAAAAAATGTAGGGAGAGAGAGGAATACCGAGAGATCTACAACCCACACGCCTACACAACTTTGATTGTATGAGCAACCAAGAAGCTTTCCCTCGTGAACATTCATATCTGACAATCTTGACCATCCAACATCCACTCCATCATGACATCTAATTGGCTCCCACGAGAAAATCTACAATTTGCAGAGGATTAAACTACAGGAGTCCATTTTGAAAGCAACGGAGTAAACATAAGAACGGATGATCCTCAAAAGATGATTTCGATTAATATTTATGAAAATTCAAAACTACCAAATGCGTATCAAAGTATAAAAAATGTTACCTTGAGACTTTCTTGCAGTCCACAAAGCACCGTCTTTCCATCTGGATTAAAGCTCAGGCAACGGACCCCAGCAATCTAGCGAAAATGAGAATATTAAGAGGTGGATTGAGAATAAAATGCCACCAATTTGACTCAGCGTAAAAGAAGTAGTACCTCAGGTCCACCAGAACCAATTAGCTCGAATGTTTCAAGATCCCAGAATTTTACAGTCCTATCAGCTGAACCTGTTACCACAGGCAAAACGTAAAAATTTAGGTGAACGTTGCCACAGTATTAAAATCATGTAGGGGGACCAGAAGGCAACAAGTCAAAAAAGTTGGAATTCTATTGTTGAACATTCTGAATAACTCTTTGTAACCACACCCCCTCTATAATATGTCCAAGGAAATGAAAAATGCTTTGCATGCATAGGTTCTCCCAGATCTCAAATCAAAAAGCTAAAAAGATAAGATGGCCACAAGGGTTTCAATCACGTAGAAGATAATGACGCCATAACACATGAATCTGAATAATCGGGTTGGGCTGGGTTGGTTACCACAGCGTTACATTTGTGATCAATGATCATTCACTCTTAGCCTAGAAATTTTATATGTGTTGGCATCAAGTATATCATCCCAAAGGCAGAAAGCGTCGGTGTTAGAAAATTTCAAGAGTAATACAAACCTGTTGCCAGCAGAAATTCATGAGGATGAAAATCTAGGCTTTGAATTTGCCCTTCATGACACTTAAACTCGGTCAACAGTTTTCCAGCTGTTAAATCCCACACCTGGTAAAGATAAACTGCATATCAGATCCATTATAAGATAAATCCCACCAACATGAAAGCAGCTACCAACATGAAAGCAGCTACCAACCTTCACAATGTTGTCCTCTCCTCCAGATACAACCCAGCGACCATCAGGGGTGAATCTGAGTACATTGACTCCTCGAGTGTGACCCTTGTAAGTATGGATGGGACCTTTTTTTCGTAGATCCCATATCTTAAGGTTTGTGTCTAGTGAACCAGACGCAAAGAACTCACCAAAAGGGTGAAAATCCACTGATATGCAATTCGACCTGTGACCAGTGAGAGTCCTGACAACTACTCATCGAAGCAAGTGAAAGAATGCATAAGTAATCATAGGAGTTAGTCAAACTGAGCTAAATAAGTAGGGTCTTTTTAAACTGCTAAACTTACTCTTTGCCTCCTCCAAATCCCAAAGTTTGATCGTACCACTAGCAGCTCCTGCTGCAACTAAGACCTCCGAAGCATCAAAGGTCACTGAATCAATTCCGCTCGAGTGCCCATACAAGCTCTGACCACAATCATCCAAAATAGATGAGAGACCACTCTAGTTCATTATATGCTAATCTATAGAATTTCTCCTAAAACCAACACATAGTGCAGCAAGGCAAGGCAGGAAAGAAGCAGTAGACGGAGAACTGACCAGAATGGCGTTGGGCTTACCGATAGCCCAGAGATTGACCTTGTGATCTTCCCCACCTGTTACCAAAACCCTAGATGATTTCCTTCCGATCTTGAGACAATTGACTGCAGCAGAATGTGCCACAAATTCCTCTTTGTATCACACAAGTCAAGGCTAAGCAATAGTACCAGATGCGACTCTAGTCAAAACTCAACTTGACTTTGATAGTCTTAAATTCAAACACACAAGTCTCGAGAGGTCTTAAATTACTCCACGGGGAAAAAGCAAAGGATAAAAAGACGAAAACAGATCTCGTGCACCTCATAGTAAAAGCAGCAGATCAAGCACGGCACTTTTGTTTGTTAATCAACGACTCCTAGAACAAACCCTAAAAATAGAATCCCGAGAGAATGAAAATTGGTATTAAAAAAAAAAAGGATACGCAGCTTGTAGGCTCGCTTGGTATTCATGGCGGAAACGAAACCCTTGCAATGGAGGAGGACATTCAAATTCCAACTCTCAACCAGACAAAAAAATATATCCAAGAAAGCACAAAGCTTTCTCAAGATCTCCGCTTCTCAGCCGCTGACCCAATCTGAAATGTCGAACGGAAAATAGATCAAAAACCCAGAAATCATCTGGGAAGTAAAAAAAAAAAAAGGAGATAGAGAGAGAAGCCACGAGGAAATGACGCCGTACCAGCAAAAGGGCTTAACTTTTTCTTCCAATATAAAAAAAAAAAAAAAAATTCCGAAAAACGCCAATATTACTCCGCCTGCTTCTTCTGCTCCCGAAGAATTCAAATTGGTGAAGAGAGATGAAACGGGTTGAACAGGATTTGTAAACTGAAAGGGGAAGTTTTTAAGGAACAGTGAAATATCTAAATCGAAACGTCGTTGTTCCCTTAGAAAAAAGGGAAGAAAATCTAAGGAGAAGAGAGAAGTAGTAGAAGTTGAATGAGAGTATTTTAAAGTGATTTCTCTTTCTCCAATGGCGAAGTAAAAAAAGGGAGCAAGAGAAGAGAGAGAATGGCAGAGAGCACAGCACAACGGAGGAGAGAGAAGCAAAAAGGAGGCGCAGAGAGAGAGAGCCTTTTTAACCTTTGGCTACTACGTCTTCTTTCTTTCTCCCTCTCTCTATTTCAAATTCCAAAAACAAATTTTTTCATTTAATTTTTGGTTTCCTCCTCATTTTTCATGCCTCTCGCTCGTATCACATTATGAGATAAGCAATGCTCACTATAGACCAAGTGCATATTTATGATCACATCAAATACATTATTGTAGATTTTCTTCATTGCACCTAATATGATTTGGGAATTCATGATCTGGGTGCTCTCATAAATTAGGCAATTGAATCGTCCGAAATTTGTATTAGAATCATTTGTATTATTGTACTAATGTCGTCGCTATATCTCATATAATCCAGATTCAAACTTAGTATTGTACGTGGAATATACAAAATAGAGTATATTCGGATGATAGGGTCAAATTTATGTACGTGCATACCAAATAATAATTTTTTCAATCATAGAAAGTGGTGGTTACATTGCACAATTGAATTCCCGGGTTGCAAATTAGTTCTTAAGAATTTTTTTTTTTTTTTTTGAATATATGAGACTACTACTGTCGGTGCTATAATGGAAATGGACATGTAATCATTAATATGTGATAATTGCTTAGATGATACATATTTTATTATCATGGACCCCTGTCGATAAGTTTTAAGATTCTTGTAAATGAAAACATTAATATGTATTAATTGTTGGTCGATCTCATGTCTAAACAATCAAAAGCAAAGATGAAGTTATCATGATTTATCGACGGTGAGTAAATCTTCCATCTGCTATTTATATATTCTAGTCTCTAAAACATTTTTATCGATGATGCCATGTAGTGTGAGGATAAATAAGCGAACCAATAGGAAACTATAAAATTATATCGTGTACAGAATCAATGAAATAACAGTGACATTAGATAGACCAACGTTGGATCGACAAAAAAACAATAGTTGAAGTTTTGGCTTGATAATAACGGACGACCTAATTGCATGCGTCCATCAGAGATCCCATCATCACGCACAAGTACACAACTCAAAATCTAAAAACAAAAACAATTACTTTTTTTGGGGGGGTTAACAGATTAAAAACATTTTTAGTTGATAACAGAGTTAATCTAAATCGTTTCAGTTTACAAGTTTTTGAGAAAGCAAATCCCTTTTTCCTCACCCGTACTGTTCCAATGCTGTTTAAGTAAAATTGATAGTATTTCATAATCACACATTATTAATCGACCTAAAAAAAATCATGAAACAAGAATAAAATTACAACCACTACGAAAATAAAAAATGACAACCAAATTTTGAAACAGAAGCCTACAATTACGGGTATAAGCCGTTTTGACTATGAATTACTTTGTCGTCCCTCTTATAATTGGCTGCTTTGCTTCTCAAAGTGCACTCTCGCTCATTAAAAAGTTAAAATCAATCATTTGCCACCATGGTCTGCCCTGGCCTGGCCTAGATGTGCTGTCACTACTAAATCTGAGTTTTGTAATCCATTAATCTTTTTTTTTTTTTTTATTATGTTATTGTTTTTGAAGCTCGAATCTCCTCCCATCTACTCCAGTTTTTAATAAACGTTGGAAGACGTGATACATGGACGTGTTAGTACGTTAGAGTCGACCAACAATAATATTCCGGGTTTTTAGTGATAAAACATCTTAACTAAAGATGATTCGGATAAAAACCCCTCAATTAAAAACTTAATGGATAAAACCCCTCAATTTAAAGTCTGTTAGTGAAACATCCTCTCCGTCTGTAGCGGCGTTAAAAAATGAAACAGATCAATGTTAAGACGAAAAGCGGCGTATTGAGATGCAGAAAAACGACAGGAGTTTTAAAGCCAAGTCAAACGAAAAAAAATCAAATTGAATCCAGATCCAAAAAATTCACACCTTGAAAAGCATGAGAATAAGCTTGATTTGCTTCGCCATAAGAATAATTTTGAAGTGAAACAGAAAGAAGAACAAGAAAATTGGAGAGAAGAGATTGAGAGGTGAAATTGGAGAGAATTTTGAGCTAAAACATAAAGAAAAAGCTGAGAAATAAAGAGAGGAGACTGAACAGAAGAGCAAAGTTCTTGAGATTGAATTGAAGCACATGAAGTTAGAAGAAAGATCAAAATTGTTGTTGATTTCTTATGGTAAGAACAAATTAGCTATGTTTTTAGGTGTCGTTTGTTTGATTCTGAAGTGAAGAAACTATCAAACAGTACATATAAGATAGCTCTAAGCCATATAAGGAGCAATCGTGAAGCCATATGGATAAGCTTGTTGAAGTGCTTCTCGAGAAAGAAACTATTGGAGGCGAAAAATTTCGGGAAATTCTCTCCGAGTTTACTGAGATCCCACCAGAAAATGGGGTTCCTACCTCAACAACATCAACTCTTACCTCCACACAAACACCAGCTCTTGTCTAAAGTAATGAATCTGTAGCCTTGGGATAATACTTAATTTTTTGTAAATTTCTTACAATCAAACTCGGGCTTAGGAATGTGACACTATCCCAATTCCCAAATAAATGTTCAAAATTGAATTGGTATATTCACCAAAGCTGTGTGTTCTAGATAATTCAATCTTACGACATTTCTCTTGCACAAACAAGTTACAAGCTTCAACATCTTCTTTACGATTCAGTTCACACAATTTTTATTGAATTGTATGCATATTAGTTGTCTAGATTTGCGAAACTATAACTGAAGATTCAAAGGTGTTTTCAAACTTTGCACAAGCATATAACCCTGCAACTCAAACTTATATACATTTGCAGTAAAAATAACTTTAAGCCAATACCATGATTTCTCTGTTCCATGAACATGAAAGCAAATCACCAAACTAGACAGATATTGTGTTCTTTTTTCTTCATCCTTTCTCGGCTAAAACAGCAAACCTAAAACCAAGAGTAACATCATTGTAGCATCCCCTATCGACATTCTAACACGTTGGTATCTCTACAATCACCGTTTTACCTCTTGTTAGTTCAAATTTCCACAACAATCCATTCTTAATCTCTCCCAGTCCACTTTTTATCCACAAAAACTTTTTTACAATATGAAATTAGGGTGCGTCATGTGATTGAATGAATTTGGGGATTTTAGAGTTTAGGGATTTCACATGTTTCGATTTCGAGATTTAACGCATCTTGTTGTTTGAAGAAGAAATCATGTCGTTTTAACATTATCTTTGTTTTTTTTCTGGCATCCCAAAACGTAGCGTTTCGGTTTAATGTAATCCGTTCGTTTTTTAACGCCAATACAGACGGAGAGGGTGTTTCACTAACAAACTTTAAATTGAGGGGTTTTATCATTAAGTTTTTAATTGAGGGGTTTTTATCCGAATCATCTTTAGTTGAGGGGTTTTATCACTAAAAACCCGGAATATTCCTCACAAAATCACAACATATTATTACTAAGTTTTTTTTTTATCTACCTCCGAGAATCATGACAAACTCATGATTGTACTAAGAAAATTGGAGTGTATCTATGATGAAGTAGTTTACCTCACGACATCTAAATTTGACTATGCTCTACCTAATATATCATGTTTCCGACAAGTCTTTCAAGTTTATTGGAATAGCAAACCGAGAATGGGACTCACGAACGCGAACAGCCGGAATGTTACTTCTATCAAGTTTCAATAAACATGATATAAATCAACATAAGTTTAGGTATTTATTGTGTATTAATACATTCTCCTCCTACATTCAGACCACAAAGTTTCCAGGGTTTTGGTAAATCCAATTTGAGGCAGTTGGAGTTGGATATTGAATCGCCTCCTCGGTTGCCAAAAGATGTCAATACCTCAACGACGAGGCTGATGACGACTTGCTCAAAAACAAATGAATTTATTTCTCCTCTATTTCACTATAAAATGCGACATCACAGGAGGAAAGATCATTACCAATACCTCAATGACGAGGCTGACCTATATACAAACCTCTCTTCAACAAACACTATAAAAGAGTAAAGGTTGTATAAAAACAAAGAGATGAATGCGAATTCCAAACCAAAGATCTGCATCGGAAAATAATCCGACAGGCTCCTTCAAGTACAATTCACACTATATACACTATCCACTCAATACCACCCACCGTATGAAACCCTTTGAGAACATGATACTTTCAATGATGTTTACCTCTCAGGTACTACTAACCCGATCTAGTAGAATCAGTGTGATCGATCGAGATCCAACCTTCTCGTTTCAGGATACTTTAATGATGCTAGTCTTAAATGGCAACTCCAAATCTAGTAAACTAGGTGTTATCCCAAGTTGGATCTTGTCATCCTGATACGGAAGAAATTGGCGTTTGAAACAATCCTCAGCCTCAATTACCCATACGAGTCAAGTCTCCATATCAAGATCCAACTTTTCGTTTCTGAGATGAAGTATACACATCTATCTAACAGTGGGATATATCAATAACGAGATTAAGGCAATGGATGAATCAAACAACAAATGGGGGTGAAGGGCTCATGTATATGATTGCTAAAACGTATACATACATCAGTACATACAAATCATCCACAACGTATACCCCATTCCCAGGTTTCAGTGAACGAACAACAAAAGACACTGATTGAGAAAGAGAAGAGAGAAAAAGAATTTGCCTTTGTTGTTAGCTCACGGATCGATGAACTCGAACTCGTCTTCCTTGAGATGCGCGAAAAATTTGACAGGGCTACCACCTTCAACCTCTTTGAAGAACTCCACCTTGTACGGAAGATTAGCTGATATCCGTTTCCCTTTCCAGACGGCGACGTAATCTTTGAGTTTACCTTCCATCCCTTCCAAATCAACCTCCGGCTCCGGAACGCGATTTACATGATAAACCTTCAACGGCGCAGTTACCCTAACCGTAGATCCTACCTTCGCCTTCGCTTCCGCTTCGATCTCCGCCTCCGATGGCGGCGGCGACGACGAAGGATCGGCCTCTGCGTTCACCGAATCCGCGGATTTCACAGCTACATCGCATCGAATCGTCATCCTCGAAGTTCTTCTCGAGCTCGCGCGTTTGATTCGAGATTGAGAGGCGAAAACCGAGAAAGGTGCGACGATGCAAGATTTGAGCGCCATGGGGCCAGTGGCAGCAGCTGTGGCGGAAGCGGAGAGACGGCCGTGAGAAGCCGGAGGGCGAACGGCGGCAGAGAACGCCGGTGATAAAGCGACGATTGAGCTACTCATCAGAGTGGGAGAGGATAAAACGTGTTTGAAGATTGAGGCAAAAGTGGAAAATAAAGCAATCTGCGGAAAAATATACAACCGTCTCAGTTTTCTTTTTCAGTCTGCTTTATTACTCCTAACTAATGGCCACACCAACACAAAACGATAACAGTAAAAGTAAAAATAGTAGAGAGTAGTTAGAAAAACGGACACTTGAGAAAAAAGAAAAGAAACAATACTCCTTAATCGTTAAATGAAAGATTTTAGGCTTTACAAAAAATCACCTAAATCTTTGTTATATAACAACTACTATTTTCGAATGATGAAGAATACTAGTTGTGTAGTTGTAGTAGGTTTATGTTATGGTTAGAATGATGATGGTAAAATATGCATTTACCTTTATTTATCTGGACGCTATACGAAGATGATTAGAAATAGACGTGGCAATGAAACATGCGGACAAAAAAAACGTGTGAATGAAATGGATAAACAACTAAGATTCGGGAACTTAAAAGGATAAGAGTGAATACTAAGAAGTGACAAGGGAAAGAGAAAAAGACCACCAGAAATAGAAGACACGCACGTGTCCTTTTGAAAAGGACAATGCGAGAATTTCACGGGATGAGGAACGTGCGGCTTCAAGTAATTGTAAGAGCATATGCTTTAGAGTTTCGAGTCAGGCGCAGAATCTCTATGATACTATAATTTTATAGCCTCATTGATGTACAGATGTCCACAGGTGAGATCAATTCCATGTATGATTAAAGGCATAGAAAAGCTCAACTACGTACTGCATGTTGTTGTAGTCCAAAAAATAACAAAATTCATCTACATACAATACAACCCAAGTAATATCTGTACCAAACCGGTCTAACCCATTATAGAAACCTGTGTGAGTTGACAAATTCAAGCGAAAAGAAAGGGAAACACACACACAAATCATTGTCGGAAAACACATATAGTACATATACGATTCAAAACACAAACATGAGAAAAAAGGGCAAGAGTATATACAAAGGGAACTTATGGCACAAGAAGGATGGTGATCACTGTTTTCAATACTCTCATGTTATTTCTCTTATCGCATTAGCAAGCTATCGACGCCGACCAGAACCAAAAACCAAATACAAAAAAGGATTCCAGATATATAAACACCCAAACACTTTCTCTCTCTCTCTCTCTCTCTCTCTCTCTTTCTTCTCTCCCTCCATCCACATAATTTGATGAGATTAATAACTATAAATGTCGTTCAGGAGCATTACCGATCAATCTGCATTGTTCCGGTAGCATTGTCGATACCACTTCTCCATTCAATCCAAACAGCTCTCCGTCTATACCACAACTGTCATGTGTCTGTTTTCCCGCCTTTATCTTCACCGACTTCACCTGCAATTGTCATGCAATTCGATCAACTATACTCTTCTCTACTCTACACTTATAATATAAGATTATGTTTGACCGTAAATAAGAATATAGGGAAGAAAAGGAGAGATAGCCTTGAGAGATGAACAATTACCTTTACACACTCGACATACGGAAGCGAAAGGTGTCGACCGGTTTGCAGAAGAATAAAAAACCTCAGCAACCTCAGTCTTCCACAACCATGAACCAGGATCATGTCCATTGTACCATCGTCATGTTCTGAATTGGGAGCCACGACTTGAGAGCTCTGCACAGTCCGACAAGCATGGTTACAGACCATGATGCCAAGGAAATGTCCCTTCCTAGCAACCCATTTATCTTCAAATCTTGGTGTGATGGTTTGCTTCCTCAGTCCCGTCTCTATATCCTCAGGAGGACCTGGCAGCTCGATCGAGTTTTCTACATCCCAAGCAGACGGTTCAGAGTCCCATTTGGGTCCCGCATCCCAGATTGGACCTGGGTCGGATACAGTGGATGAAATGTCTTCTCTGTCATGAGCACCGGCATTCCCCCATGAACATCGAGTTGGAGGGTCCTGCACGGATGTTAACCCCATCCATCCTTTATCTGTTCTTGACTTTGACCTTGTCCTTGGCCAATTAGGGGTTGTTGACTGTCCTTGAGGATGAATAACTTCTTGCTCAGCTGTAACATCTCTTCTGCCAGAGGACAATCGTTTCATTTTGGGATCTATTCCACGAACATATTCAGATGGCTCTGTGCTTGCATGTGTGCTGCTACATGTGTCTAGCTCGCCTACGCTTGGGGTCATTATGGAGTCAATACTTGATAAACTGGAGGCTCTAGGCATTCCTTCTTTGCTTGATCTCCTCATTACATCCGTGTAAAGATCTTGCACATCAACAACTTCCTTTTCAAGCCTAGTTTTATCTTCTGCATCCTCTTTTTGCGCCGGAAGATATTCCACTTCATAGCTATACTTTGGCAAACACATGAACTTGAGGAATCCAGCAACTAGGTAACGCATAGGACCAAAGCGTTTTTGGTATTTCTCAGAGAGCTCCAAAACTGCAAATAGAGCACAGTTCAAAAATCATGAGTATAGATATAGCAAGGGAATGTGACGAGCAATATATGCATGAAAGTACTGATGTGCAAAAGAAATACTTCATCGGAACTGTAAATGGGTGGAGAGAGATTTCCAGCCTTTTGCACAAGTTCATTGTGTTTAATCTTATCCATAACACGTTTGAAGAACTAGGCGATTTTCAGCTTCTAAATTCATCATTAGAAGACAGTAGTGCATATTCTGACAATATTGCAGAATGCTATGACAAGCAAGCGTCTTGGGAATCAACAGAGAGTTCACACTGACAGTTACGACATTAAAAGATAAACCTAAAAAAATTCTCCTCGAATGCATGAGTGATGCAAATAGTTGCAGACACATCGAATGAGCAAAGAAGCTAGGAATACATAATCAAAACTAACCACACTTGAGAAACAATTTATCAATGGAAGCTCTTAAAAGACAAAGCACGCAGGTATTCTCACTTACCATCGCTAACAAAACCATAGTAGGAGACAGTCATTCCAAAGTGTATTACACCCGTATGAATCCATTCAACAGCAAAGACATCAGTAGCTGTTAGACCACCCTGAAAAAAAAATCCTTTGAGCTGAGAAAACATAAATTAAGCAGAAGCTAAATAATGTTGGTGGCCATATAAACCAAAGCAGGGGCCAATGGGATTTTAGCCAGGACAGGAGTACCTTCACAATAGAGAGTGCTGCCGAAATAGGATCTCTAACACCAAGAACAGTCCAGACTAACGAGTTATCAGAGCCAGCAGGCACTATTCCAATTGGGATAGAAACTCCTTCTTTCTGATTGCTTCGAGAAAGTAGACCATTAAGAACCTGCAACATTGGAAAGGGGTAGGGCATGAGAAGAGACTTCATTCCAAGTAAATAGAATGTAGGAGAGGTTAACACCAAAGTGAGCATAGCTTAGGAAGGCTAACTATCACACCTCATTGATGATTCCATCACCTCCAACACAAATTATACCTGGAAGAATTATTAAGATCTCATAAGTAATAGTAGATATCTAAAATAAAAAAACGCATATTAGAAGCTGTTATGTATAACATATCATTCAGTGATGGACAAGCATTGGTACCGTCTGAGCATAAGCTAATGTCGACAGTGGAAGCCAATTCTCTCGCATGGCCCGCTTTATTTGTTTTGACAACCTCCAACTTAATCCCGGCCAGCTGTGAGAGTTTACAAAATGACACACAATACCAAAAGCATAATTATTTGATAAAAGTTGCATAATAGGGTTGGAGAAAGAGAAATATTCTTTACGGTAGTGAAGATCTAGACAACTTAATTCAGAACCCAAGTTCTGTTAGTACCTTAAAAGGTGGATAACAATGATGTAGACTACGACATCCAAATAAAACAAAAAGATGGAAAAGGTACCTTGAAAATTGGTTCCACTACATCGTGGAAAACTTTGGTAGATCGTCCATGCCCTGACCTAGGGTTCAATATGACAAGCATTTTTGGTGCACTCTTACACCTGAAGACCAGCTCAGGAGGAGTATCGATGGGGACCGAAAACAACTCAGACGAAGCCTGTTTCTTTGATACCAAAGGATGTGGCAAACAGTTGATAAAACATTGTTGATCTGCAAAACTGGCCACCCATTGAACCGCTTCTTCCACTGTAGGTGCGATGAAACGGAAATCCTTGCGGCTTCTCTTTGGTTTCGAGAAGCAAGAAAGGCCACA
>JAHZTW010000005.1:18885719-19129598 GCA_020283515.1 Alliaria petiolata | reverse complement strand
CAGGAGTACCTTCACAATAGAGAGTGCTGCCGAAATAGGATCTCTAACACCAAGAACAGTCCAAACTAACGAGTTATCAGAGCCAGCAGGCACTATTCCAATTGGGATAGAAACTCCTTCTTTCTGATTGCTTCGAGAAAGTAGACCATTAAGAACCTGCAACATTGGAAAGGGGTAGGGCATGAGAAGAGACTTCATTCCAAGTAAAAAGAATGTAGGAGAGGTTAACACCAAAGTGAGCATAGCTTAGGAAGGCTAACTATCACACCTCATTGATGATTCCATCACCTCCAACACAAATTATACCTGGAAGAATTATTAAGATCTCATAAGTAATAGTAGATATCTAAAATAAAAAAACGCATATTAGAAGCTGTTATGTATAACATATCATTCAGTGATGGACAAGCATTGGTACCGTCTGAGCATAAGCTAATGTCGACAGTGGAAGCCAATTCTCTCGCATGGCCCGCTTTATTTGTTTTGACAACCTCCAACTTAATCCCGGCCAGCTGTGAGAGTTTACAAAATGACACACAATACCAAACGCATAACTATTTTATAAAAGTTGCATAGTGGGGTTGGAGAAATAGAAATATTCTTTACGGTAGTGAAGATCTAGACAACTTAATTCAGAACCCAAGTTCTGTTAGTACCTTAAAAGGTGGATAACAATGATGTAGACTACGACATCCAAATAAAACAAAAAGATGGAAAAGGTACCTTGAAAATTGGTTCCACTACATCGTGGAAAACTTTGGTAGATCGTCCATGCCCTGACCTAGGGTTCAATATGACAAGCATTTTTGGTGCACTCTTACACCTGAAGACCAGCTCAGGAGGAGTATCGATGGGGACCGAAAACAACTCAGACGAAGCCTGTTTCTTTGATACCAAAGGATGTGGCAAACAGTTGATAAAACATTGTTGATCTGCAAAACTGGCCACCCATTGAACCGCTTCTTCCACTGTAGGTGCGATGAAACGGAAATTCTTGCGGCTTCTCTTTGGTTTCGAGAAGCAAGAAAGGCCACACGAACCCTTTCCAATTGGATAAGCATGCACGGTGAAATGCCTGAGACCGACATTGTACGTCAACTGTCAAAAATAACAAAAACATGTATAAGTTTGTTGACTCTGTTCGTTCTTACAATACAGAGAGTCCATTGCAAAGGCCAATTACTCCAAGAGACAGGGGATTTTACCGAGACAACATCGAAAAGCTGTAGCATGTCAGAACCCCAAACCAGAGCCCTGCTTGTAAGCTTTGCATCAACTGCTTTTTTGTTAGAGGTATCTGTGGCAGATGGTTGCTGTATCTCTGTCGCATCTTTCCCACTGGCCGATTTTCTCTTATCCAACACAAGCTTCCCAGAGTAAACAAGACTACCTAGCAAATCTGATTTCTCATCACCTCCACCAATATCAATCCGATGCTCATCAGCTTTTGGTTTCACCTGTGGATCATTCGTAGTAGTAATCTCAGGACGTCTCGAAGATGCCTTCACCTTCTTGCTTCGCTTTTCAGGGAATACCACAGGGGATGACTGCTGAGATCCGCCGGTGGCTATTTGAGAGCAAAAACCCAAGCGCCTAAGCGACTGTTGTGCCTGAGGGATCGCTACTCTTAAAGAAGGATTCCGGTTCACGCCACTCTTCTGCATATCCGTAAGCTAATCTCTCTGCTCCCGAGTCCCGCCGGCGAAACAAACACAGAGCGATCGGGAGGCATACACAAACAAAAAACCCTAAACTCTTCGATGAGCCACAAGCAGAGGAATCAAACAACCTTCTTGAGACTATGTCTCTGTCGAGCTGGTCAACAAACAGATTCCGGAGAGAATTATGGCAGCGAACCCATTCCTAATCCAACCGCGAAAAAACCCGTAGCCACCGTATCAGATCCGTCTACGCGTTTTCGGGAATTTTCCTTGTTCAAAGCTTCCTGTAAGAAAATTCGAGCCACGGATCGATTCATATGCAGCATTTGATCGAAATTCTATCAAAATAACAACACTACTCGACAGATCATGCGGAATCGTAAGAAATGGAAAAAAAAAATGAAAAGAAGGATAAACGAATCTGAACGGAATCGACGCTTGATTAAAACACAAGATTGAGAGCTGCTTAGCTATTTCGTCTCTTACCTTAATCTCTCGGCGAAGAAAAAGAAAAAATAAGAGATAGAGAAGTGTAGCAAAGTAACGCCGCCGGATCGGAGGATCTGAGAACCGTCAGAATTGAAGAGAGGTGGCGAGGAGGGAGAGAGAGAGAGAGAGAGAAGAAGACGATAATGGCGGAGATGACTCGACTCTATTCGATTCGATTGGATTCGACTCGACAGCAGAAACCTATGGCCCCNCGTATCAGATCCGTCTACGCGTTTTCGGGAATTTTCCTTGTTCAAAGCTCCCTGTAAGAAAATTCGAGCCACGGATCGATTCATATGCAGCATTTGATCGAAATTCTATCAAAATAAGAACACTACTCGACAGATCATGCGGAATCGTAAGAGATGAAAAAAAAAAGAAAAATAAGGATAAACGAATCTGAACGGAATCGTCGCTTGATTAAAACACAAGATTGAGAGCTGCTTAGCTATTTCGTCTCTTACCTTAATCTCTCGGCGAAGAAAAAGAAAAAAATAAGAGAGAGAGAGAGAAGTGTAGCAAAGTAACGCCGCCGGATCGGAGGATCTGAGAACCGTCAGAATTGAAGAGAGGTGGCGGGGAGAGAGAGAGAGAGAAGAAGACGATAATGGCGGAGATGACTCGACTCTATTCGATTCGATTGGATTCGACTCGACAGCAGAAACCTATGGCCCCCCTCCTTTCGGATTTATTTCCACTACAGAACCTTTTTTTGGACTTCTATTTTCCAAACTTTTTAATGTATTTTATTTATTTCTTTAGTCCGCTATATTCCCTTTTTAAAATTACCTTTACTTTATGTTTCTATGTAAGAACGGTTATGCTTTGTTTGCAAGATAAATTTTAAAATTCCCGTTATTAGTTTAGCATCTAATGTAAATCCAAAAATAATGTATTCATGTTTAGTTGTTAACTTTGAGTTACTGTTTAAAAACTGAATGTTATTTTGATTTGATATTTGTAAAAGGGACGAACACTTTGTAAAACTTTAAATACAGTGTTATGTAGCTAAAGGTTTTAAATGATTTACTAAAGTTATACTATCAGATTAATTATAGATTATGAAATCACATTTTTAGAACATAAACATAACCGTTCTTTTATTTTTTTTGACGCCAATCTCCCTATGTATATTTGGCTAATTAATTATTCTAAAAAATCAACATATAAGTCACCGACTTTTGCATTATCTTGATAATTGATAAATCATTGATATGCTTATTTTCTTTACCAAAAAAAAAAACGAGAAACAAACAACTATTATTTTAGAAGAAAAAGTATAAAAACTAATAAGAAAGTCAACCACCGTTATACCAAATTTAGAGATATATTATAATTCTAAGTGAATGGTGATGAACTACTACGGTTTGTAGTTTACCATGTTTTCTTACTATTATATGCCCCCGAATATGCTGAAAATAACTAACAAACAAACAAAACTCTTACATGGTTTTAGCTTAGCTGTCAATATTTTCTTTGCTTGATTAAAATAGTTAGCCTTTAGACGCTATGTTGGTTTGATACTTAATTTGATGGTTTAGCTAATTAGTAATAACCTTATAATTAAAAGGGTGATTGGTGGAAGAAGTTGGTAGACGGAAGATGGTCCCTTGTCGAAAAGACCATTGCCATAAAGAAGTCATAAAAATAATGAAAGTGGAAAATTATATGTTGGTTTGGTTCATTCAACTTAGAATTCGACCAACAGGCAAGCGATGCTTCGTGAATAAGAATTGTTAAAAGAGCATCTTCTCATTATAAAAGCTTGGGACATCAAAAGGCATTATTGCTTTATTATTGTTATTTTTTGTATTACTCAAATAAAGTCTGGAATTATATTGACAATTATACAATTTCTGGGTGGAATATTCATTGCAGTGTCATAGTAGATTGTAACACGTCTTGTGCATATCCTCTAACAAAAAAAAAAAAAAAAGCTTCTGTTTTTTTGGGGGGTTAACATATAAAAGAGGAGGATTAGCCTAACTCATGGAAAACTGAGATATACGCAACATTTACGTAAACAATTTTTAGTTAAAATCAATATTCATGGTTCGTAAATCGTAATTACTCATAATTAGGCTACATAAAGGAATAAGGCCCAAGCCCAATAACGCTATCATCAAAGATAGATGCGCAGCTCGTTGTCCGTATAAGATAAAGAACTAACTTCCTCTTCCTTCTTCATTCCAAGAGGAATAAGGCCCAAGCCCAACAACGCTACAATAAATCTGATTTTAAAAAAGCAACAAATCGAATAAAAAAACAAAATGATTAAAGAAACGTTTCGTTTCATCTCCTCTATTTCCTTCTCCATTCCAAGAAGAGTAAGGCATAGTAGTAGCGGTGACTTACGTCACTTGCAGTTGCCCTCTCTCTCTCTTCAGCCTCTTGCGGCTCCTCCGGATCAAATATTCTGCTGGAGCTTGAGCTTTCCGTCAAATCCTTCTCGAGGGGCGTCATCGATCGACGATTCTCACTGCTACATTCGGCGGGTTTCCTCGTCCGTTCGTGCCGTTTCATATTCCCGTCAGTGCAATCCATATCACTGTAAAGTGTTTTCTGTCTTTGAAAATACTAGTCTTTTTTAATGGAAAGTCCGGTCGTTAGTCGTAACATGGACGCTTCTAGGTTGATTTCTGGAAATGGGATTGAAAGTTCCGACCTTTCGTTATCAAAATTCAAAAAGTTCTGACCTTTTTTGGTTGTTGTTTGGATCAACTTCACAGGTATAACTTAAATGGAGGATTACAATGGAAAGGTGAAAGGTTCGAATCAAAAGAGGTTGAGAAAATCCAAAAGTCTGGAATTTGTAGGATGGGGTTCGAAAAATCTCATTGAGTTTCTCGAATCACTTGGTAGAGATACCACCAACAAAATTTCCGAGTACGATGTTACCGATATTGTAAGGAAATATATTAGGGAGCAAAACCTTGCTGCACATCCTTCGAATAATAAGAAGAAGAGGGCAAAGACATTAGCTTGCGATAATAGGCTGCGTTTGCTTTTCGAGTGTCAGAAGATAAACGTAATCAAACTCCCTGATCTGGTAGCCAGTCATTATTTCGAGAATCAGGACGACTACTCATACTACTGTAGCCTAGAGGATGATGAACAACAGGAATTGCCTCCATCGGATAAGTTGGCTAAACAGACGAAACAGGTTGTGCAAAAGCCTAAAGGAACTATTGCTGCAATAGTGAGCGATAACATCAAGCTTCTGTATTTGAGGAAGAGTTTAGTCCAGGAACTAGCAAAGACCCCTGAAACCTTTGAGAGCAAAGTGATGGGAACTTTTGTGAGGATGAAGAATCCATGTCAGCTTGTTCAAGTGACAGGTAATCTTCAGCTGAATCAAACATGCGGTGTTTCGTTCCAAGGACTAAATTTCTGTAACTCCTTATATTTGTTTGAGGTTAAGATCTCTTTTATGTTTTGTTTCCTGTTATCTAGGTGTGAAGGAGGGAAATCCGATTGATGGTCATTTTCTTCGGGTTACAAATTATTCGTATTATCTAAGAGACGTTCCTTCCACTGCCCTATCTGATGATGATTTCTCTGTGGTAATTTCTTCAGAACTATGCTTGTTCTACTTTTGTGTTCTCATCGATGACAATTAGTCCAGAATGATTCTTTCAAGCTTGCTCTTGTTTCCTGATATCTTTTCTATATGATACTGAATAGTGTGCAAGACCTTGCTTTCTCCCCTTCAGCGTATTTCTGTGTCTTGAGAACTGGCAGTGGACTGATTTAATTGTTTCAGTTATCTGAAGATGTACCGTCTTAAGCCATTATCTTGTTTCAACTAACGGCTAGTCACATTTTCATTCCAGCAAATATAGGTTTTACTTGACACTTAGTGCTTCCTATTTGTTATTTCTCATTGCTTTTCCTGAACTTTTGGCAGGAGGAATGTGAAGAATTGCACCTGAGAATAAAGAATGGCTATGTAAACAAACTTACAACTGTAAGTCTCTTAAGTAGTTAGTGGTACCTCAGTTTTGCTGACTTTGTCGTTTTTAGAGCTTTCTCTAATAGATGTTTGTGATCACTCAACATTTAATTCTGCAACTTTTCACTATGCTGTTTATTCTTTTGCTTGTGATTTGTTTTAGTTCTGTAATCAAAACCCACTTTAACCATGCACAGGTGGATATGGAAGAAAAGGTTCGAAGTTTGCATGAAGATGTGACAAAACATGTATGTTATTAACTTGCTCTCTACTTGATATCAAATATTTACCGCATCTCCTATGACGCTACAAACTTTTATCCAGAAAAAGTGATTTCTGTTTGTATTTCCATAGCTGCTAACTCTCAACTTTTTTGGTGGGATGTCTTTTAGTGGCTTGCTAGAGAACTTGTAGTGTTACAAAGGCTTATTGATCACGCCAATGAAAAGGGAAAGCGAAGAGAATATCCTTTTGTAAAGCATTATCAATATTCTAGAATATGTATATATTGTTTATTTACTTGATACTTTCTATTACTTGTTTTTTCTTGACCTCTTAGCTATTACACTATCCCAGTATCTTGATAGAAGGGAGCTTCTTAAGAATCCGGAAGAACAGTCGAGGCTATTGCGTGAAGTTCCAGAAGTTGTAGCAGAAGAGCTTGAACCTGAATGTGTCGATGACGATGGGAAGATAGAAAATGACTTCATGGAAACAAATCCCGAGGCATCCATTGAGGCTCGTCAAAGTGACGAAGTACAACAACAAGTAATTGATTCACCAGTCCATAAAACTCCAGAAATTTTCAAGCTTTGTGATGGAGAAGAAGAGCCAACATGGACTGCTTCTGCCGGTGCGTCCCCATCCTTTGTAACTTCAATTCATTGAACCATGTTCTGATTGATCCGGACCCGTAATTTGGTTTGTGTGTATTTGCAGGTGACAAAGTTCTCCATGAAGTTGTGGAGGAACAAACAGCAAATGGCATCATCGCAGAGAACAATGACGAACCTCAATCTCAATCAAATCCAGTGGAGATTATTGAACTGAGCGATGGTGATGACGATGAGGAGGACAGTGACCATGGAGCTTACGAGCAGTATGATCCAAAGAAGGAGATGTGGTGGTATGAACTCCCTAAAGGAAAAACAAATGGACCATTATCTCTCGCAAATCTCAAACAGTGGAGCGAGCAAGACTACTTTTCTGAATTTCCAGATTTAAAAGTCTGGATGACAGGAAGCAGCATCAGATCCGGAGTGTTGCTTACCAAACTTGTACCTCATATCAAAGCCTAAATTGAAACAAGTTGAAAGAGCTTAGAATTCTTCAGATTGACAAAATTTTGTTTATTTTTCCACTGAAACTTGCAGTTGGAAAGTACACAGGGCCCTGTTTCTGGATTTGGGTATCACCGTTCCTGCTGACCACACCCTTGGTATTGAGCCAAACTCCATCTATTTCACGCGTGGTGACCGTATCCGTCAGAAGAAACGATCATGCCTCCACATCTGTGTCTACAATCTTGCAACAAAGAAGACCATCGAAGACTTCCCCGGTCTCTCCAGCTTAAACCTCAAGGATGCTCGCTGGTTTCTCCCCTCTTGATTTGTTTCCTTTCTTGCATATGTGATCTTTGTGATGTTCTTGAGAGATTCTCTCTCTTGCGTTTTTTTCGATTCCAAATTTCATATCATCACTTGATATCAACTCATCAACGGTATCAAGATAATCTGATAAAAATAATACCTTGACATTTTGACGATTTAGTGGTTAGATATAATTTGTTTGGACAATTTAAATGAGGAAACCAATGTTTTTTTAATAGGTAAAACACTATTTTTTTTCTCAAAAGTTGTAAACGTTTTCAAAAACTTGTGTGAAAATTTTAGAAAAGATAGAAAAACTTTCTAAAACATATTTAGTTACGTTATACTATTAATCAAAACATATTTCTAATACCCAAAAACATTTTCGAGTATGTTTGACAAAATGTCAGAAAAGAATATATGTTAAAAAAAAAAAAAAATCCGAAGTTTTAGAAACTCTGGTATCATTCAAGATCATCCATCATTCATCAACCTTAACCACAAAAACCTCAACGCATCAAGAAATTCTTGTGGAATGTTAGAACCCTCAAGAACTCCCCACCCTTTAGCCAAAACGTCTCGCGGTCCATTGGAGGAAAATGTCTCATTTTTGCGTTGTAAAGCAAAACAAAAAGTATTACAACGCAAGAAGCTGAGAAAATCCATTGATCTTGTCAAACTAAAGGGGGTTCTGAAGCAACTTATTTTGTTACCTTGTATTAAAGCTAAGTAATGCTCTCAGCTTATTCGAGTTGATGGCCATTTGATGGATACTTGGGCATAGATGATTACATTCTGGAAAGGAAGATTGAAATTGAGTTTGTTTAACCTTTTGGTAAGATCTAAATCCGGATATTTTTTTTCAGGCCTCAATTTTTTTCTAGTAATGGACATATGTACTTTCTAGTAAGCTAAAGTTCTGCTGGGCTATGTTTAACTATGACTGCCTCTTACCAAGCTGTTCTCATCCCTCTCCAGTAGCTTTAGAAAATTATACTAGTAAGTAGTAGCCTATTCTTAAGAGTAATTGGGTTTCTCTTGTAGTGCTTTCTCTTCCAAGCACTTTATTGGCAAAAGGAACGCATTTTATTGGCACAAAAAGTAAGTGTTATTTTCATTGTTAGGTTTTAATTTCCATTTTCAGTTATGATTGCAGTCCCAGATATGAACTCAGGGTCCCACTATCAGTATACGTATGTTATTTTTGGGCCTTCTCAATATTTTCTGTAGTACTCAATTTCCTATGCCTGAAATACTGATTAGTTTCAATTGTTTTTTACTTACGAGACTTAACATCAGAGTGGCAAAAGAGTTACTGATTCTTTTAACCACTCTGCTGTTCAACGTTAAATAAAGTTAACTTGCAAACATGAAAAAAATGCAAAGCAAAAGTCATTAATCCATCTAGATGCCATATTATTGCGAAAAAAATATATGGTTGTATCCGTTTGGCGTTTAGCTGACCTGAAATAAGAATAATCAAAGTTCTCATTCATGATAAGTGGTCTGGAATTAGAAGAGATAAGGTCTTTGATATGCAAGGTAGTCAATTGGAGACTTTGTGCTTTCATTAAGTCTGTCTTGCAGGAGCTAACAAAGAAAACTGTGGAGGCAGAACTGAAGCTTGGGTGACTAGTGAAGTCATGTCGATTGTTGTGGACGTCAATAGAGTATCAAATAATAATCAAGATGAGAATATCTATGAGAGATTGAAGAAGGCAGCTCAAGATGGTGATATTGAGAGACTGTACGGGTTGACTGCTGAAGATCCAGATATTCTAGGACATTTTGATAAAGTACATTTTTGTGAGACGCCACTACACATTGCAGCGGAAAAAGGGCAAACTCATTTTGCCATGAAATTAATGACCCTTAAGCCGTCGCTTGCTCTGAAGCTAAACGTGTCAGGTTACAGCCCAATGCATTTAGCCCTACAAAGCAACCATGTTAGGATGGTGAGAGGGTTTATAGCAATTGACAGCAGCCTAGTCAGCATCAAGGGAAGAGGAAGGAGCACCCCTTTGCATCACGTTGCTCGAATAGGTGATGCAGAGTTATTGAGTGAGTTTTTGTTTGCTTGTCCTTCTTCTTCTGTAGAAGATTTGACGATTAAGTGTGAGACAGCCGTGCACATTGCTGTGAAGAATCACCAGTTTGAGGCATTTAAGTTTCTATTGGGATGGGTTCAGAGAGTGAAGAGGGAGGACATCTTGGACTGGAAGGATGAAGATGGTAACACAGTCCTCCATATTGCTGCATCAATCAATCAAACTAAGGTACATGTCTCTCTGATCATTTTTAGTTTCTCCTTTTCCCAAAAATTCTTGTCCAGATATGCTCTGAGAGTGTCATCGTTGCTGCGTTGGAATTGGCAATTATTTCTTGCTCTAGTACTTGCTTGGAGCTGCTGCTTAACTTCTGGGACTTTGCTTTCTTATCCATTGTGTGTTTTTGTGAAAAGTTTATGGGTTTCTGTGGCAATGAGTGGAGTCAGTTATCACATGAGCTTAGTTTAGTGTATATTTCTTAAGTCTCATCTTCATATCAATGTGAGATTCCTAATAGTTAGTTCTTCCTCGAATTTTGAGTGATGTGTGTCAACTCGATTTTGCAGGTTATGAAGTTGCTTCATAAAACCGTTAACATAAAAGCCATGAACTTGGATGGTAAGACTGCAATGGACATACTCCAAACTCAGGAATCTCATCTTTTTCCCAAAATAAGCAGGCTTCTCCGCTATGCTAAAGAAAGACTACTTTGTGGTTCCACAACGACTCTTGCGGGTTATTTGAGCAAGAAACCATCCATGTTTGAGAAACGGAATAGTCTCTTGGGGACGACCAATCTGAGCAAGATTAGACACAGAGCTCAAAATAGTAACGACAGTCGCGGTGTGATACTTGTGGTGGCTATACTGATAGTTACAGCTACATATCAAGCTGGTCTCAGTCCTCCTGGAGGATTTTGGCAGGAGGATTCTCGAAATTTACGTGATAGGAATAGTCACCTTGCTGGGGAAATGGAAATGCCTTTCGAAGTTGCCACATATTTTTATGTCCTCAACGGAATTGCCTTCTTCTCATCTCTATACGTGATCTTGATCCTCATAGTTGGACTCCCCATGTGGAAGGTCCTCTATGGTTCGATTGCGGCTCTAGCCATTGCTAATTATGCAACCTTCTTCACTACATTTCCGAGTCTAAATAACGTTGCCGCGGTTATCATATTCATGCTCTTGTGCACTGCGTACCCAGTGACTGTAGTATCCACAGTTTTTGCTCCATTCATTGAGTTCTTTGTCAATAAGCGACGCAGGCACCGAGTGGACTTTCCATCGAAGTACTTTAGGTCACCTCATGAGCTATCGTGATGAAGCGTGAAGCGTTCAATAGTGTTTACTGTCTGGGAGATGAGATCTGATATTGAGTATTTTTTTTTATGTAAGATTGAATTTCTGTCTCTATATGTTGAAGTGTTCCGAATGGGTCTTTGTAAGAAAAAAAAATCACTTCTTTCTTCCAAAACTTGTGATAATTTTTGGACTCGGTCGGCGACATGTGACGCATCCAACAAAAATATATTGACTATCAAAGTGATGACACTGGACATATATACGTTCTAGTAAGCTGAACGGGCCTCATGATGCTACACATTCACAAGCCAAGGAGTGAGATGTTCTGGAATTGATCCTGACCCTTATTTTTCTTCTTGTCTGTGTGAATTGCAGGTGATAAAGACCTCCATGAAGATTTGTTTGAGCCGCCAGCCAATCTGCAAATGGCATCACACAGAACAACTGAACAAGGACTCCAGGACTCCATCAGTGAAGTAGAGATGATTGGTCTCAATAATGAACCTCAAGCTCAACCAAATCCCTTAGAGATCCTGGAGCTGAGCGATGATGGTGATGAGGACAACAACAATCGAGATGACCAGCATTTGGAGAACTTGAAAAGCTCAGAATACAGTTGTAAGAGACTCAACTGACAAGCATATTGTTTGTTTCTCTAAGTTGCTGTTGGAAAGTATAAACATCAAGTAAAGCTGTTGTTGCAGAACTCATGTACATAGAAATAATGCAAAAAGATTCTGAATTTTGTCATTAAAAAGTCTCTCTTCTTAAAACCTAACGAAAGCAAAATTGTTAACCTGGAGATTCCCTAAAAGTGTTTGAAGATCTCTCATTTCTTCTGCAGATAATACTTAACAATAACGATTAGTGAAATATTAATTTTTAAATTAAAAATAAGTTTAAAACAGATTTAAAACTCAGAGGCAGAGAGGTCAGCAGCACACTCAGTTCCAGAATTAAAAACTGACAAGACATAGAGAGAGAGAGAGAGAGAGATTACTTGAAGAAGTCGACGACGACAGGGAGGACATTTTCTTCTCTTTTCAATCCATTTATTTTTTCTTTGGCCTTTTTCGTGTGATTGCGAAATTCGTTCTTATCATTTGGTCGCAATCATACCCATTTTTTTCCTTCTAAATCGACACGCTCAATTTCCTTTTTTTCTTAGAAATTTCCCGGATACTGGGAATTTTTTTTGGGGTTTTGGTTTTCTCCTGTTTCATTCGTGTGAGATTGGTTTACTTTGAATGCCCAGATGAGGGATCATGAGAAGAACATAAGAGCAGAAGAAATTAGAGTCCTTTGGTCAAGTTTTAGGAGATTCGATTGGGATTTAGTCAGCTTCGAGTGAGGAGCTGAGGATGGAGAACGGCCATGAGGACAGACTGGCCGAGAGATTTTCCGGAGTGGGGCTCGACGATTCTCCTCGCTCGCCCGGAAACGATTTCAAGAACGACGGCTTGTTGCAGGTCATCAAAGCTGTTGAAGCAGCTGAAACCACCATCAAGCAGCAGGTATGGTCTCTCTACTTCTCTCTTTCTCTGTGTCTCTATTTGAAATTGTTTCGTTTCCCAGACTTCTTCTCTCTAAGTTTCTGTATTTGACATATCTGATTGGGGAGAGATGAATTGCAAGGTTAATTAACCATGGCTGAATAAATAAGTCAGTCTCTCGTCTCTTAGCATTTTCCACTGCACGATGATGGTTTAATCCCAGTCTGATTGATTGATTGATTGCTTGATTTACTGGGGAATCCTTTGCAACTAGCACATGATTTACCTGCACGGATAGTCTTCGTTTGTCATCTGAGTGTTTCGGGCTTAGACAGTGTTCTTTCTCTGTGCAGGTTGAGGAGAATAGCCGTTTAAAGGCTGAGCTTCAGAGAAGTACTTTGGAACTTGATAAATATGTAAGTGTTCTGCGAATGGATTTTTCTGGTTAAAGGACAATCATTTCACAAACTCTTGAGGACCATTTCCTTTACTGATGGTGATACATTACTTCCATTCTATGCGTTTAGTACCTCTTTGATCATATTTGGTAAATTTGTGATTTACATGGCAGTCTTGCTTTTGTTCTCCTTCTTGCTTAGAAATCAGATGAATCCTTGCCCCAGACATCTAATCTTGGAGATCACTCAAATACTAAGCAGAGTGTGATCAAAGCTTCAGATGCTGATTCATCAGCCATGCTGGTTGTTCACCCCCATGTCAACGCTAATGGCGGAGAAGCTACTGTGAGTCCCTCTGAGGAAAATATGGTTAATGGTATTGACAGAGGAGCTATTTGTGGTCCTGGTCCCTCTCGATTTCATTTTTCATCTACAGTATCATCATCACCTTTGAGGTACTGAAACTCAATCTACCACTCTGGCATGTGCTAAATCTTATGGTTTAGCCGAATCTCCATGAACACAAAGTGTAATTCTCAATATCGGATTCTTGATAGAACGCAGTTGGAAGGAGAGCATGTCGCACATATCAATTCATCTTCTCATCGATTTATGCCAGTTGGTGAAGTAAATAATTCGGGCAATGCATGGAAGCAGGTCTCCATCACACTTACTACGTCTTGGTTTTCTTGGTGTAAATGAAAATTTATTTGCTCTATGTACCTACTCAGGACCTCATTCAAAAGGTCCAGGAACACGAATAAGAAATTTTGCAGTTGAGGAGATATATTACTGACTGTTCTGTTAAGGTGAGTCCTGCTACACACGGGAGATCTTATGTCACTATTGGACCTTTATGTTACTTACTTTTGTGGTTCCTTGGGATTTATTTGTGGTTGAGTCGGGTTTTTTTATGCTTATGGTTCCTCTCTAGTTTTTGCTCTCTATAAGTAAACAGAACAGTAAATGAAAAATCACCTATGGTTTGGATCAATAGGAGTTTGCAATAAACAGAGTAGGATATTCACGGGAAAAGATTGGCTTGCTGCTACTTAGAGAGACCTGCTGATATCTTACTCCGTCATTGGAGAAATGGCAAACTCCTATCATCCAAACCAAGAGCAAAACCCTAAACAACCGACTCAACCACAAAGGCAACCATAAGAGTAAATGACATAATCAAATCTATATCCTTTTATGCTTGCCTTTGGTTCATCCCTTGCGTTCTTTGTTGATTTTGTGCTAAATCATCTGACTAACATTTTAGGTTTTTTTTAGGAAGCTCAAATTCGCAATGAAAAGTATGTTCTGGAAAAGCGAATTGCCTACATGCGTTTGGTTGGCCTTTCCTTCTTTTTATTGACTTACCTGTTTAACTCATCTCGTACATAATCTTTTCAATTTTGAAGTTGTTTGGGCGCTCAAATTTTTTTTGCTGTTGTAACCAGGCATTTGATCAACAGCAAGAAGATCTTGTTGACGCTGCATCAAAAGCTCTCTCTTACAGACAAGAGATAATCGAGGAAAATATACGCCTAACATATGCCTTAGAGGTACTATCGTCTTGTATCTTTGGGCGCACGGCAATATTTGTCTGTCTTCTGGCTTACCCATTTAATCCTCATTACTACTATATTTGGTAACACCCTTTTTGGGTGGACACCATGTATTACCCTCAATTTCCATCAAGTTGTTACCTTGTTACCAGATGTCAAAATGATTGAATTTTCAAAATAGGATTTGCCTTTGGCACCTCAGTGTCATCAAATATTTAGACACTACGTAGTGCAACTGGTACATATAATTATTGCCAAGTCGGGTTAATTTTAAATTGAAGCGAAATATGCCTTTCTGTTTTTTCCAGGCTACACAGCAAGAGAGATCTACATTTGTATCTTACTTGTTGCCTCTTCTATCGGAGTATTCTCTTCAACCACAGGTTTCGGATGCACAGTCTATTGTTAGCAATGTGAAGGTCAGTTCCAATATCTAAAGTGCTGTTTCTTGTTATCTTTTATTGTATTGTCATAACTTGTGTCAGAATCTTAACATTTTTGTTTCCTTATTCAGTTTTAAGTTTGGACCATCTTTAGCTTTTATTTTGACTTTTAAACTTTATACTGTAAACTATTAGTTGGAGGGGTTATATTTAACTGCATTATATTAGCTGCATTATATTTAACTTCAAAGAAGTGGTACAACATCCTTCACTAGAAATGCTTTAAATTCACAACCCTTGAAATTCATAGAACCAAAACAAAATGCAGAAAAAATCGTGTAAAACGATTTCATGAGTAACTATTGATGGCCTTTTGTTTGCCTCTCAGCGGAAAATTTATAAACAATGCATCGTTTTTAGTTCTACATTCAAATGGCCAATTACTCGAAGTCTCTTTGAGTGCATTTATGGGGTATCCTATCAATAATTAACGGAGCGGTTGACATAGTTTTGAGCTTCGTGAATAAAGAAGCATAAGCACTTGCGGTCTCGTAGAAATCTGTGGAGTCGCGGAGAGCCAGAGAACATAGAAAATTTGGATAGGAAGTTAAATGACTGATACTATTCCCTGCATCAATATATTTGATAGTAAAGTTTTTCTTGCATTTCGTATCCTGTTAAAAGTAGTGAATGAAATTTACAGCTATGGTCATTGGTGTTCAGGTTCTATTTAAGCATCTACAAGAAAAGCTCCTTCTTACTGAGGTATGTTATGTGGGTATGGGCTCTGATTTTAAATCTCCCTGTCTGCTTCATTTGCAGATGCAGTTTATTCCTTGCGTGGAATATGCTGTATTTCCTACTGACCTTTGATAGATGATTCTTTCTGATTTGTTTTTATGTACTAGACAAAGTTAAAGGAGTCAGAATATCAATTAGCACCTTGGCAGTCAGATGTGAACCACTCAAATGATTCCCCTTTGTTCTCATTGCGCGCAGCTGGTGTAGCGTTAACCCACTCAGTACGTTCATATTCCTCAGTTTTTTATCTTAAGCTTGAGTGAATTTAATCTTAAATTACTTCTTGTGTTTCCACCAGACGAAGGATTCCCTATATTCCCATGATCAAACAGCCATAGACTGGGATTCGAAACGCTGGCGTCAAGATGAGCCAGGTAGCTCAACTATGGGGAATTACCAGCTTGATGGTCCTAGAAGGGTTTCACCTCTGGTGAACGGGTGAGTTTTTTTACTGCAAAGATTGCTATTCCAAACTGTATGCAAACTACGAGCAATTCAATGCTCTACCAACTCCATGTATAGACTTCATGAAATATTGAGTACGAGCACGTACTCAATATTTCATGAAGTCTATACATGGAGTTGGTAGAGCATTGAATATATCTATCGCCTAATTGATATAATTGGGTTGGGATCCTTCACTTGTAAATCATCCAAAGAACTACAAGCATAACATTTAGCTTCTTCCTCTTTCTTTGGGTCGGGTCTAATCCAGAGGGCTGACTTAGCTACCCGCGAGGGGTGGAAAGGAGTTAAGGCCACATGTATCGTTAGGAAGGAATAAGTCCATGACATCTTGCCTCTTTGTTTGTTAAATCTTGACTCTTAAAACTGTCTCACAAGTTATTTGAATAATTTAACGATGACTCTTGACTCTAATTGCTGACTCTTGACTCATTAAACACGCTGACTAGTATTTGAATTAATTTGGCAATGACTATTGACGCTTGAGTCTTTCTTGTTTACCCTGAAAATTCCTTGTTCTAAGCTAATTTTTGATATCCCTTTTCCTGCACGTTGTGTGTTCAAGGGATTTTTCCTAGGCTTTGTTTTTTTAACTTCCTGTTCCCTCTGGGCGATATGATAATCTCAATTCTCAAAAGAATCAGATTATTCATAGCCCAAATAAGGTGCTGTTCTTCTCTCTGTGTCGTTTTATGTCTTGATCTGTCACGAGGTGCCGTTTTATTGATATTTTATTTTACTTTTTTGAGTATGGTTATGATTATGATCAATTTGTAGCTTCATAACGTTTTCTTAGTTCTCTCCTGGTCGTATGTACTGTAGTTACTGGTGGATGATGTTGAATAGTTAGATGATTAAATGTGTTTCATGTGTACCAGTCAGTCGGCAGCCTTTGAGATGCCTGTGCAACCAGGTACTAGTGAAGACGAAACTCGTGGTTGGAAGCATGTAGACGAAACTCCACCTAAGCATGTTAAATTTCGTGAGCCTCTCAGCAAGACAGTGATGGACGATGCAGAAGGACAGTCAGATACCAAAAATTCACCATATGTGCCTGCGTTTGATGATCCTAGCTCCTCAAATTCTCCTCTTTTGTCCCCTGTTCTTGAAGAACCTTCTTCCTCCTTTTCTGAGGGTAATGATTAATCATATTGGCATATTATTAATTCCATTGCGCTCTTTCACTTGTCTTTATATTTTGAATCACTGTCGACAGCTGGGGATGATGACCCGTTACCAGCTATAGAGGACCTCCAAATTTCAGGAGAACCTTATCCTGGACATGAGCTTCAGGCTTGTGGTTACTCCATTAATGGAACAACAAGTTGTAATTTTGAGGTGCGTACTAAATAATTTCTTTCTTATTTATGTTGAGTTGCACTTGCATCTAAATCTATCTTCTTCTTTTATCAATTTCCAGTGGGTATGTCATCTAGAAGATGGATCTGTGAATTATATTGATGGTACATTTCCCTCCTGCTGACCATATCTCTAATTCTCTATTCTCGAAGTTTCCCTTTCCTTTTTGTATCTTTTACTTGGATATGGAAATAAGAACCTAGTCGCTGACAAACTTTTAATGCAGGAGCAAAGCAGCCAAATTATCTTGTCACTGCTGATGATGTTGATTTATATCTTGCTATTGAAGTTCAGCCTTTGGATGACAGGAACCGCAAGGTTAATATCTTTGTCTATGAATGAGATTATATTTTTGAGTCTCTCTTTTCTGTGAAAAATGAGGACTAGGATTGTGGCATTTCTGGAGTCTTGATTCTTGATCTGGACTGTAGTCTCCATTATTTCCTCTGCATTTTGTTTTGTGGAAAGGATTAGCCATTTCCTTGAATACAATTAACAGTGTGAGAGTTGCGTTAGTTGTGCTTACAGTATTGTTTCCTGCTGACTTGTTTTTTAGGTTTCATGTGGTTTGCAGTAGTCATTTGCTTTACTTTCTGATTTCAGGGGGAGCTTGTGAAGGTCTTTGCCAATGAGAATCGGAAGATTGCTTGCCGTAAGTTTATCCATTTAACACACGGTGGTTCCGTTAAATCTGAAGCATTCTTAAAGAACTTTATAAAATTTATTGTCATACTCTATTAATCCTCTATTAATTTCACAGATCCAGAGATGCAGAGCCATATAGAGAAGACTCTTCATAGTGGTCATGCTTCATATAAAGTTTCTGTTGCGGTATGATATTTTCAATTGCAACTCCTATGTTTTGGCTATGTATTCCGACTTTCTTGGATTAATCCTTCACATGCATGTGGCTTTCAACAGACTGGTTTCCTGGATATATGGGAAGAAGCTACGTTGTCTATTAAGAGAGAAGGTTACAGCATCAAGTGTAATAACGATATCATGGTTGGAGAAAAGTTCTCAGCTTCTACTGCTGTAAGACTTATGCCTTATTTGTTTCTGTCCTTTTTTCTAATAAAATAAATCGCCCCTGTCTGTGAAACATATGGCGGTGCGGGTAGAGAACATTGCGCAGCTTTGGATGTTGAAAGAGTTGTTAGGCCAGCGAGTTAAAATTATGATGCATGCTTTTTTTTTTATTTCAATGCTAAGCATTAAGAGTTCTTCTGAAAGCTATAAGGCTTGTCCCATTTTATAAGTTGAATTTTAGAGCGCTGGATCAAATATTTGATAGTATTAGTTATTTCCTACACAGCTTTGCTTCTTACATGCATGTTGATTTAGCATATTGTAATTTAGTCCTAAACTTCTTTTCTACAGAAGCACGTTACGAGACCATTTTTTTTTTCAGTTGATTGTTCAAACTGTTGTTAATAAAATGTTCAATATAGTTATGTTAATGACTTTTTCTTTGATCGGATTTATATAAATAGGGAACGCAACGAGCGTTGAACTAATATTAAAATCCTTCTTCTGATATCTCTCTAGGTGACAATTCCGTTTGGGCAACCTGCAGAATTTGTTTTATTTGGTTCTGATGGTAGTGAATATTCCTTACGAGCAGATAACGGATCAGCAGACTATAGCTGGTAAGTAGAACCTAACTTTCATATAAAGAGGAAAGTAGATCATAAGAATGCTTTGAGTTTGACGAAAGTATTTAGGTTTTAAGTTGTTAGTGAGTTTAAAAGCCGATTTGTATGAATCAACGTAGGCATCTCAGCCTGGTCTTGTGAGCTTGTAGGAAACTTGATCTGGATCAGTCAGCATATGCTTAGTCCTATGATCCTATCAGATATACTAAATCGTTGAATTATAGTATGATTAGACACACACGTGTAGGGTTAAAATCAATACGGTGATTCAATAAATGATATGGTCTTGCATACGTGTTCCCATTGTCATTATATCTCTGTTACATACCCTAATGTAAACTGTTATTCTTCTGATGTCTTTGGCAGCTCAAGAGATGAAATAGTACTCACCCTGAGATTATTTGTCATGCGGGTAATAATGTTCTTCAAAGCAGTAAATTCATTTTATCTTTTTCGTTACAATCTCTAGAAATAAAAATAAAGCAGCTGTCATAAAATCGTAGATACAAAGACTTGAAGCTTCATTTTTTGGAGAAGCAATGGTTAATTATTTTGGTTTGCTAATTTATTGCAGGCTCTGCAGAGAAAGAAGGGAAAGAAGAGAGTAATTTTGTTTAGCAAATGAGACTTCTCGTATATAATATTTTTGGCTCTCTGGCTTTTTGTGAGCTGCAAAAGATTGGCCCCCATGTTTTGTAGTTATAAGGCCCTGTTAAACAGTTCATTTATGAGAAAAATCAATCTTTGTTTGTATAAAGTAATTGCTTGAGTTTCATTTGATCACACTCCAAATCACATTGCATTCTATTTTATTGACCTGTTTTGCTACACTAAACGATTAGCCACAGGGACTGTTACAGGAAAAGAATAATAAGTTTTCAAGGAGATATGATACAACAACAATGAAGTAACACACAAGAATTGCAAATTTTGAAATCAATCATACAATCAGCTGTGTCGGAATTTAGGCCGCACTGTGATAACTCCTGGTCTTGTCTCATCAAACCAGTACCTGCAAAGCAACATTTCATTCCTCAACTTGTTATTCATACTAATGATTAATAAAGATCTGAAGAAGTTAAAAGAGACTTTTTCTTTTCACCTGTTATCTTCAAAGAAAGTCTTCACAGCTATAGGAAGTGAAGCATGTCCGCGACTGTGTTTACCAATACCTACAAAGGACATAGAACTTCGCTGTCACAGATTTATGCATGAACAATCTACTATACTTTTTTTGGTTTTTGACATTTAACAATCTACTATACTTAAACAAAGGAAATATCCACTTGATACTTCATAGAAAGAAAATCTACATACCTGTTACAACCTGCAATGAGTTTCGTGTTTCTCTGTAAGTTCTTTGACGGTCCAGGCCTTCCACACCTAATCTACCACAAGGCTCTTGTGATGCAGATCGCAGGGCTGCATTTTTTGACCTACCTCTATTTGGTGATACTGAACGGTTCACTGTGAATTGACCTTCGATCTTTTGCAAACGTTCTTGTAGCACTTGAACAGCTTCTGCTGCGTGGAGACCATGCAGGTCCAACTTCCACATGTCGTTATTCCTATTTGTTATACCTAAGATCTTCTTGGATGCCTCAGCATTTAGCTTCTCAGCTGCTAACCAATCCTCTCTTGCTTTCTTTGAATGCTGCTTGGCAGAAGCATGATCATATCTCAGAAACGCATTTTGGGCAGCTCTTGAATGCGCTGAGGCTGATCTGTTTAATAAAAAAGGAGAGTTTCTCAAATAGCTGATGGTACATACTCATCTTCGAGATTAAGCCAGGTGTGAAGTGAGAAACTGACTAGCCGTAGCTTGAAATATAAGCATAATGTTCGGAAATTAAATTCAAAATATGAACTCTGGATTGGGTAGACAAAAAGCAATCAAGTGATAAATCGACAATCCACATGAATGATAAACAACTCAGCATAAAAAAAAAAAAAAAAAGAAGGATACACACGTTTGTGTACCTCATCATCTTCAGTGCATCCTTTCGATGACTCAAGTAGAGATCATCTTCTTCCCACTCAGGTTCTATAGGAATGGACTGAAGCCGCTGAATGATACTATCTAGTTCAGAAATATCATCAGAGAGCTTTTCACTGTCATATGCATTCACCGGAAACGAACTTCCACCACTCTCTTGCAGATCATACTTGCCAGCATCATCCCGTGTGGACCTTGCAGCCATCTTCACCGAACTTGTAACAGTTGTCCCAAATGTTTTATATTCGGGTCTTCTGTCATCGGATGAATAACCCTCCATCTTTGAAGTTGGCTCCTCAGCTTCCTTATTGTTACCTTTGTCTGCAGAAACCATTCCTTCCAAAAAATCTAAGGCCATCTCGACATTATCTTCTGTGGATAACAATATATCCCTTATCAAGCTATCATCTGCCCAGCAGAACTTCTCCTTCAGCTTCATGAAGGTTGAATCATGACTGTTTACCGGCGGAATCAAAATGCTCGGTTTGCTCCTACAACCTCCACTGCTTTCTTGTTTTCCGCAATCCTTGTTCTCCGTCGATGCCGGAAATCTCGAAGGAGGTAAGAGCACGGACGAGAAAGACTTTTGAGAAGGCTCATGATCATGATTCCTTCTCGACTTCCCTCTTACGTCTAGGGGTGTATTAACACTAGTTCTTGAAACAGGCGGGAATGGATCCTCCTCGACCTCGCTTTCGAGACCTTGTTTCCGTCTCTGCTTGAGATCAAACGCAGTCCAACCAGATGGTTTGCTTTTCATCCATGACATCTTCGTATTGTATTTAGCTCTCAGCGTTGATCATCTCTCGTTTCTCATCACATTGATACTTCAAAGTTTCAATTTGAGGTCAATGGACTGCAACAAAACTCAAAACTATTGCATGATGAACATCTAACACCAACCAGTTTTAAAAGGGATTTGAATCTACATTCAACTTAAAACCCACACAGTTCTGCAATTCAAGACAAAAGCACTATCCAGAAGAAAAAAAAAGAAAAGAGTTTCTGTGTATTCCACAAAACAAATCATTTAAAGCGCCATTATTGTTCTACAGAAATAAGTAAATCTAAGACAAAAAACAACACAAGTGATAATGGAAAAAAGGCAATATTATATTAACTGCAGCACAAGTAAACAAAAACTAAGACGTATATGATGAATATGCTACAAAGCAGAAAACAGAAGAAAGCCTAAATTTTCCCCTCCAAATTTTGACGGCAAAAGGAAAATGGCCTTTAGAAGCTAAAGTGGCCTAAGAGAAACTAACCTACGACCACAGTATCGAGCAGTCGTGGTTTGAATGTGATCGGAGGGTAAACACGGCCGGTGACGGAGAAGGAAGCAATAGAAATTTGCCCGGCCGAGAGAGAGAGGCGCTGCAAATTTGCATTTAATTGCGAAATTGACCTTGTCGAGATTTTTTGATATTTTTCTCACTTTAATAATTGTCTGAAATTGTGTATGACTGGTCAACGATACTTGGATTCGTCGTCATTCATCCTCTTCTTTTTGTTTTTGTTATCAGAAAGCCCACTTTTTAGGTCAACCTTATTGAAGTGACAAAAAAAGCCTTCATACTATTAGTGGGCTTTTACGGCCCATATTGATCAAAAGTCAATCAAACACCTATGGGGAATTTTACCGATAATGCACTTTCCGAAACTTGTTATCATGCATTAACACCTCAAAGTGGCAAGTTGGATCAACCTTACTCCTCATTACTCATCAGTTGATTTAATTTTTTGAACATTTGGTGAAAAATTTAGTTGATCAGTGTCATCAAACCTAACTTCATTTTTATAAAGCAAAAATTTGATGACTTCAGGTGATGCATGTAGTTGGAAACAATCAAGCTCGTGATGTTGCTCATGTTTACTAACTTAATTCGGTTCTGACGTGGTTGTAGAGTTTTCAAAAACAGAGTAGCATAAAGAGATAATCACTGCTCTGATTCCATGTAAACCGTAATTCACACGTTTATTTAAACCAGTCAATGACATTTATATATGTGTACATCTGACGGTTCCTAAGTTTTGAGAAATAGAGATATCATATCCTAACAACCCCAACAACATTTTCATACAATTTATTATACATATGTTTTCAATTTTAAAAGATTGTGTTCCCATATATGTAAGAAATTAGTAATATGTGAGAAAGAGCCCAGGCCAAGAATTAATAATCATATTTAAGAAGAAACCCATATCTTAGGGCAACTCCAACCTTAGCACTATATTTAGTGTTGAATTCACACCAAATTTAGTGTTTTAATGTTAAATTTTATTTTCCATCTTCAACCACAACACCAAATTTCACACTAAAAATACTATTCTTCATTATTATATTATTAAATTTAAAATTATTTTTCACATTTGTTAACTATTGTAGAAAACATAAATTATGCATAATTAATTAATAATAACTTAAACATACAATTAAAACTAACATTAAAAATAATAAAAATTAAAATTAAAATAACAAATTACATTGAAAATATTAATTATGCATATTTAATCAATTACTACTTAAACATAAAATTACAACTAACAACTTAAAAAAAATAACAAATTACATCATACTAATTCTCAGAATTAGTATATTCGGACCACAAGTGTTTGATTAATGCATTTCGAAGTTCAATATGAGCTTCTCGATCCTTAATTTTCTTGTGTCGAGCTAAAAATTCTTGAAATCGAGCTTCATTATTACCCGCCATTTCAACTTCCACAGGTGGGACTTCCTCTCGTTCTTCAATCGGTGCATCAACATCACGTTCATCCTCTATGATCATATTATGCATTATGATGCAAGAAGTCATTATATCATGTAACACCTTCTTACTCCAAAAACGAGCTGGTCCAGCCACAATTGCAAATCTTGACTGTAATACTCCAAAAGCTCGTTCCACATCTTTTCTACATGCTTCTTGCTTCTTTGCAAATAATTTTTTTTTCGGACCACGTGGATCATGAATTGTTTGAACAAGAGTGGACCACTTTGGATATATACCGTCAGCTAGATAATAACCCATATCGTAATTTTTTCCATTAATAACATAATTGGCGGGTGGAGCAATTCCTTCAGCTAGATTAGCGAAAAGATGGGATGATTCTAACACATTAATATCATTGTTAGATCCAGGTAGACCAAAATATGCATGCCAAATCCAAAGATCATAATCGGCTACAGCCTCTAGAATGATAGTAGGAGATCCACTACGACCAGCATATTGTCCTCCCCAAGCAGTTGGGCAGTTTTTCCATTTCCAATGCATACAATCTAAACTACCCAACATACCTGGAAAGCCTCGACGTTCACCAATGTGGAGTAGCCGTGCAACATCATTAGCATCAGGAGGTCGAAGATAACGGCTAGAAAACACTTCGACAATAGCACGACAAAATCGCTTCAAACTTTCTATAGCTGTAGACTCCCCTATTTTGATATATTCATCGGTAAAATCTGCCGGTACACCATACGCCAACATTCGAAATACAGCAGTTAGTTTTTGTAAACCAGATAACCCAAGTCTACCGACACCATCTCTTCGCTGGACAAAATAATTATCATGTCGTTGAATTGCTTCATAAATACGCAGAAACAAATCACGACTCATCCGGAATCTTCGCCGGAACATCGTCTCAGGAAATAGAGGATTATCTGCAAAATAATCGTTGAAGAGATTACGAGAAGCATTTTCCCGATCACGGTTGATAACTATATGGCCTGGAATAGATCCACCATGGAAACTCTCTGAGTTAAATAGATTTTGACTGATAAGAAAATTATTATTTGCGGTGATTTGAGCTACTGCCTGCTTTTCTATATCATCATAAAAATCATTATCTGAAGAAGAAGAAGAAGAAGAAGATTGAATATAAGATGAACTACCGTAATTGAAATTCATCTTTTATGAGAAGAAATAGAAATGATTGTGATTTTATTCCCAAACATGCTATCCATTTTATAGTGTAAAAAAATTGATACTATCCGTTGAATTTTGTCGGCAAATATCTAACCGTTGAATTTTGTCAGCAAAAATCTAACCGTTGAATTTTGTTGGCAAAGATCTAACCGTTTAATTTTGTCGGTAAAAATCTAACCGTTGAATTTTGTCGGCAAAGTTCTAACCATTGAATTTTGTCGGCAAAAATCTAACCGTTGAATTTCTTATGTAAAAATCTAACCATTGAGTTGCTTTCACATCTCTATATAATTGTATGCTACTCTTTCAATAATCACACATCTTCATTTCCTTTTCTTACCACCAATATCTATTCAAAATGAGTCGTTCTGGTTCATATTCTATTGAAGAAGATACACATTTATGTCATGTGTATCTTGATGTTTCCCAAAATCCGATCATAGGGATAAACCAATCACGAGATCAGTTTTGGACAAGAGTTCAAACTGAATATGAAAAATCATTTCAAAGCCAACCAAGACCAAAGAGATCTTTACAAACTCGAATGACAACAATTCTTGCTGCCGTCTCCAAGCTGAGGGGATGTGTTAACCAGATTGAAAACAAAAATCCTAGCGGTGCTTCTGACCAAGACATTGTAAGTATATACATGAATTTTTTTTACTTACTCTTTTTCTATTAGTTTTTTGTACTTGCTAATTATTTATATTTTTTTTTTCTTACCAGTTAAACCAAGCAAAGATGTTACTAACACAAGATGTCAAATACAAGAAAGGGTTCAAATTCGATCATGTCTGGCATATCCTTAAAGATATTGAGAAATTTTCAAATAATAACCCTAATAGAGCTGCAGCATTCCAAGAAGAAAGTCAAAATGTTATGTCATCTCCATCATTCCAAGATGAGTCTTCACCATCCCCTGGTATGAATTCATTAGATTTAAATATGAGTAGTGAAGAAGGAAATTTCAGTTTATCATCACAGAGACCAATGGGTGTAAAAAAAGCAAAGAGAAAACAACAATCTGATGAACAATTCAAACAAATGATGGAGCAAAATGACAAGCTTATCAAAGCCATTGCTAAAGGTACTTCTGAAAGAAATGAAATTCAAAAACAGAAGGTTGAAGTGCAAAGAATGAAGCAAGAAAATAAGATATTATTTGCAGATTTAAGTTCTATAACTGATCCAGCAACTCGTGCGTATATTGAAAATGAAAGAGCAACAATTTTGAGAAGAAGAGCACCAACAACCCAATATGAAGAACATGGTGAAGGTTCTCAAAGCGAATATCATGGATCTCAATATCGAGCATCTAATTATAATGGAGATCAAAGTCAAGAACAACAAATTCACAGAGAACATGTTCAAGGAAAACAACCTCAAGGTGAAGATCAAATTTCACCGAGTGATCAACAAGATTATACTCCTTATTATCGTTATCTTAGCGGAAATGATTTTCCTAGACATTAGTTTTTATGTTTGTGTGATATTATGTCTTTAAAAATTATCTTTGTATGATATTATGTCTTTAAAAACTATCTTGTTGCATTTAGTTTTTATGTTTGTGTGATTTTAATTTTGTAATTTTATGTTTTCAATCAAAAAAAATATTATATTCTCAGTATATATTTAAATTTTAATTCGTTTTTTTAATTTGTGTATTAATCTATTATTTTATATAAAAATAGTAAGTGTAATTTAAATCTTATATTATTAAATCTTGTATTAGTTATAAATTTTAACAAATTGATATTATTGATTCAATTATATTACTAGATAAAAATAGAAAAAAAAAATATATTTTAATTTTTAGTGTGGTGAACAGTGTCACACCAAATATGGTGTGACACTGTTCACCACACTAAAAATATAGTGATTTGGTGTTATTTTTAGCGTTCGGTTGGAGTTGATTTTGACACTAAAATAGAGTTATAACGTCCGGTTGGAGTTGGCCTTATAACCTTTGTCATAATGGATGAATGCGTGGTAATATATATAACACGTGACTATGATTGTTTTTTTATGTATTGTATTTATTATTCATTCCTACTTTTGGAAGTAATTGTCAGAATCTCTAAGCATGGAGACAGTTCACCTAATAAGTGAAAGGTATGGTTAACACAAATCAAAAGTCGTCTCACATCACCCGATTTCAAAACCAAGGACGAGGTAATGTCGACAATTTATAGACGGACGGACGATCCAATGAGCAAGTTAACCATTTCTCTTGGGCAAATAAATGATTTTAATATTTGTCTAAACAAGTAGTAATTAACAAAAGATATAGTGAGAAAACATGAGCCATGGTTTCAACTTTCAACGGTCAAAAATGTTGACTAAAATCCAGATTATTTTCATATCTTAGAATATGTTCAATCAGTGTAATTGACTCAACACTCATAAATAATTCAATCGGTGGAAACAACAATATACTACTCCAGTAGATTACAAAATTCAACAAGCGAGTTGAACATTTTAAAGGCAAGTTAGTTGGATATAAATAAATAGGAACCGTACTATGGGCATTGAATCCTTGCTAGAAATGCATTAACTGTGTGGGTTCACTTTTCACCTCACTACCCAACAACAACTTATCTTTCCTACGAATAGACTCACCTACTGCTATTCTTGGATCTCACCTTGCAAGTAATCATCAGTTTTTATTGTTTGTATTCCACTCATCTAATAAGTACAAACGTAGATGATAAGAATGAAAGAAACATTTGTGTTTGACATTTAGACCAATCCCAATGCAAACACTCAATTGAGTGTTTTAAACATTTTTTAATAATTATTATTTAAAAAAAAAAAAATATACAATTTAAAAAAAAAAAAAATTTGTGACGAATCGTGTCGTGTCATAAGACACCAAAAAATTGGATCCTAAATAAAACACTGATACTGTTCACTGCCAACTCATTTATTTTTATTTTTTTGGAATTTTAGACACTTTTGTGTCTCCATTGCCTTGCTCTTACAGTGTTACTCGCAGTGTTGTTTGAGTATCTGAAACAAGTTTTGAAATTCCAAGTTTCAAGCTCTGAAACAAATTACAAGTCAAAACAAACATTCAAACTGCGAACACTGGATTATAATGAAAATAGACTAATCTCATACACCGTTTTTAGAACACTAATTGTAGATCATAAAAACCATACCTTTAATACATTATAACTCGACTTAACTTAATAATAATTCATTGAGTTTTTTTAAAGGACAACATTAATAAGGATGGTGTGGCTCCCCATTAAGCGGAGAGTGAAGCCACGCGCTCCGCAACAAAATCCTTAATCCGCTGGATTAACTGGTCCGACTCCGGCAACTCAGGGAAGATATAAAACGCATGGAACATGTTTGGATACTCGACTAGTGTTGCTCTTTTCCCGGATAACTTTATCCACTCGCAGTAGCTTCTCTGCCAATCCCTCAACGGGTCGAACCCGGCCACCACCACCATCGTCTCCGGGTAATCCAGATCCGATATGTCGACGGCGTTCGGTTTCGCCGCCTCGTGGTCCCGGTTTGATCCCTCCGGCAGCAACGCCCTCCAGCACCAGTCCGTTCGATCCGGCGATACCAGAGGCATTCCGACGAGGCGTTTCTCCGCCTCCGTCCTCTCTTCTCCGCCGAAGAAAGGCTGGATCGAGACGAGCCCCACGAGTTTAACGGCGTTGAAACATCGCGCACGGCAAACTCGGACCGCGACGTTGTGCGCGATGTTTCCACCGGCGCTGTCTCCGGCGAAGAAGCACCTCGACAGATCGGCGTTCTCCGGGAGAACCGTGCCGCGATTCTCCTCGAGGAACTTCAGGACGTCGAATCCGTCGTCGTATTGGGCTGGGTAACGGTGCTCCGGAGCGAGACGGTAATTGACGGAGATCACGTAAGCCGGTAGTTTCCTAGCGAATCTCCGGCATACGTTTTCGTAGGGATACGCATTGGGGCTGAGGAAAGCGAAGCCTCCGCCGTGGAAGAAAACGACGACGGGGATACGGTCTCCGGAGACGTGCGGAGTTAATAATCGGAACCAGAGATCGCGGGAGGGATCTACGACGAAATCGGAGGACGAGACGGAGTTGACTGGCTTGGGATTTGGAGGAGCACGGAAATCGAAGAGGCGGAGGAAACGGCGGTTGATGGTTCCGTCGGAACGTTGAGCGTTATCGGTGAAGGTGGAGATAAATTTGAGAGCGATTCTGGTTTTGAGTGGGATCGTTAGCTTCTGGTTAGGTTGCGAATCTGTCGCCATTTTTCACGTGAACGAGAGATCAATGGAGAGGTACAGTGATTCGACCTGTACTTGACTACTTGTATATATGCTTCCAAATAAATATTTTCCAGCTGTTAATTTGTGTTTTTTATTGACAAAAAAAGGAAATGGTTAGAGGAACAGAACAACCAATGAAAATTATGGTTACGTGTGAAAGATATCATCAATAGAGAGTTTTTAAAGGAAACACGTAAGCTAAAAAGAGAAAGAAAATCTCAAGTATTTTGGAAATGGCGGAGAGATCACTATTTTCTTCTACAGTGTTGGTGAAGTCATCTCCACATGGCCAACTTAATGGAGTCTCAGAGAGCATTCAACATGGTTTATTGGCATCGACATAATCAATGTACATCTCGCAGGAGACAAGCAATTTTATTGTCAGATGAAGAAGCTGCATCAAGTAATTCCAATCTCATTCAATTCTATGTCAAAATCAACAACAGTAATGGGCAAATCTATACAAGTAAAGCAAAACAACAACGAATCAAAAAACGAATTATTTATACCACAATGCAACAAACAACTAATCAAAGTTTTAATCAATAAGCTAACATTTAACGGGAATAGATAGAACGTACAGGGTCAGGGACAAAACCAACATTTTAGATACTAGATAGAAAGCATACAGCAAAGCTATTCAATCCTGCACTTCCCTCCTAACCCGTAAAGTGATGAAAAATTTCCGAAAACTGTGGATCTCAAACAGAGCAAAGGCAACGTGTGGACAATTTGTCTTGGTTGTTTTTCATTAGAGTCGCCGTCGCTCTTGTTTTTTTTGAAGCAATTGCGTTTTCAAGCAAGACTTTCGGTAGCAAATCAACACGTACACTACTAGTATTAGTCTTGCAGCGCCATTGTTTCTCCCGCGCCGAACAAACCAAAATTGTGTTGCAAAGGATTTATCATTAAAAAAAAAAAAGAACTGGTGCACCAGCATTACTTACTAGACATGCTTTCAAGTCTATGAGATTAACATGATCGGTAACCATATAAATGATATCTTCAGTTAAGTTCATCAGTAAACCACACCATTAATACCGTTGTAGTTACACCTTGCGGCCTGGCAAAAAAACAAATGTACTGAGTTTGCAGCATTGACAAATCAATATGAGAATTACAGACGACGAATCATCTGAATAAGGCCACATCTGGTCTAGACATTGTTCCCAAAGCTTTTCATGAATAGTGTGGCGCATATCGGTTATAAAAAGCGGTCTTACAAATGAAGTTCGAAACCAAGTCCATCTATTCTATAATTTTTGTTTTTATGAATTTTTAGATGATTTTGATCGAAAAATACAAAACATAGTCTTCAAACGAATATGTTTGGTTTTCTATATGCAATACAACATTAGACTATATACTATTAAACTTTTTCTTTTTTAAAAAATACTATTAAACTTAATATAATTAAATTCGTTTTTAGAGTTTTGATTGGTATACTAATTCCACAAAAATAAAACATATATAACTATTTTACGAATCTAAATGCGTTGTCATTTTCATATTTTATGACATCACTCATCAGTGGATCTTAGGGTTTTAGCTTTATACACTCGCAAATCTAAATTCTCCCGACTTCTTCAGCGCCGTCGTTAACACCGCCTGTACCGTCGGCATCACATAAAGCTTCGACGCCGTTGGTCGCTCTTCCTCACTCAATTAATTCCTCACAGGCAAGCTCCATTGATTTTCCTCTTAGACCAAACTTGCTTTCGCATCCCTTCATCGAGTTCATTTCTAAGCATCAGTTTTCTCCCTTTCCGAAGGATTCTATCGATTTCAAAGTAGATCGGAATCAAGTATAGAGATTGCTAAACCAAATTGTCCCCGTTCTACCGTAATGCACGGCTCGTTTAAGAATCACCTAGATTAGTCGGGATTTAGTTGAAAAGTTTTGATTGCGTCTCTGTGATGTAGAAAGTCCTAATTTCGGCGGCACTGTGCAGTCGCTCTGTTTGAACACCCTCGAAAATTGGCCCTGCCTTTTTCAATATCTTTGATTTGAGTTCTTCATGATTTCCATTTCACGCTGATTTCTGTGTGTTAGGAATGTGAAAGAACGACTTTTTTGTTTTTGTTTTTGTGATGTAATATATTAGGATTCTCATCTGAGAGAGTAGGAGCCATGGGTTGGAAAGCAGCTGAGAAACTCATCAGACACTGGAAGATACTTCGAGGGGATAATGTGAGGACACTCTGTTCACTCCTCTCTTCTCCTGGTTGGTTCTTTAGTTTGGTTTCGTTTAATGTGGTGTTTCTCGGGTTTGATCTTTTTATGTAGGTAATGATAATTCGCGGGAAAGACAAGGGCGAGACTGGAACCATTAAGCGTGTCATCCGATCCCAGAATCGTGTCATTGTTGAAGGGAAGAATCTGGTGAGATAGCCTTGAAATCATCCTGACCTCGATATTATTTTTTATTTTGCTCAATCTTATGCGTTGAGAGAACGTATGTATAAGTTCATTTTTTGTTATTTGCTTGATTGCGTTTCTGGAGTATAACTAATACTTAATCAGGACTACATCACTAGGTTAACATCAATCATAGAGTTATCAAACTTCATTTGAATCTTATCTTTGACTTCAAGCATCAATTGGTTGGTTACAAAAATCACAAAGCGGGTCTAATCCTGCGGGTTTAGCTACGTAGTGTTTTAGATTGGTCAAGTTGAACTCTTTTCGCTTTGGATGTTCTAGCTTGCTAGTCTTTGGCTACTCACTGAGACCCTGTTTTCTATAGCTTGACTATATATATTTCTGATGTCTTCTTCTGTATTCGCAGATCAAGAAGCATATAAAGGGAGGCCCTGATCATGAAGGTGGAATTTTCACGGTAGAGGCTCCTCTTCACGCCTCAAATGTCCAAGTTGTTGATCCAGTCACTGGGTAATGATCTCACTTTGCACTAGTGTCACCAATTGCTCTTTTGCTCAAGCGAGAGATTTCTTATTTGTCTATTATCTTTTCTTCCTCAGGAGGCCTTGTAAGGTTGGTGTGAAGTACCTAGAGGATGGAACAAAAGTAAGAGTAGCCAGAGGCACAGGCACCTCTGGTTCGATAATTCCTCGCCCAGAGATTCTAAAGATAAGGGCAACACCAAGACCCACTACCGGTACGTAGAAGCTCAACATCTCTAAACATGGCATTTTTTTTACCTAAAGAATTTTGGTGGAATCAACACAGTTCGTTTTCTATGCATTTAAAACCTATGTCTTACATGTTCTTAATCTAGAGGGGGAAAAATTGATTTTATTGATACAATAACTGAGATTAGGCCTAACTGAGATTCTTGATCTGAACCAAACCATATATATATAACATCTCAATATGCGAAACTCAGCTCTCTGTAGAAACGAAAAAGACTTGGTAATAGCTTGTTTTCTTACAGAGGATTAATACTTGGCCAAATCTTCATTTTTTTTTTTTTTGCAGCTGGCCCTAAAGACACACCAATGGATCTTGTCTGGGCGCAGACGTATGATGCCAAAACAGGAAAGGGCATGCCTGATCTTTGAGTAACCTCCTTTACAGCATCGTTCCAAAAATGTTGCGTGCTCCCAAAATATTCTTCTTTTTCCCATCCATTACAGTTTGATTTGGGTCAAGAGATGTGAGATGAGTTTTTGTTGAAGAAGCGTTGATCCTGACGAAACGGAGTCGTTTTTCCTTTTTCGTTGCTCTTGTGAACGTTTTTCAAGGTGCCAAATAAAAATCACTGGGGGAAAATTGGCAGAGTACACGAATTCCAGCATTGCGAACATGGATTGACAACATTATCCCGAAAATTACACTAACTTATTGTATTTACAACTACACACAATTCTAAACATGAAACACAAAAGACATAAGCCTATATTCATGTTTGTTCTATTGACTAAAATAAATTTATGTTACACTCTAGAAACCTGTTGTGCAATGGAATTTAAAATTTCACCATCCTTCCTTGTTCTAGCCTGCTTTGACAAAAATAAAAACGAAAATCAAATTTGTTTTGTTGGGATGTTTTGGAATATTTATGGTCTACAGTAAAAAAAAGGAAATCTTGGAGGACTTGTGTGTAAATAGTTTCAGTCCTACAATCGAATAAGATCCATCTCCGTCTTGTCTTGTTAATAAAGATAACTCTCGTGGTTTTATAAGATCTCCCATTGTTTGTAGCTAGCAGCAACCCAGAAGACACACCACTGATTTATCTGATTATGGAGAGATTACAGCGAATCTTCGGCGCCGGTGGCGGTTTGGGTCACGCATCGCCTGATTCTCCGACCCTCGATACGTCGGAGCAGGTTTACATCTCTTCTCTCGCCCTCCTCAAGATGCTCAAGCACGGTAATCATCCATCCTGAGCTCCAATTACTTTCCTCGTGCCTAGGGTTTCTGATTTGTTTGGCTCTCTGTGATTTCCTCTTGTCCCCTTCGCTCTGGATCTCTAGGGTTTCTAAGATTATCGATCTGGTTGTATCTCTCCTGGTTTCATTCGTAGTTAAAAAAGTGTTATTGCCATGTGGATTGGGTAGAGATTTGAAGAAAGTGATTGGAAAATCTTGTTGCTGATATGTGCTGCTAAAATCGCAGGAAGAGCTGGGGTTCCTATGGAAGTCATGGGATTGATGCTTGGAGAGTTCGTGGATGAGTACACTGTTCGAGTTGTGGATGTCTTTGCGATGCCTCAGAGTGGTACTGGTGTTAGTGTGGAAGCTGTTGATCATGTTTTCCAGACTAATATGCTCGACATGCTTAAACAAACTGGAAGGTAAATTGATTTTTCTCTACGCACATCTACTTTCTTACAGAATAATGATGATACTTACTTGCTCTTCCTATTCTTAAATTTCTTCCTGTATTTCAGACCTGAAATGGTGGTTGGTTGGTATCATTCACATCCTGGATTTGGCTGCTGGCTTTCTGGTGTTGACATCAATACTCAACAGGTAGGTTGTGTTTACTCATTTGCATTCTTGGTCTCTTCTTCTCTTTGTGAATTTGTTGTTTTCTTTTTTTCCCATACTTAATGGCCCAAGCACTATAGAGTGTTAGTAATTGTGTCCTGTAACCTGTGTGATTGCCTTTGCATTTGTTAGAGTTTGTATATTGACTTGAGTATCTATATAGTTTGGATTGGACTATGTATGTTCATTGTGAACATCTGTGTGCTTTTGTAGAGTTTTGAAGCTTTGAACCAGCGAGCTGTGGCAGTGGTGGTAGATCCGATTCAAAGTGTGAAGGGCAAAGTGGTGATTGATGCGTTCCGCTCGATAAATCCGCAGACCATTATGCTTGGGCAAGAACCTCGTCAAACAACATCAAACCTTGGTCACCTGAACAAACCATCTATCCAGGTGATGGATCAAATAGCGAATCTTGTTTTTCCTATTTTTTTTTGAAGTTGGAACAAAATCAAAGGATGTCTCTGATACTTACTTTTGGATACTACTATGCAGGCCTTGATTCATGGATTGAACAGACACTATTATTCAATAGCCATCAACTATAGGAAGAACGAGCTCGAGGAGAAGATGTTACTAAACCTCCACAAGAAGAAATGGACAGATGGGCTGACGCTAAGACGCTTTGACACCCACTCCAAGACAAACGAACAGACGGTGCAGGTAAGAAAAAACGAGGGTATTTTGCAATTTTTTTTTTTGTTCATACATGTCACACTCATTTTTATTGACATTTAACTCTCTGGTGTTTAACAGGAAATGTTGAACCTGGCTGCTAAGTATAACAAGGCGGTACAAGAGGAGGACGAGTTGTCACCGGAGAAACTGGCGATCGTGAATGTGGGAAGACAAGACGCAAAGAAGCATCTGGAAGAACATGTTTCCAACTTGATGTCATCCAACATTGTTCAGACACTTGGCACCATGCTCGACACTGTTGTCTTCTAGAGAGCTTTTTCACTTTTCCAGCCAGTAGTACTCTGCTTCAGTCATTTGGCTAGAAAGTTGAGCTCTGTTCTTCTTTTCCATCTCTTTAATTTCTGTTGAATCTTATCTTCCTGTCTTATCTCCTAGCATTTGACAAGGTTGTATTATACTATGTGATTTCGTTTTTTTCATCAAGGCCATGGATTGATTTCTATTTTTTTCTTTCATTTTTAGAATTTAAGCTGCATCTTTTGAGTGCGTTAACAATGTTAGATTTGAAACCTGAATAGTGGTGCTTAAAATTTCTGAATGCTGAAGCAATTAGGAATCAAATTGTCTGAAATACACATAATACCGAGCTAGTTAATATACTCTTCCAGAGGAAACTCAAACTCGAAGGGAAAAAGGGGGAAGCAACCGCAACCAAATCTACGTTTAATTCCACAGCAAAATATACAAAAAACTGTGCTAGGATTTGCGAAGACATGAACTTCATGTTAAGAAGCAAATAGAAACCAAAACGAGCTCCAAAGATAAGCCATAGGGCATGGACTATTAGCGCTTTTAGCGTTCTTCTTCGTGCCTCAAACAAGTCTAGATTTAACTACATTGCGAGGAGACCGACCAATCATTCAAACAGAGCACAATGATTTTCGAACGAAAAATCTTTGAGTCGATGTGTATAGGGCTGCTTAAAACTCCGTGTCGAAACAAGTCATGAAGACCTTCGAGACCATGGTCCTTGCAAAAGGGATGTAGCTCAAGCTATACCTGCGGTTTTAAAAGAACAAAAGGGATTCTCGAAGATAAATGAAAAGCTTTTGTGACAAACTCAGAAACCATACAAGTAGCACTTGGTTCACTAACTCATTCCTAGTGCGGGCAAATATATGTTTCGATGAGTAAATCATGTAACTGCATTATGACTGCATGCAGAGACCATGTATAAATAACGAGAAAGTTAAAAAAAGCAAGCGCTTGAACCAAGTTTTAGCATACCAAATCAGACCAGAGAACTCAAGAATGATAGCCAGCAGCGTCAGCAGCTTGTTACGAACCTGTGGAGAACGAAAATGACAGACTGTAACCAAACTTTCAATATGCTCAGTATATTTTCTATCTAGTAGATTGAATTGAGAAACCCTACTTACATAGAGAGCGCAAAATAAGGCAATGATAATGCTTGCTAGATACAACGCAGTAGCGTAGATACGAGCTGGGTCAAGCATCATCGTCACCTGCCGCTGTGGGCCTATAAGGAATGCTGTGCTGCCATACAAAAAGGACATGAAACTTCAAATCTAGAAGCAGAGAGAGAGAGAGAGAGAAAAAATGGAGAAATGCTTGTCCACAGAGACTTGCGTAACCCAATGCAATATAACGAGCTAAATTAAAAATCCAATACGGACCTCCCAAGTGCCATCAAATTTCCCAGAGTGAATGTGATGCCGAACTTGACCGGATTGAAGAAAACAAGCATTGACTGCATTGCCAAACAGGTAAAAGATAAAGAGTTAGGAGACAAGACTACCCAAAGAACGAAACTTTCCCCAGATGTGAAGAAGAGGAATAGAGATAAACCAAGCTCAAAGGTCACAACTGATTATAGTAAATGATTCCTTATAATGCAGGATAGTGATTTCTAACATGGATAAGAGTTGAACTTACCAAAAGAGTACATGCCAAGCCTGCTGACAAGCAAATCGCAAAGCCATAAAATCTCTGTTTCCACGAAAACGAACGGAGAAAAACAGTATGTTAGCTGAAGATCAACCCAATTCAAGACAATCAACAGTCAACAGATTCGTGTAAACGAGATATACAGTAAATAAATCCTGAGTATATAGCTGTCCTATAAATCAAACTTTTATCTAACCACTAGAGTCATATTCAAGGAAATTTGATCATCCTTCTCCTTTAGTACATCAACATGAATGTTACATTTTGGGATTTAATCGGAATGCTGAAGGCTTCTCTGGATGTTATTTATCGCTTCATCTACATCTAATAGAAACTCACTTATCCTTCTACATCAGTGAGTCAGATACACATAGAGCTCAACTTCCTTAATTGGACGCGTATGAGATCAATCGTTGCAATAAACTCGAAACCACAGGAAACAGCCAAATGCAGATAACCAAAATTAAAAGAATCCGGGCACCTGTGTGGTAGTTAAAGCGCAGTTGCGATTAAGATCATCCATGAATGAGAGAGAGCTTTCTTCCTCGGGAGCTCGTTGCTCGTCTTCAACCTCCATACCCACCAACATCTTCATCTTCTCAAAGGCCTGATTCATCTTATCCATGTCTGTAGCCCTCTCTGTGGAGTCTAAGCTCTTCTTTACTAGTTGAGGTATTAGTAACTTCTCAGATCTCCGAATTGTGACAGCAGAACTGAAGTATGGTTGGATCTCTGCACAATTACGCCATGTTTGGAGTGGAAAATGAAAGGGACGCTTTTCTAGTTTTCTTCGTCCGTCGTCGTTCGCTGGAGAAGAGGAAATAATTTTATCATTGGGCTTTTTTTCGCACCAAAATATAAGTGGGCTAAATTTGGGGGATCCACTAAGATTGTATTTTCTTCTTTTGAAAATTTGGGTATTGTTGTACCGGCCCAGTTTTGTCTTTGTCTTGATTGATAGTTTGATACTTTCTTAAAATTGAAATTGAAATTACTTTTTTTTTTTTTTTTTTGGTCAAAGAAATTGAACTAGGAAAGATATCATAGCTAACTTTTGAAACTGAACTAGGGAAGATATCATATTCAAATATAATATATTAAATTATTCACATTCGCAATTAAAACTAAAAGTTAGATTTTAATTGGTGGCAGGAAACTATAAAAAAAATTAAGATAAAATTTGACCAATTGAGTAAAAAAATAATATAAATAAAAAGAAACTATTTTTTTTATTTGTTTTTTACCAAAATTTGGAAAGAAAAATATATTTTCATTAACTTTTCAATACATAAAAAGGGAATATTTGGAACTCATGTATCAAAATTTGACAAATAACTTCTCTTAGCTGGTATCACTAATCAAATTCTTAATTGCTAATATTTATACAATTATGGTAAGATTTTTTTCTAAAATGATTTTTTAAACTATAAATGTATAAAGATATTTTTCGAATTCTTAATTTTAATTGTTCACGTAACGTTTTGTTTTTGCTCTTTTTTATTTATAATTCGATATAAAATAGTCAATAAAAATTAATTGAAAATAGAAAATTATATTTCTACCTTATGTGGATTAACTAAATACTAAATACAAAAAAATATAAGCATTTTCGTGTTCGTACGTAATAATGGGCGAATAAAAAAGTCGAGCAAAGGGAAAAAAGTACAAAAAATCAAATTGAATGAAATTTGGAGTCCGGGCCGTTTAGAGAAGCGACCCACAAAGCTTTCTTATTTGTTGTGTTTACCTCTTCACTCTCTCCTTTCTCCCCCCACTCTTACCTTCTCAGTACTCTCAGTCTCCGGCGTTTAATCTTGCATTCTCCATCGTTTTCCCTGTAAGTTCTTCCTTAGAGGCCTTGATCGTTCCCTCCCTGTACATTCTGTGCTGGATTTCGTTTTTTCTCCGTCGGAAAAATGCCCTAATGTTCTCGATTTCGAAGGTTTTTGTGCTCTGGGTTTTTTTTATTTTTTTTTCTCTTGTTTTCAGATTTTTGTATGTAAAGTCTGTAACGAGGTCGCCTTCATATTGTTTGTGTTGTTCTGTTTGTTGTGCTTTCCCCTACCTGTTTTGTCGTTGATCGGAGTCTTTAACAACGAAAACCTATAGTTTTGAGTTTCGTTACATATACATGGGCTTGATCTACCGTTTGTGCTTTGAGGTTTTCTTGTTAAGCCTATGCTTTACCTTGTTGTAAGATCACGTTTATGTGTAGATTTTAAGATAATGGTAGTGACTGTGGATCTCTTTGATGCACAGGTGCCTCTCTCTGTAGGTTCGAAATGAGTTCTAGGGGTGGTCCAAATTCTAAGGGAAAGAACGTCTCTCAGGGTGGCTCTAACCCAGAGGTCGAACAGTTGGTGCAAGGTTTTGCAGGGACGAAGCTGGCTCCTTCACAAGATGAGGGCGGAGAATGGGAGGTCATTTCCAAAAAGAACAAGAACAAACCTGGAAAAGCTTGGGCTTCTCATAACCAGAACCCTCCTAGAGCTTGGGGTGGTCAGCAACAAGGGAGAGGCAATAATGTATCTGGGAGAGGTAACGGCAATGGTTGGGGAAGACAAGCTACTGAGTCGAGGGCCTCTACTGGCCGGGGACAAGCAATGAACAGAGGCTATGATAACAACTATGTGGCTCCGCCTCCTGTGGCTCGCCCTCCTTTGGAAGGAGGATGGAATTGGCAGTCTAGAGCAGGTTCTGCTCAGCACACAGTTATGCAGGAAGTTCCAGACATGGATGATGACGTGGATAATGCTTCTGAGGAAGAGGATGATTGCGATGGTTTGGATGATTCTGATGAAGACCTCGCGAGTGATGATTATGACTCGGATGTGAGTCAACAGAGCCATGGGACACGGAAGCAGAATAAATGGTTCAAAAAGTTTTTCGACAGCTTGGATAGCTTGTCGATCGAGCAGATTAATGAACCACAGAGGCAGTGGCATTGTCCAGCTTGTCAGGGCGGACCTGGTGCTATTGACTGGTACAACCTGCAGCCACTTCTGGCTCATGCGAGGACAAAGGGAGCTAGACGAGTTAAGCTCCATAGGGAACTGGCTGAAGTTTTAGACAAGGATCTGCAGATTAGAGGAGCATCGGTCATTCCGTGTGGTGAGATTTACGGGCAGTGGAAGGGTTTAGGTGAGGAAGAAAAGGATCATGAAGTTGTTTGGCCGCCAATGGTCATCATCATGAATACCAGACTGGACAAAGACGATAATGATAAGGTGAATTTGAGTCTTTTTACCCTTTTTAATCTTCTCTTCCATTCTGCTTTTCTTAGGGCTGAAAAAATTCACTATGTTACAATTTCAGTGGCTAGGTATGGGCAACCCAGAGCTACTGGAATCTTTCAACGAGTATCCTGCTATTAGAGCACGTCATTCCTATGGTCCACAGGGCCATCGTGGTATGAGTGTGCTGATATTTGAGAGCAGTGCCACTGGCTATTTTGAGGCTGAACGCCTTCACAAGGACTTAACTGAGCAAGGGTTAGATAGAAACGCCTGGGACCGTCGCCGCAGTTGGTTTTCTGGAGGTGTTCGGCAACTCTTTGGCTTCCTTGCAACCAAGCAAGATCTGGACGAGTTCAATAAGCACTGTCAAGGTTCTCTCCCTCACAAATTCGATGATATGTTTTTAAGTCTTGTCATTGGGATTTAGAGTTTTGTTGGTCCTTGTGAATAGCAACTTATGTATTTTTGTATGATTCATTAGGCAAAACGAGGCTGAAATACGAGATGAAATCATACCAGGAGAATGTTGTGAAGGAGCTGAGGCAGATCGCTGAGGACAATCAGCAGCTAAACTGGTTCAAGAACAAGCTCACAAAGGAGAACAAGCACCGCAAAGTGCTTGAGGAGTCTCTGGGGATTATGAGCGAGAAGCTGCGTAAAACAGCAGAGGATAATCGTATCGTGAGACAGAGAACAAAGATGCAGCATGAGCAGAACAGAGAAGAGGTATGTTTTTCTCTCGGAAAACACAAACTTGATGTTTTGAATTACCTACTGATACACTTTTATGATTAACTTGTCCAAAAAAAAAAAAAAACCGGTGGTTTGAAGATGGATTCACAAGACAGGTTTTTCAAAGAATCAATCAAACAGATACATGAGAATAGAGACGCAAAGGAGGAGAATTTCGAGATGTTGCAGCAGCAGGAACGTGCTAAGGTGGTTAAGCAGCAGAAGAAGAACACTAATCCCTCTAGCAAAGATGATTTACGAAAGAGGTATACATACTTACATAATCCTGCTTTTTGTTTTTTTTGTCAGACACGAGAGTAACAAGATTCTTCTGGTTTGATTATTCTGCAGAGCTGAGGAGGTTTCAAGCTTCATAGAGCTTCAAGAGAAAGAAATGCAGGAGTTTGTGGAGGAGAGGGAGAAGCTGATAGAAGAGCAAGAGAAGAAGATGGCAGAGATGAAGAAGAGGCATTTTGAGGAGATGCTTGATCTGGAGAGAGAGTTTGATGTGTCTCTGGAGCAGCTCATGAACAAGCACGACCTTCACGATGCCGATGACTGAGACCCGTCTGGTGCACAAGACTAGTTTTCGTGTTTTGCTTTTGGTATGTCGGCGAATCCAAGGAGATTTGGGAGGAGACTATTGTTCTCCGTTTTAGTAGGGAAAATTTAAGGAGACTTTGAGACTATTATTCTCCATTTTAGTATGACGGATCTATGGAAGCATTACTCTATTTCATGTGACCAAAACCAAGTTTGATAAGCATTTTCTTTTTCTTTTTGTGTGGTAAAACTCCTATGAAAGTTTAGGCATATAATTAACCAATATAAATCATCCGAATCACAAACTGGAAAACCAAACCCATGTGCGTATGAAGGTGTGCCAAGGTCGTGGTAACTAAACAAAAGGGGTTCTATTCCAAATTTCGAAATATAGGGGGAAAATTGAAAACAATTAACACGCTGGGGAAGTGATATGTATAATATCTAAAATATGGTCTTTACGTGCAATTATACTTTTTTGAGTCATGACAAGACATGGGGTGTGTCATACTCTTTACTTTAGTTGCATTACATTGGAAGAGCTTCGTCACACACAACAAATCTATTTGTTTATTTCTTCTTTCTTTCTGATTTACATCCAAAATAAAATATAAATTAAAAATCTCCCTTAAATATCTCTCTATCGAATCGATTTCAATCTCCTCGGCGAACTCACATCTCAGCTGCTTTGAACCCGCCGTATACGAAACGAAAGCATCCTCCTCCTCGATTCGCTAATATGGCCCCGCCGGTAGGACAAACGGCGGCGGTGGCAGAGGCGGCTGGCGGTGGCGATGCTCAACCTCAGCAGCAGCGACAAGGCGGTGGGATTGGTTCCACGATCTCCGGGATCGTTAGGATCGCCGTGTTCTGGTATTTTGCTTCCAAGTTCTTTTCCCCTAAACAGAAACCCATGGATCCCTCTCAGTCTCCTCACCTCATGACCAATCTCTTTCACAAGGGAGAATCATTGGTAATGAACTCCGATTCATATTTCTTCTGCACAATTGGATTGCTTCTTTTTTCGCTCTTCTCTCATGCTGAGTTTTAATTCGTGTCTAAACTCTCAGAGCTTGTTTTGTAATCATTTTTTTTTTTTGCTGGGTGCTCTAGTGGTTGTGTATGACCACTGTTTGATTAGAGGATTAGGGTTTTAAGATTTGTTCTGGTTCATGAATGCTATTTCTGTTTTGATTCTAAATGCAACCCATGTTTTTTTTCTGCAGGATATGTGGTTTTATCTTTCAGAGCAAGACAAGTTCAATGACTTTGGCAACGAAGGTGCGCTTTTTTGGCACGAGACGAATATCCCTTATGCTGTATGGACACCAGAGAGTATTAGGACCAAGTCACTCAAGTATCATCCATCTGAGGTAAAAAATTCACATACTTGACTGTTTACTATACTTATTTTGGGTTTCTTCATATTCTTCCTCCAATATCACTCTACTAATTAGCTGCATTAACTTACTATGTTATTTTGTTCCAGACACTACAGAATAATGGAAGTCTGTATGCTCATGTCTTCTTTGCTCGGTCTGGATTCCCTATAGACCCTAGTGATCCTGAATACCAACCTCATAACAGTTTTGGCAGGACGCACCGTAAGACATGTCTAAAAAAACTCTTATTTATGACAACAATTAGTAATTTATGTTCCTGTGTTAGCTTAATTGGACTGGTCTCTTCACTATTTCAGCTGTTGCGACTTACTTTCCAAAGCGAAAAGTAGATAAGAAGAAGAGTCTCTTGGGTAATCCCAAAGACACTGCTGAATCCCAACCAGAAGTTGAGGTATGCCTGTGTGGAAGTCTGCTTTGAGGAAATATTGCACATAGTTTTATGTTATTGTCTTGTACTCTGATGAATTCAATAGATGTGCAATGAACTAACTCAAAGCTTACTTTGCAGAAAGCTGGTGATAAAAACTCGGAACTCAAGGAAGAGGTCCCTGTGGAATGGGTATCCCTCTGGAAACCGAATGTCACGATTAACCTGGTCGATGATTTTACTCAGTAAGTCGGTTCTCTTATTTTGTGTAGGATCAAAAATTGCGACTCTAGAAACGTACAATGCAGACTAAAATGAAACAATAAAAATAATAACGATGGCTTTACTTTCTATCTTGATGTACATATGATCCTGCTTATTGTCCAAAATATTTTAGAGAGTAATTAAACCTATCAGCTATGGCTCCTACATAAAAAAACAATATCTAACCAGAACAATTGGCAGTTGATGGCATGTTTGATTTTATTTTTGGCAGTCTGTCAATATTGAATTTAATATGACTCCACCATACTGGTAGACTAATATCTGCTTTTAATTTTGTGACAGCTATTCACAGAATGCTGTACCACCAAACATTGCTCCTCGTATCCTTCAATTTCTTTTGGAAAAAGCATGAAATGCTTATACAACCCTCTTGGCATTTGTTTGTGATAGCATTTGAAGGGACTATCCATGTGACTGCCTCATACTTTATCTTCCATGCCTTTTTAAGCTATAACTGAATCAAACTACTTATAAAAGAAAGGTTCAAGCATTGATAGGTTCTTGGGTCCTTGGATGGTTAAAAGTAGTACCACGCCTCTTGCTTTGTTTCTGTGCATAAGGTGCACAATGAATCTTCTTTGTTTTCCATTTTTTTCTCTTCTTTTAATTGGTGGGATGGGAATTTTGTAAGAGGATTTTTATTTTTGGCATGCAACAGGTGTGTTTGTCTACTTGCCCAATTCGTTATATGCTGTACTTAACTTTAGATTTGCAGACTTGCTGGTAGAACCTAGCACGGGAAATTACTATCCTACAATTTACTTCAATGAGTTTTGGCTGCTAAGGGACAAGATGATTCCAGTCAATGAGACAGTCTCAGAACTACCACTCGATCTGGAAATAAGCCCCATAAGCATGATGAAGTGGCAACTGTTTCAGCAAGTTGATCAGTCTTTCCAGATGCAGCGTAGCTATGGAAGCATGCTTGATGGTGAATCTGACGAACTAAAGGTAATTCTGGTCCTTTATATTTAATCAACATCTTCTATCACATGAACTTATGATCTGGTATTAACTATTGAATAGATGATGTTGATTATTACTTAACACATTCTTGGTTTCTTTTCGGAGCTGATTGTAAATATGTTTTTTTGTTTCGCAGAAAGTGTTTTTGGAAGGAAATCCTTATCTGTTGGGCATCACAATGTTTGTTTCCATGCTTCACTCTGTGTTCGACTTCTTGGCATTCAAAAATGGTAATTTAAGGCCCAAAAAATAACAGCCTCTTTCCTAACGTTTGTTTGAGATTGACTTATCTTTTGCTTACCCTGTAGATATCCAATTCTGGAACAAAAACAAATCTATGGAAGGACTGTCTGCAAAGTCTGTTGTACTGAACTTTATCTGTCAGTTTGTCATCTTCCTCTACCTGCTTGATAACGACACTTCATGGATGATACTGGCTAGTTCCGGAGTTGGTGTCTGCATTGAATTCTGGAAAATAGGGAAAGCCATGCGAATTGAGGTACTTATAATATTTTACGTAATTGATTCTGACATTTCAGATCCAGCGAGAAATTACTATGAGCATCTCTGATGTTGTTACTTTACATATAAACCTTGGGCAAATATTTAAAAATTTTCAGGTTGATCGAAGCGGAATGATTCCAAGGTTGAGGTTCCACGATCGTGAATCCTATGCAAGCAATAAAACCAAGGAGTATGATGACATCGCCATCAAATTCTTATCATATGTGCTTCTCCTCCTTGTCATCGGCTTATCCATATATTCTCTCGCTTACGAACGCCACAAGAGTTGGTATTCTTGGATCTTGTCTTCACTAACAAGCTGTGTCTACATGTTCGGTAAAAGCGAAGACCTTCCTCAAAAAAAAAAAATGTTGAGAATCTCTCATTGTGAAATTGTTGGAATTATATTAATAAGGTGTGTGTTTTGCAGGTTTCATAATGATGTGTCCTCAGCTATTCATCAACTATAAGCTAAAGTCAGTGGCACATTTACCATGGAGACAGATGACTTACAAGTTCCTCAACACTATTATCGACGACCTGTTTGCCTTTGTCATCAAAATGCCGATTCTGCATCGACTTTCTGTATTCCGAGATGGTGAGTAAAATCTTATCAAAATTCGTTTCTCTACTTTGATTTCAGATTCCAGAAACAGGCTAATATAATGGGTCTCTCTCTCTCTCTCTCTCTGTGTTTCAGATGTGATATTCTTGATATACTTGTACCAAAGGTGGGTTTACCCTGTGGACAAGACACGTGTTAACGAGTTCGGTTTTGGAGGTGAGGATGAAACTGCAGAGAAGAAGTTGATCACTGAGAAAGAAGAAGAAGAAGACAACAAGAAAACAAACTAATGTTTTCCTTTTATTTTTGTGGTTCCCACTCTCTAAACCGATTTTACAACACTTCAGTTATAGTTTCTTAATTTCTTTTTGTTTTCGTTTTCACTTGGAAATTGTTTTTGCTAAAGTTATTAATGTCAACTTTCAAGACACATTATATACTAATAGCTTTTTATTTTTACCAGAGAACTAACTTCTGAGAGAATTGATGAAATCGATGGGAAAAACTTACTGTTGATAAGAGCTTGATTTCAATTACTAGTCAGAAAAACTTTTTAAAAGCATAATAATTAGATTAAACAGAGACAGCAAGTTGTATCATGAATGATTGCTACAAAAGTCACTTAAAATGAAAAAAAGTTTGGACATTCATTTCGACTCATCCGGAAGAAGAGTTCCAAAGTCTCGAGTGTTCCACGTTGTTCTCCGGCCAATCCCTCCATTGCCATTTCCTTTCCTCATCATTGCCACAAATTCTCCATAGTCTATTTGTCCATCCTACAAAAGCGACACTATAAATATTCTTCCAAGCTCCTTCATCAAGAAACAGTAAAGATCTTTGTGTACTACAAAAGACTACTCACATTGTCTTGATCAATGTCTTTGATCATTTCATCAAGATGTGAATCCTTGATACCAAACTCCTTCCATGCTTGTTGAAGCTCGTCGATAGTGATGTAACCACTTGAATCTTTGTCAAAGAAGGAGAACGCAGCCACTAGATTCTCCTCTCTCTCCAGCTTGTTCAAGTGGATTGTTGCAGCTAAGAACTCTCCATAGTCAATTGCTCCACTCTCATCAACATCAGCCTGACACACACACACGATGAAAAACATGATATTGGATTAAACTCAACTTTGGTGAAGATTGATAAGAAAAGAACTGATATTTACTGCGCGCAAGAGTTCTTGGATCTCTGATTCCATAAGCTCTGACCCAACGCGCCTCATAGTGTCTTTCAACTCTTCAAATGTGATGGTCCCGCTGTTATCTGTGTCTATCATTTTGAACAGTTCTTTGAGCCCACCGATTTCTTCCACAGATAGTCTCTCTGCAATTACGCGTAAAGCCATCTTCTTAAGTTTGTTCATCGCAGAGAACGTCTTCAGGCGGGACACCACCGCGCAGTCCAAAGGCTTATCTGGAGCAACTTCATCATCCACAATCCAAGGGTGACCTGGCAAAGAAGAAAGCTTGAAATCCACTTGCTAGAAAATTCATCAACTTTTGCGTGGCTAAGCTCAAAATTATGGAAGCTTACACAACACTTGATGAGCAGTTAGCCTTTTCTTTGGATTGCTCTCAAGCATTTGCTTTATAAGATCCTTGGCACTCTCTGAAATGCTAGGCCAAGGATTGGTCTCAAAGTCCAGCTTTCCCTGTAAAATCCTTCTGAAGATGCCAATCTCACTTTCTGAAGATACAAGAGTAAGCACTTGATGGAAACGCTGCGGCTATATATATATATATATATATCGTTGAAGAGAATGAAAGAGAGAAAGAAAGGCATTAGAAATCTAACCAGCCCAAAAAGGAGGAAAACCACATAATAGGATGTAGAGGATAACTCCAGCGCTCCACACGTCACATTCACGGCCGTAATGCTTATGTAAAACCTCAGGTGCCACATAGTAGGCACTACCAACAAGTTCTGAAAACGTATCGCCTGAAAATAACAAACATTTATTTGTGCGCCCAAAACCCACAGCTCAAACTCAAAGTCTCTCAATTTTTATAGATTTTGCTAAAGCTAAACCGCAGTAATCATATCCAAGAACACAGGTTTATAACATTCCGTTAGAGATCATCAGGCTGAAAAACAGAAAAATTCAGAGTCTGATGTTTCTGCCATAAATCAACACAGTAGACAGAGAGAGAGCGAGTCACTTAACAAATGCATTAATTAAATGAAATCTTTAGTAAACAAGCTGCAGATGATATGATTGTTGGTGACAAACCAAATCATCAAGTAACGAAATAGATTACTCAGAACATCACTAACCAAACCAAATATTTGCCAGCACAATCATGGTTGAAATTAGAGAAGAATATGAAAAGGGGGGGGGGGGGAAATCAAAATCAGACCTGGTTTGCAGAAAACAGAGAGGCCAAAGTCGGTGGATTTAAGAGAAGCGTCTTCATCAGAAGAAGCGAACAAGAAATTCTCAGGCTTAAGATCTCTATGCAAAACCCCAAGGGAGTGACAAGCCTCGACGACCCCAACAATAGTCTTGATAAGCTTCGCAGCTTCTCTCTCGCTGTAATGGCCTTTCTTCACGATTCTATCGAACAATTCGCCGCCTTCGCAGAGCTCCATCACAAGGTGCACGCTCTTGGCGTCCTCGTAGGTGCCTTCTATCCGGACAACGTTGGGGTATTCCGACAAGTGATGCATTATCTGGATCTCCCTCAAAACGTCGTCGTAATCTTCCTGGCAAAGGAGCTTCCTTTTGGGTATGGATTTGCAGGCAAGCTTTTGACCCGTCTCCCTATGGGTACAGAGGAAAGTGGTTCCGAATTGTCCTTGTCCGAGCACTTGACCCAGAAAGTAATCGTCTTCCACGTTTTTGGTCTTGTAAGGGAGAACCCATCTGGTTCTTGCTTTGTTAGCCATAGTTTGAGAGTCCTGATTTCTTTGTGGTTTCGTTTAAGCAGAGGAGGAGGAAGAAGAAGAGAAACTGTTGAATAAGAAAAGAAACTGACTTGAAGGCATTGAAGAGAGGGAAGTCAAGAGGTAAAAACCATTTCTTGACCACTTTTTTGGAGAATGATTGATTAGCATTTAATCAGCTTTCCATTTGAGTCCCCTTTTTTTTCCACATAAAATGAAAATGGCAAGTAAATAAAATTACATGACTGGTTTCAGTTGTATAAACGAAAAAAACTTGTAACTTCTTAAATGAAAATGTCTTATAACTATATTCAATAAGGATATTTAACCGTAGTTGACCAAAAAAGCGGATATTTATTAGTATCTTATTACAACTATTATTATTAAATTGTAAGAAATATCAATTTGGATTTTTTATCAACTATTATACTGAAAAAGATAACATTAAAGAAAATTAAATCAATTTAAAAATAATTATCCCATGAGATATTACCATACTGCGATTTCCTATTTATTTTATTAGAGTCAAATAGATAGATATTCTTGTCGAAAAAAACATTTTCAAAATTTTCAAAAAAGAAAAAAAAAAAAACCTTTTTCATTTTGTTTTTCGGAAAAGATTTTCAATTAAAAGTCGCAAACTCGCAATGAAGTAAAAATCTTACAATATAATTGTTTTTAACTTTTAAGAGCTAAAATCATATGATATCTACTAAAAGAATAGATTAAGTAAAGAACTATTAGCTGTACCGATATTTATGAATAAATTTAATACTTTTTTATGTATAAAGATTCCACTTGGTCGGGATAAGGTATCTACGTGCGCTTAGGGCAAATGAATATAATGGCAAAAACGTCTTCAAATGGGTTTCTTCACTAAATAGTAAAATACCATTCCCTGTGTTTCCCAAACCTGAATGTTATCTGATAAAAAAAAAATTAAAATATATGTTTTCAACACGTTGTGTATTTTCTGCAAAATATCAAGGGTTCCAATCAGTTTTCAAAAAAAAAAAATAATAATAATAATACAAATAAACCGCAGAAAAAGAATGAATTGAGGACAGAAAGAGAGAGAGAGAGAGAGAGAAAAGATTGAAAAACTCGTGAATCCTGTCCGTATTCATTCTCCTTCAGTCGCATTCCTGTCTGTTTCTGTGCCTTTTCTCAGTACCCAAAGTCTTTAAAACCGTCTTCTTTATATGCATTTAAAATCTATATACCTCAGAACATCACGTTTTCTTTTTATTTAGTTCAGAACATCATCTTCATATGACATCAGAAAATACAAACGAGATATAAAATAGAGATTGATTGGTAGGATCAGCAAATAAATGATATTGTAACTCCAATTGTGGTCGTGAAGACGATACGAAATATTGTAGGGCTTTTTCCTATGGTAGAGTTTGTATAATTTTAGGATTCTATAACAATAATTGATATGACACACTGGAATGTACACAAAAACGTGTTGAATATTATATCATAACAAAATTTAACATACAAGGACGACGAGGCTGCTCTATGAATAGGGACGACCTACTTTGGTCTTGAATAAGCTTAATTCTTGACCATGTGGCTTACTCCATTATCATTTCTGGTTCATAGCCGCCTATTCAAGATGAAACAGAGTAAAACATGAGACTTCTTGATAAGAAAGAAGTAAAACGTTTCAATGAATCGACAAGAATCCGAGGAGACTAGAAAATACCTTTCGCAGTCTTTGCATGACCGCGTCTTCATAAGCTTGATAACCAGCACCTACTATGTTGCTCTGCGGTTCTGCTTCTGCGGATTTCTTAGCGGTCAGAAAATCGTTTTGGGCTGCTCTCTGAAGAGGTACAACTAGCAATGGATTTGAGAGATCACCACACAGAGTTCTCGTCGCTGCAACCTATAAGAACAAAACAACAGATCGAAGCAATCCATGATTAGATTCTTGAACATATTAACGAAAAAAAGAGAAATCAAGATAAATACTAATACTCACAGCTCCATCTTTTGTAGCCATTACAATAAGAGCAGAGCATTTCTTCTTGGTACTCCTAATAACAACATCTTCAACCTCACCAAACTCTGAAAACACTTCTCTGAGCCTTCCCGCTGTATACCCTTCACCAATTGTTTCCCAGGAAACCTTCAACACTCTCTCTTTATCGAGCTGAACACTAGCTCCAGCTCCACTTTTATCTTCTTTTCTCTTTCCTTCCACACCACCCTCTGGGGTTTCAAAACCACCTCTCTTCTTAGCATGTTTTGCACGTATCCTATCTACCTCCTCCTTAAGCTTCCTCGCGATTCTCTCCTCTTCATCACAAGGTCTAGCAGCATGATTAGGAGCAAAAGCAGAACGCTCCCTTTCCTCCAGATCTGACATCATCTTACGCCTCTTGGAATCTCCCTGCGATTTCTTCTGTTGTTTTTCACGCTGGATTCTAAGAAGATCATCAAACAGCTTTCGGGCTTTTTCGTCTTTGAGAACCTCGTAAGAATCCTTGAGCCTCTGGAATTTCTCATGAGCATCGGGATCATCTGGGCGTTTATCAGGATGCAAGTCCAAAGCTTTCAACTTGTATGCTTTTGCAATCTCCTTCTCGCTAAGCTTCAGAGCTTCCTCTCCATAGGGTAAACCTAGAACTATATAGTGATCCACAAAACCCGCCATATCTTTCTTTCTTTCTTATTCTTCTTCTTCTATGCCAGACCACCCTGCTTCACATAACCCACAAAGGAGTTAGTTCAAGTGACACGCAAACTCTATTTTAGGATTCAGAACATTATTAGAATGTACAAGTAAAATACATAAAACGCAATTTCAGGGTCTTTCTTGCTCTCAACCCTGAATTTTATGCAGGAGGAAAAAGCAGATAATATGCATAACTCAGAATGATCTCTAAAACGCAATTCAGAAAGAGAAAACTAGTGGATATAAACCCCTAGGATATAGCAAAGACACCTTGATATTTTGATCAAAAAAAAGTATTTCTTTTTAGGTTCCTAAACCCGTCAAGCGTAAGAGACATCAGTCCAAGTTCTTAAGGCTACTATGGAGTCGGAAATCTCAGTGGATATTATATAAGAACTTGGACTGTTCTTTACTTCCGAATCAATTATCAGTCTCAGGGATCACAAATATAAATCTCATTATTCGAAATCGCACCTTTCGATTCCTACCTGCTAAACTCTTGAAAGCCTAGACTATAGCCTAACACCCTCAAATTCTATCGGCTCGAAGCATACAAATCCGGTCGCAATTTTCTCGGATTAAAGTGAAGTCCCTACGAACCAAAGCAGAACCCTAGAACTGGAAGTTTCCTCCTCTTGGAATTATCGAGCAAAGAACAATCGGAGGTAAATAGAGAAAGTAATAGAGTTACCTGTGATGGAATTGGTATTAAAGAGGACGAAGAAGTATCAATTGATCGCGTGATTCGTCGTGGATTGAAGAAAATGGGCGCTTGGATTAAGATTTTGAGTTAGGGCTTTGCCAACCTGAATTATTGTATCTTTTCTGCAAAATTATCAAGAAGAGTTCGTTTTTGGAAAAAAAACACATAAAAAAGACAATTTTACAAATGTGTATAAACCAGAAGAAGGAAAAAGAGAGTGAATTTCGGTTTTCGGTTTCTATTCGGTTTGGAGCTATAAACCGATCGGCGACATTTATAAAATGTTTACGCTTTTTGGTTCGGTTTGGTTCGGTCGGTTCTTCGGATTATGGGAAAACCTGGATTCCTTCTTCTTCCTCTCTCATTTTTCTCAGTTTCAGTGTTCCACCATCGTTAACATTGTCTCGTCGAATTGTGTGATTCAGGAAGGGTTCGTCTTTGTCGTGCATCTGTTTAACTCTCACTCTATGATTTTATGTTTTTATGGAAACTTAATATTTTTGAAGGATTTTAAGCTGCCTACCATCGTCGTCAGCGAATACAAAAGGGATATGATCTACTTTGATTAATTAGCAAATAATAATAATCCAAACTTAAGTTAATCAGATAGCAAAGATGATGATGAGACCTTAAAACAGGGAGAAATAATAATGAAAACGGACTCAAAAGCTTGGTTGTTTAATAAGAGTCATCAGAGAGAATGTACAGCAACCACTACGTCTCTACCTTCAATTTCACTATGATGTAGAGGATCACTTACTACTACCTGTTCCTAAACTTTCCAGATGCCTACTGATGATCTCTACTCTCTTTCTTCTTCTTTTTTCCTTTGTTCAGTTTTTAGCCAGAAACCCTATACAAGTCTCTAAGGGATTCTATGTAGGTGTGAATCGATCACTGTGCCCAGTGTGTTTCTCTCTTCACGGGTAAAGCCAGTTAGGTTGACTCTATCCCTGAAGAGCACGGACAGCGTCTGACATTTCCGTTAGCTGCTGCTCCGCTTTCGCTTTCCAAGTCACCAACTCTTTCAATGTTTCCTGTAAACACATTAATAATTCTCCTTAAAATCATGCATGTAAAGGAGGTAAAAGGAACCACTGGCAAAATTGCATGCAAGCTGTCCCGATAACCTAGATGCATAACAAAAGATGCAACGTGTGATAGTGAATAAAAAACGGGCTGTGAGAAGATGGGAGGGTCGTAAAGTGACATCTACACAAAGACGACAAGAAGGGTCTAGAGGCTAGAAGATTTTCCAAAATTCATCATCCAGTTCAACTGAAACACCTGACCAATGCTTCTAATTGTTTGACTACCTCACCTGAGAAAGAATATTTGGGTCGTCAATCTCTGATCTTGGACCTGCAGTCATTGAAGAACCTGGGGTCACTGAAGAACCTGGGGTCACTGAAGAACCTGGAGTCCTCTCAGCTTTGTCCTGGTTGGGGCTTCTGGATTCAGCTCTGGTCATGCAGCTAGGGATGCAAAATATTAGACAATACTAAAGCATAAAGCCTACTCTTGGACCACGAAATGAAGCAACCGCTCTAACCTCTCTGTCCTTTGCATTTGGCTGTTGAGCAATGACTGTTCCTCAAACCACATATGCTCTTGGAAAGAGCTTTTGCAAGCAATTGGTGGAAGCGAGTAGGTATCTGGCCTGACAGCTTCTGTTAGAACATCGGTAAGGTCAGCATCAACATCCCATGGTTCGAAACCATTCCCTGTAAAATCATCCAAGTTGGCATTTTGCAATATATGTTCCCAACTTTCAGGAGCTGCACCGAAGGAAGTGCTCTTATTTGCCTGCAGATTGTTCTGCGAGTTTGAAATTCCCACCAGCTGTTGTTCTACTTTATCTTTCCACGAAATCAATTCCTTAACCATGCCCTGCAAAAAAAAAGAAGTGAGATATGGTAACCAGAAGATCTATTAGGTTAAAATCATGATCCCTGGGCAAGAAACTTCAAACAAATACTTTCTACTTGTTTTTAGTCTTGACCTGTGTTGAGGTCAAGGAATTTGAGATCTCCGCAATTTGCTTATCAGTCTTTACCCTCCAACTCATGAATTCCTTGAATAGTTGCTGAAGAGAAATGCAAACAGAAATTTTGTTAGAGTCTCTTTAATTATGATAATCTTAACACATTCCTTGAGCAGACAAAAAATGAAATAAAAGTCACCTCAGTTGCATCAGCAGGATCAGGTAACTTTTCCTTGGATACAAGTTTTTTAATATCACTGCATACCGCAAAGAAAATGAGATTTCAAGTGCAACTCGACTTCAAAGAAAGCAAATACTGAAGCTCGGAATATTACAAACATATTACCTCTTCATTTTATCAATTTCTCCCCTAAGCTTTGAGGAGGAAGCAGATGATTGATGCGATGCACTCTTAGTCTTCCATTGAGACAGGGGAATCAAGTCAGGATCAGGAATTCCAGGTTCACTTTTGATTTTGACCAAATCAGATACAAGTTCTTGGATATCACTGCATACCTCAAAGAAAAGGAGATCTCAAGCGCATATCAACCTCAAACAAAACAAAATATTGAAGCACAGAAGAATGCAAACCTCTTCATTTTATCAATTTCCTCCTGAAGCTTTGAGGGGACCGCAGATGATTCACTCTGAAACTTCCACCAAGATGGAGGAACCCAATTAGGATCAGGAATCCCAGATTCACGTTTGATTTTGATCAAATCAGCACTCTCAAGCCAGTACTGCATGGTTCCTTCAGTATTGTGACACCTCCTAAAACGATCAGCACCACCGGGCGTTACATTTCCATCGACGTGCTTCAGCAAATGGTCCAAGAGCCCAGTATCACCGATTTTCTTTCGAGCTATACTTCTTAACTCGGCCCGTGAAATAGGTGTCTCAAAAGAAGCACCTTTCTCCTTCAATACATCCTCTAATGTTTGCTCCGCAGAATCAATCCTGTATATATATAATAATAAAGAAGTATGCTCCACTTCATACAAAGATGAAATCAAAAAGGGTAAAGCAAGATATTCATGAAGGCTTGGACTTTTCTACCTTGTAGTATTCCATCGAGTCGTTAATCCTGAGTGCCTAGATTTACGATTCTCTGAGCTGTTTTCACTCTGCGCTGCGAATCTTCTAGATTTTTCAACTAAAAGCCGGCCTCCTCGAGAGAGTCGTTTTCTTTTATGGAATCCACTCGTTACAAGAAGCCCAGCTTCTTCCTTCTCTTCCTTGACTTTGACCATGATTTTCCCGGAGCTGTTATCTTCTCCCTGAGTATTTGAAGAGACGAGCTTGTTGATCGGCGAGTCATCCATTTCAGAGTGATCCTCCTTGATCCGACAAATCTTCTTGGTAGACATCTCATATAGCCTCTCGCGATTTCTGTAACATTGTTTTCACGCGACAACAAAAGAGAGATCGAGTCAAGTTTTAAGTGAAGCAAAATCACCAGAAACCTAAATGATGCAGAGGAAACCTTAAACCCAGAAAGCAAAACAGCAAACCCCAGCAGAGATAATGTCGAAACTAGGGTTTTTCGACTTTTTTACAGCGAGACGGCGTAACACTGTCAACGCATTAAAATCAACGCCATAGAAAAATCGCGATTTTGAAATTCATAACAGAGAAAGCTAAAAGACAGAGAATTTGGGATCAGAGCGGCACCGTAGGATGGAGGGAGAGACGAAGAAGACAAGACAAGGCAGAGCAGAGGAAATGAAAGAGCCGTCAAAATCCCTAAAAACTTCTCTTCTTCCCCCTTTTTAATATTTGCCGTTATTAGTGTTTTTTTTTTTTTTTTTTAATGTATGAGAATAATATAGTCTCGCTAGAACAAGACCGTATAGCAGCAGCAACCAGTGCTATAGTGAACGCGTGGTTAATCTCTTTGAATATACCGTAGACCTTCACGTAGAGTATTATTTACCACATTTGCTTAAAGCAAAGATGGAATCTATTTTGTTTTTTTGTAGAATTTATACGCGTTAATAGCCCTATATATTAAGAACAATATTCTTACTAATCTTCTTAAAGGTCTAAAATCTGATTGTAGTGTTTGTAAATAAGTATCATATATTATCAGATATCTTAATTGAATTGAAACGAAAGAAAGTGGAACCACGAAGCAAAGAAACAAATTGTAGAGAGTATTGTAAACCTTCAGATTTAGGTCAAAAAGGGATATGACAATGTGTGGTTCTTCTTAGAGAGTTAAGAAATGAGAACATTATAAAGTGAGCTGTGAAACTGAAACAAAATGTCTAACCAGAGAGACCTATGAAAAATGCTCTCGTCTCATGTCTGGATTGATGATTTTGATTACCTCAACCTAACCTGTTTGGCTCTTCTTATACCTTCTTCTTCTTCTCCAGATTTGCAGTGACACTTCTTTGCTTATGCTTCCAAGAAGGTATCTTACCGGGAAAAGCCCACCTAAGCAACCGCTCCCACGAGTAGCAGATGATGAACATAAGTAAAGCCCAGAGGAGAAGCTTATCCCTCATACCTTCAGGTAAAGGAACCAGCTTCAGCGAATCGTTCAGGTCCCTGAACAGATCAGAGGCGATGACGGTGAAGAACCCTGCTCCAGCAATGAGCGCGTAGAAGAACGGTTTGTTTTCCCTGATACTCTGGTTAAATGGATGTCCCATGTAGTTCACAGCAAAAGTTGCAACCTGAAGCATCATGCTCACCATGTAAGACACCGTGTTCACCAGATTAGGATGGAATGTTGCATCTGGTTCGATACATTCCTCTGGCATGTGTTTCTCAGCTTCCTTCACCGAGTAGATCAAGAAGGTTATGTGAACAGAAAACTGTCCAAGCAGAGAGAGGAAGAGATACAAGGAGAAGACACTCGGGTGAGGTCGCTCTGCAGAGAGGGTTTGAAGCGGTCGAGCATGAGAAATGAAGAGGAAAAACGCAGCTGTTAATACGCCGCTGATTGTAGCCTGGACATCCCCGAGCTTCACACCATCTAGGTACATAACACTTAGCACATAAGCTGTGGCGAGACAGTTCAGACCAAGAATTTTGAACATCTGAAGAGTCGTCACAAGTGTACTACGACCCTGTCGGATTATGTCTGTCACTGGGGCAACCGAGGCATGTTTAGCTGTGAAGGGAGATGCCATTGATGCATCCCCAAGTTTAACTAGGGGTGCTGACCTGCCATCACCATCATCACTGTTTAGTTCATCCATCATCTTCTTCAACTTTTGTCTCTGCAATTCCGCAGCAGTTAAGTGGCGGTTTTGGGGTGTGATCTTTCCCTTTGATGATCCTTCCCCATTCTGGATTGCGGTTTTGCTAGCTGGTTCTGATGGCATTTTGGACTTTTTTGACTTTGACTTGGGATCATCTTTTTTAGATGATTCCGAGGGAGGTATAGTATTCAGCAAGGCAACTCCAACATGGGCCTTGAAAAGTGAACAACAAAAACCGAATCAAAAGAAAGAAAATGAAGCATAGCATCATTTGCCTGGCCTCTGATATGCTAAAGCTCAATCTTCCCAATGAAATTCCTATTATATGCGTTACCTGCTTCAATGCTCCGACATCATTTGTCCCGTCCCCACACATCAGAGTCCCTCTTCCTACCGCTTTGAAGGTGGTTAAGATTAGCTCCTTCTGCTGTGGAGCAACTCTTGCAAAAACCTGAAAAGAAAAATGATTTAAGGGTCAGACATTATTCTATTATTTATAGGTATTAAGAAATATTAAACCAAGTGATAAAGATTACAAGATGTATTTACCTTAACAAACGGAATGACTCGCAAAGTAGCAGATGTAGCCTGTAGCATTTCAATGCTGTCACCTCCAATGCACAAATCATGGGTCTCTGCAAGGGTTTCGATCTCTTTGTCACTGAAAACAGAAACAAAGTCATCCTTTCTCAGTCAGAAGCAGGAGAACGACATTGAAAGAAACCATCTTAGTGTCAGATCATAGCAGAGCAAAATACTTCAAAGGCAGAACACCAAGGCGCACACACACTTTAATGACAGAAGAAAAAAAAAGGCAGCATGGAGACTACCGTGACAGCATATACTGCTGAAATCATGTGACAATTTAAGATTGTACAAGACGAGGATACGAATTTGCTTTAATTCTACAGTAACTGTGATTAAAATTTCACTGCACCTGTAGGGTATGATATCCTTCTCATCAGGTGACACCCACTTGTAATCGTCACCAGTCCTTGATTGACCAAGAATTAAAACTGGGTTTGATACAATATGCACTTGGCTTGCAACATGACAAGCAGTCAAAGCTTGATCACCTGTTATCATCACCTGGACTCATGAAAGTAGGATAGGACGTGAACACTGAGAAACGGAAATAAAAGAGCCAAAATCTTTTTTTGGGGCAAACAATAACCAAAATCTATAATCTAAACTCAATTATATTTCTTAATTGAGTAATTAGATAGCTGCTTTGCAAGTAATTTGTACTGAGTGGGAAAGGAACTTGAATGAACTACTGGTAGTGATAAGAGGTCCACAAGTATTTGCATTATAAGATACACAGTCTAAATTACCAAATCATGAGATGAATTCTTTAACTCCAAGAGAACGGTGGCTGAATCTGATCTAATGGGGCAGTTGAAAACCTGTGATGCATAAATGAGCCATTATGAACCAGCGTCGCGTATACAATTCAAACATATGGAGAAAGTAAAGCTGCAGAGGGACATTATGCCATTACCGCAAACCCAGCGAAAGTAAGGTCACTCTCAACAGCATCTCTCTCCATGTCTCTAGCTTCACTGGCCTGGTTATCATTATTACACATGTAAGGTAAAATATAAAGCATGTGCGCAGAAGCTTGCATAATCCAGAACAAAGCGATGCAGGCTGTTTTTATTAACTATGAAAAGAACAAATCAAAAGGCATGACAAGTGCATAACCACAGATAACTAACTATTCCACCAACAGACCTAAGAATATTGATATTAGACATAAATTTAGGTTTTACATTAAAGATTCACACGCAAAACTCAATAGATGAGCAGTGAAATTCTATTGTCTACGTCTGTACGGGGTATTACTGACACGACTTTCTAGGTAAAATGACATGCATGAATTCTTTTCAAGAAGCCAATATGTTCATGAGTGAGAGCATGGGTAACTACCATCATATCAGGAAGTCGTTTAAATGCAAGGGCTAGAACTCGAGACCCTTGGCGTGTGTATCTCTTATATGTTTCGATATATGATGCTGGCACATCCACAAGCCTATCTTGGATGGTCTCTGGTGCACCCTGACAAAGAAGTTAAATATAAGCATCCAACATTTGGATTTGTATTAACTGATATAAACTTCGTCTAAGAGAATAATGTATTAAGCATACCTTCACAAACACAAAATATTCCTGCTGAATACAAACGATAACTGACATTCTCTTCAGATGCGAAGCAAAATGGTATCTCTGCATAATCTGCACCGAGTTGCCATTTCCTCTGCAGCGATATTACAATGTGAAAAAGCTTCATAATATAAAAGATTACCAACATTCAAGGCTTGGCTCATGCAAGCACATTTTCCAAGACTAAATAGCCACCATAGGCAAAGAATCAAAACAATAGAATAAGAGATTAATAAAAATGTCAAATGTCAATAATTACCTTCTAGGCAAGGCCTTTTCATCAGATTTGTAACTCCAGTCAATTCCTTTAAGTGCAGCCTTCTCAAGAGGATCACCAACCTGTAAATATTGAAATACAGAGTAAAACATGACAGAATTTTGAAATGATGAATAATGGTTCAAAAGCAAAGCACAAGCAGTTTCAGAAAGATGACCATAAGTAAATGTATCACATGCGTACTCGTACACTAGCATTCATTTCAAACTTTCAAAATTAAAAAGTTTACTACATGGAATCCAAATGTCGAATTTAATAAAAACGTGTGTATCAAAAGAGTCTGGAGCATTGAAAATCCAAAACTTCCACAAAAATGAAATTTCTCACAGGCCAAAACAGGAACAGCAAGACTGATACCAGGAAATTGAGTTTCTCTAGGCCAAAAAGAAAAAGAAATTGAGTTGCTCATACCAGCTTGTTGTCTACAAAGACCAAGGCATGACAAGAAGCCAAAATCTCCAATGTGCGTACAGGCACCTTGCTCATATCAGTCTCTGCTTCTTCGCAATCAGACAAGCCCCCAACTCCTCGAAACTCCTACGTAGCAGCAATGAAAATGAATATACCATAAACAAAATCAAGCAAGCATATACCCAGAACTTTACTTGACCTTACCATGTCATCTGACGTGAGTGTGCCAGTCTTATCGAAACAACACAAATCAACCTGTCAGAGGGAAAGTGTGACACTAATAAGAATCAAGAACGGATACTAATTCCTCGAAGAGTGCCGAAGGCTCAACATAAAGAATTCTTAAGACCAAAAAAATAGCCAAATGAGGCACAACAGATACTACCTTCCCGGCAAAAGGGATCCTAAAAGGCTCTGTGCAAAATATCCCACGACGTGAAAGAGCAAGTAATGAAGTATTGACAGCAATGGATAATTCCATAGGCAATTCGGGTGGGATCACTGAGGTGATGATAATTGAACAGCCTAACAAGAGCTTATATTTGCTTCTTGTAGGATCCTCGAGACCCTGCAAAGGAGTTTCCTCATCACTAGTATAAATAGACATATTTATTTAAATACGAACCTGAAACAAATATTACTTTACCTTTACAAGAACATAGCCCGCAGCTATCACGGCAAATACAACTAGAAATAATATGAAGAGACCACTCTCCCAGCTGTTTGCAGTAACCTAATTTTTTAGCAAAAGGATCAGAACTAACAAAAAATCTAACATGCTGAAAATGTTACAACAAATAAAGGAAAGATCCCTAACCCTCTCCGTAGAAAATAAAATTGTCCTCATTAGTTTTCCTTGGCTTGTCTCAAATCCAGTTCGGAGAACAACAGCTAGACAGCCACCATCAGGGGTTTTCAGAGGGAAAGACTGACCCCAAACATTAATTAGTATGAAACAAAGGTTAGGAGGAAGCACAGAAGAGGAAATGGTTGATATTGTTGAGATGGAAATACCTTGTCAGGTGAATGTTGTAAGATCTTGGTCCCGCCAAATAAAACATGATTTTTATCCCTTTTGATCGATAACTTTTTATCAGATCCTTCGCCAGCAACTGGAACCTATAATAGCCATCATACCATCTCAGTGAAACCTAGGTAGTGCAAGGGTCTAAGAAATGTTTCTATAAAGAAGTAAGTATTGCTCACTAGTTAATAATGACGATTCATATTTTCAAACAAATACACTAGAACCTATTAGACATATTGTGAGAGAAGCTTCTGATGCAATAATCAGAATGACGAGCAATATGAACCAAATTTAATAAATATGCAATGTTACAATCCTAAAATTTTCAAACCCCAAAGTCAGGAGAGGATGAATTTGGAAAACAAGCCAACAAACAAAGATGAAGTTAAGGAAAGAGAGTACCTTCCATTGGGGAGTTGACTCGCCTGTCAAAATGGCTTCATTTACAATAGCACTTCCTACCAGTAAAAGCATGTCTGCTGGTACTGTCTTATCCTCTCCTCCCGTCTGAGTTGAAGGTCTCCCAATGGACACAACATCTCCTGGCAGCAGATCTGTACCTAAGAGCTTCGCCCACCTAAAATCTGACTTATTCAGACACAGCAGTAATACCGAAAAGATCTTTAAGGTAAACTTGGGTGTTATTCAATTACATACCTCCCGCATCGATACACCATCACAGTCTGACTGTCCACCCTTACACGTCTTAGTTCGGTTAATGTCTTCAAGCGGCTTTTCGCCATTGTTGACTCGAACATCAAAAGCATGAATAGTGTGAACACACTGTAATACCAGAATTCATCCAAGCACCAAAGACCCACACAGAAAACCTGCAAAAAGAGGAAAAAACACAGTACTTAGAGCAACAATAGCCATGAAAAAAAGGAACTCTAAGATACATCCATTATCAAGTGAACTGTACCTGAAATACAAAAAATGGTTCCGTGCAGTTTTCTTTCATTAGCTTCTGGAATGTAGGTTGCGGATAATCAAATCTGCAAGATGCAGAAACAAAGTATCAAACCGGATAAAAGAACCACCACACTTTGGATAGATTCAGAAGGAGAAATGTTTAAAGAAGTGGTTGGTTAGACACAATATAAGAAAAACTGAACGCAAACATTTAGAAACAGTGATAAAAGAATTGCCAATCAAAAGCATCAATTATCGACCTTACAGTGAACTTGAGATAGATACATAAAGTAAAAATTACAAGTCGACTTACACGTTCCTTCCCCACTTTTCAGTGGCAGTTGCAACTTTAGCTTCCGTACCATGACCAGTACATTTTAGGTAATTGCCAAATGTCTCCTTTGTGGGGTAAGGAAGCTTTGAAAAGGCTCCTAACTCTTTTGAGAATATAAAACGCTGCTTTCTGAAGTCAAAGAAAATTTCCTCTACGTCTCCTGAGGATGCCGAACCTGTCATCTGCAAACAGCAAAAGAAGTAAACTGTTAGAAACATGAGAAGTAAGAGTACTAAAAATATCAACCATTTTAAGGCCAAAGAGGACTCAAATAGTATAAGGTTTAAATTTTACGCAGATAGAAACAGTAGAGACACATAGTATTGGTTCGTTGAGGGGGAAAACACTGAACTTTACATATATAACGCGAACCAACTAGAAACACACACAAAAAAAAAAAAAGCTAGTGGCATAAAAGCAGTCTAAATCCACTTTATGAGCCAAACCATTCATGGAGACTTTTTTAGACTTTCAGTGACAACTTAACAATTGAACCTAAAATGTTGAATGAACTTACTAGGTTACGAAATTGAAGAGGCACAACTTCTTTGGAACCAGAAAACTTGGCTGGGGTAACTTTACATGCATCTGCCTGGTTGATACTGTTAACCTGCGAAACAATACACAGACATATGGCCAATATAAACCTTCAACTCAAGTAACATTAACAAGTAGCAGGATTTAGACAGCGGGGTACCTTGCTAAAGTGGACAAAACACTTGAAATCCACGGACCACGCAGTGAAAAGCAAGACTAGGATGTGAGAAGCAAGAAGAGCACCAAACGCGATGGTAGCATCTGCGAAGTCTATGCTGGGCACGATTGTAGTCAACCAAGTAGCATAAAGAATCGCAAATGGCCAAACATCCAAGCGCCATGCCCAGTGTTTCTTCCTACATAAATCGACCTTGTCCACTACCTTTCCTCCCACACGGAAGCTCGACATCTCAAACCAAAACCTAATTCGCCGTCAATCGTCTGAAGTTCCTTGGGTTCTGCACAGCGTTACAGTTGCAAACTAGTAATCGTATCCCGCAAACAAAAAAAAGAACACAAAACTCAATTGGTATTGAGAAAACGGTACAATGAAACAAAAATCTAGAAGAAAATCCCTGGTTTGGACTATTCAAACATCGAAATCGAGCATTCGAACAATAAAGTTTCCAAGAAAAAACCTAAACCCAATCGAGAAAGTCGATTCTGAAGCAGATCTAAGAAGAAGGGAAAGAGACGAACCTTGAGATTGGATTTAGCTTGAATATGAAGATCTAAACTAGAGTTTTCCAATCACTAAGATCGAATCACAAACAGCGTAACCAAAAGGAATCTCTTTTTCGTTCGTCTCCCTCACACCTTCACAACTCACGATTGAGGTGTTTCCCCAAAGATGCCCGATTGACCATGAATCGTTTTTATTTTTTTTACTAATGTAGACGGCTCCAGTTTCCGTTCTATTTTTTCTCAACTTCTAATTTATTTTTATTTTAACATCTATTTTATTTATATTTAATATCCAAAATTACATTAAAAAAAATACAAATTTTTTGATAACATAATAATAAAAAAATCCAACGATACTTTCAGAAAAAATGTTTTACTCGTTTTAATATTTGCATTCGATTTGATGTGATTTTCATCTTTCGTTATACATATATAACTCATTTAAACATCATTTTTTGTTGTTTTACATTGGCAAATTCCTAATTTAGATTTATAAATATTTTTCGGTTAAAATCTAATTTATTGATTTTTTCGATAGAAATAAATTGCTAACTTTTAATAATTGAACGAATATTGGCATACAACAAATAAGATGTATTTTCGATTCTAAAACATCGTTTCCATAAATTTAGTTTCCAGAATTTCATATCTACCGATCAAATCTGCATAACATATTCTGAACTTCTATATTTTATCGTATGTAATCTTCATTTTCCTTTTTTCCTAGAAAGTGAATATAATGGTAGCTTAATTTTTCATCTTTTTTTTATATAAAAACCAAAAAGTATATTTAACCCCAAAAAACAACTAAAAAGTCTTGATATGAAATATTCAAAATATCCAAAACATAGAAAGTAGTTTAAAACAAAAGAGGAATTATTAATTGTCCCTTAAACATTTTAAACAATAAAACAAGCACAAAAAACACAAAGGCTTGAGACCTATCGATCTAACGAGAACTAGGGTAGATATGCCATGTTGTAGGGAACTGAACCCATGTTGAACGGTGCACTGGGAACGAAGGAGTAAGGTATTGGATGATGTTGAACTCCGTAAGCCAGGCAAGGTGGAGCCAAGCGGTTCATGTCGCTTCCGAAAGGTAAAAGCATCGGTACAACCGTTGGTTGGCCTATGCCATACATAGGAATATTTACCGATGGTTGCGAAGCGGCTTGCATGTTCCACATGGCGGGTGCCCCATATACAGGAAGTTCTAGAGATGGTTGCGGAGTGGCTGGTGTCTTCCATGTGGTCGGTGTGCTTGGACGATGGTCTAGTGATGGTTGCGAAGTGGCTGGTGTCTTCCATGTGGTTGGTGTGCTAGGACGATGGTCTAGTGATGGTTGCGAAGTGGCTCCAGTGTTTTGCCCTGTCGTTGTTGGTCTTTGCATTGTTGAGATATCTCTGCTTTCGTCTGCAACGTTGTCGTCATGAATGCTGAGCCTCCTTTTGTTTTTGTTCTTAGAGTTAAGACGTGCGAAGTATTTCTGAGCGTGACTTGCAACTTGAGTCGGTGTTCTTGTCACTACAAAGTTGCGAGAAATGCTACGCCAATCACCTTTCCCATATTTATCCAAACCGAGAAGAAATTGTCTGTTCCGTCCAGAAAAGAAAAACAAAATCGCAAGATTCGAAATCTTAGAAAAATACTAATTAAATCATAACTACTCAATAAAATACAAAATACTAACCCAAAACATACATAAGTTTTGCTATCGTAACAACTAACAACATAACCAAAAAAAAAAAAAAAATTGAATAGTAGTATAACCTGTGTTCGTTCGCTGTCCAAGCAATCCCCTTTCGTCGTTGTTGCTTTGGTTGTGGTGTAGCTTCTTGCTTATACTCACATTTGCAATTGATACCACATTCCCCGATGCTTTTTTCTTTATCATTTGTTTCTTCTGAAATATCATAATCAGGAAGAGGTACACAGCCAGATTCAATCATCATAACATCGTGAAGTAAAATCTCGTAATGTTCTCTAATTTGTGCTAAAGTTTTTCCAGGAACAACTGCAGCAATTTTCTCCCAACAACTATCAGTTTTGTCGGTATAAATTGCAAGAGCTCTCTCAAAAGCAATATCATCATCCCTACTCCACGACGAACCACCACCACTAATTTTCTCTCCTAAGATCATTTCTCCAAGCAAATCTATTACAGATTCAAATGTTTTAAACCAAAAATACTCTAGAACGGTACATACTATCGACTTGAAGTCGTAAATTTTGATTTAATAACCCCACCAACTAGCATTGATATAATTCTAAAGAACCCCAAAACTGAGATACTCCAAGAAATATTGAACCCACACGGAGAAGGATCAAAACAGAGAATATGAAACAAAGCAATGTTAATGATAAGTGCCTATACATAGATAGCTATAATATAACTTTTATAGACAAAACTTTCTATTTGTTTTTTTTTTTCTTTTCCCTTTTTTATATTGTTTCCTATTTTTCTATTCCTAACCATATATGGTACACAATACACTGTATCCTCATTGTTACAGCTGGTTTACAATATCAGGTTGACTTAAAAAATTTCTTCTGCAATAGTATATATTGGAAATAAATCTATATTTCAAATTTTATTTTCATTTTTTAGCAATTAATAAAAGTGTGGTTAGACCTTAATACCTTGTTATGTTCGTTGAGGTGTCAAGAACAATTGTACAAGTCTGACACTTTTAAGTCATTATGAGGCAAAAATTAATTTACTAAAAAGTGTCAACGCATGTGGTTTACTTATATAAGATGATTCCATGCGTTTCTTAACTAAAAATTGAATATGCACAATATCTTATAAAATTGAATATATAATTTTATCTTATTTACTAACACAGAAAGTAGGACGGGAAAATAAGAAATATTCATATCAAACAGATAATAAACAAAACGGTTTAAAAAAAAACAGATAATTTAGTTACACTAACAATTAAAAGAAGAAGAGAGAAATTAACTCAGGAAAATGTAATTCCCGAGAGAACTAATCCTCGACTTCGCACACATACGACGCCGTAATGGGTACACGTGGATGATGATGATGATGATGATGATGATGATGATGATGATGGGTAGGAATATCAAGATAGAGTACAAAGTCAACAGTGCAAATGATAGTCAAATAAGGTTTTCTTTTTTAACAAGCTGCAGTGGAGTGCGTGCCGTTTCTAACTCCCTGACCATTTTCAGTTTCAGCCTTCCGATCGTTACAGGTACACGTGTTTACCAATCGTACGACTGCGATCGCTGCTGGTTCAGGAGATGCCAGTGTGCCTAGCTTCAGCATATCGATGCTCACCTCTGGCAATTTAGCGGCTTCGATTTCTTTCTCCACCAAATCCGACGGCGTTTTGCAGTATTTGAAAACCACGTAAAGTATCATTTGAAGTGCACCGAGAACAAACCCAAGCACGTTGGGGAACTGCGAAAATCGACATAAATTTGAAAGATGAAAACATCACTTATTTAGTGCTCAGAGCAATATATATAACTACTTTTTATTTTTATATATGAACTTTACGCTTTATAGATCCATTTCAATTTATAGTATGGTTACGTGCAGTATACAATTTTATGTATTATATGAAGGATATAGAGATAGAACTCTTTTTTGTAATAGATAAAATCCTTAAGGTTTTTCTTTTAAAATACTACAAAAAAGGGAGTGTCTTTAGTGTTTTGTGAGATATATAAATATAAAACGACATTTATACCGAACAAAAGGGTTATGCTTTTGTGGATCCACTTATATCTCTTTATCTATCTATGATTATAGCTTCATAGGCTCAGGTACAAAGAAACAAAAGCAACCACTTTCATGCAAATAATGATGATTACGATAATGATTATGATGACTTACAGCAACATAGATATCCTTAAGAGCAAGACCATAAAGGAGCCAGACGACCGCACTGAGGGTAAGTGTCAAGGATAAGCTAAACGGCATGTACTCCACACTTTTCGTCTTTATCACCGTTCTCTGTTTTTAATACAAAATCAATTAATCAACTCATCATATTTTCATTTAATATGTGATATATCTATGAATATCTACTATATATGTAACACTAGACTACTTACGATGATGCTAAGCGGCGCAGCGAAAACGCAGACGGAGAATCCGACACAAATTCCTCCGATGATCTTCGCACGTGTGGTTCCTTTTGCCAAGAATTGGCAGAGGAGGAGAATCAAACAGAATCCTCCAAAGTTCATTAGCAACAAGAGCTTCACCGTCAACATCTGCACCAAAACACCAATACATGATCGTTAAAATAACCACGTAATGAAATATTATAAATACTACATATATTTATTGGTTACAAACATACTCGAGCTTTCTTGGGGGCGAATGAAAGAAATATAGCGATGTAGATGGTTTCGATGAAGCAACCAAAGGAGTTGATGGTGACGAGAAGAAAGACATCTTTCTTCTGAGTAGCGTAGTAGAGCCACAACGTTGCGCTGAAGAGCGCCACCACGTAGGGAAGAGATTGAAATCCTTCTGTGGTTTTCTTCTTCCAAATCCTATAGAACGTTGGCCTGTATCCACATCGAATCAATCTTACTCTTAAATTTTAATTTCTCAATTGGTTTGTATCATATGCTCATTATAGTTCTAGCTAGCTATAGATATATTTACATAAACATATACATGTGTTGACATATTTATATACTCATGTTGTCGACTGATGAAGAAACAAGAACGTAGTGAGGTAAAGATGTAAATACTTACACGGGAGAGAGGAAAACAGTAAAGGAAATGAGGTTTCCTGAAAATTTACGATTCAAATGAAAGTAGTGTTAATAGATATACCGGTTTTGATAAAATCTGGATATGGGTTATGATGATATCACATTTGATATAAAAGGGAGATAAATTCAGACCGAGCAAGCCGAAGACAAAGGCCCATGTGTTATGAGTGTTGAAGATAGCCATGAATGCCGATCTTCTGATTATAACTTGGTTCCCTTTTTTTTGTTTAGGAGGGAGAAGAAGAATTTTCGAAGTAAGAAAGATCTTAGCTTTGTAAGTGTTTTTCTTAAATCAAAAGCTAATTGCACGACCTTAGCCTTTTGGGGACTTGAAGTATATATAGAGGGGGAGGTCTTCAGAAAAAATGGGAATGTGTATGCAAAATAAAATAAAGATAAACTGTTTTGTGCGAGTCATAATAATTTTCATAAAAAGTATATATAATATCCTAAAAGTATTACTCTTGTCTTTGTAGGTGCACTGCGAAAATAAATGTCCTTAGAAAATTATTCACAGAACCAATTCATCAACAAAAATAACTTTTTCACAAATAATGCATGTCGATTTCGGTTTCGGCCAACTCTTTCTTTTAAGGGCTTTATGTCTAGATTCTACCTATTTCATACATATATATATATATATGTATATATATACATATTTATATATATTATAAATATAGATTTATATCACTCGACTAATTTTGTAAGATGAATGTAGCCATCGAGTAGCCCACTCACCGTGTAGTGGGTTTAAATCATGACACCATTTCGACTGATCAAACAGAAGTGAATAGATGATTACACTTTTAAACGGAATCGATTACTTGTCTAAACCAACATGATAATTTCTCCTCAATTGAGAACGACTATCCCACCACCACCCTTTTTTTTTTCACCATCCCATCACCACTAAGTTAATATATCTATATATATGTGAATACATTATCATATTAAATTATATTTTCTCTGTTTTACAAAAAGTGTCATTTTGACATATTTTACATAAATTAAAAAAACAATAAAAAATTTTAATTTATCTTTTATTAATACGTTAAACAAATTTATCTCTCTAATTAATACATTGAATCAATATGGTTAAAACTAGATTTTTATTTAAAATTCTGTATTGAAAATACAAAACGACACTCTTTATAAAACAAAAATAAAATTTTAAAATGACACTTTTTGTGAAACGGAAAAATTACTATTTTCTATGGTTAATATCCTCATTTATTAGTATAAAAAGTACGAGGCTCTTGCTTAAATTACGTTTCCAAGAAAATTAGTTCACGTGACATTGTACGTAAGTATACATTTGCCGTTTTCACTTTTAGCCACTTTTCTTGCTAAATTCACGTTTCTCAGTTCTAAATTCACGTTTCTCAGTTATCTCTTACCATGTTGCCGTTTCTCAATCACTAATTACCATTATTTGTCTGTACGTAGTACGTACCCCGAGTTTAATATTTTTTTTTACGTCAACTCACCCCGAGTTTAATAATTTAACAAACCAACATTTTTTGTTCTTCTTCAATCAATTAGTTAATGTATTCTATTCCAGTTTTACTTGAATTCACATTTGTTTCATTTATCATATTCACGTTTTGTTTTACTTTAAAGAGGAAAATGATTAGAGCGAAAGAGAGATAGACCACTAAGGAAAAAAAAACAAGAAATAGAGATAGACCGCTTAACTAAAATTTGCAATTGGTTAAGAATAATATACAATTTTTAATTCTTAAAAACTAACTGAATGAAGGTATATGCTCTAATCTTTTTCCAAAAGATGTATGAGTTTCGATTTAAAATCCTTTTTATTATAAAAACGAAGGTCTAGAATGAAGCGCTTTTGTATTTAACTGTTGGTTAATAAATAGATTATTTTTACATTGGGTGAATTTTTTTTTTCTTTTTCAACAATCTATATTTTGCAGAATTTGAATTCGGGTAATGATGCAGTGACGACATTAACGTAAACCATTAGAATACATGTTCTATGTTCTGGTCACATTGGATGAAGTTTAACTTCAAAATATATGTTTTAGAAAAAAATGTTCTGGTCTGATGAAATAGACAAAATTTGATAATGAACACACGTAAGAGAAGGTTAGGACATCGAAGATGCTCATTAGGGGCACAAGTAACTTTAAAAATTCTTCAGTTGGTAAAGGATGAGGGGTTTTCAAATCATTTTTTTCACCTGGAGATTTGCTATTATAATAATCAATGGCTAAATTATTTTGTTTGGGGCCATCAAAATTTTCATATACGGTTTTGAGTCTTTTGACAGTAGGTTGAACCGTCTTTCTTTCGTGATTCCACGAGTTACGTATTAAAACATCTATTCAAAAATAGAAAGATCTATTCGTTGTCAAGAGAAGATCATTGTATAAAAAAAATGAGAATGTAGTAGGTGAAAATAAATAAAAAAGTTTCAGTTATTTTAAACAACAATATTGGTGGATTGATTCGAGAAGAACCTAACTCCAATAATTCATAACTAATAGGACAAAAGAACAATAGCATGAACTTCATTTGTGAATCTTTAATCTAGATCAGACTTTTATGGTTATTTGAACGTAACAATTTAGGTTAATTATAACTTGTTATGCTGAATTCACATGGTTTTCAGTTTTCAAAGAGTTCATTCTTTTAGGGTGGTTTCTTTTCATAGTAAAAGTTGTATATGAAAAAGACGTTGATTCAGATATAATATTATTTCAAGTACATGATGACATTATTTAGAAAAATTCATACATATCAGAACAACGGACTAACAATTTTCTTGGATAGAACTCTGAGTGATGATTAGATCTAGAGATATAAGAATTAACAGTACAAGAAAATGATAAGCAGATATGTACGGATATTAAAATATTATATCATCTCAATTTTAATTATATAATTTCTCATATCTAATTTAACCCTAGTTTTAGAAACAGAGGGGAACGTCATAAAGAATGTCATAAATTTAAAATTAGTATGTTGCTATTAAAAATAATTATATACAGAGAGGACGATAATTGATGATTCTTTGTATTACAAAACAATTAGTTTTGAACTAAACGAATAAAAAACTTTTTTTGAACTAAACGAATAAAAATCTTAATATGTAATTTTTAAGAGAGTTTTGGTTGAACGGTATGTTGGTCCTCTAAATACATAAATATATGTAATTTCCACTTGGAACTATATTTATAGTTTTGCTGCTCTAAATACTCTGTCGAGCTATAGAATTTGGAGTACGCAAATTTGTAATTACCAATCGTCTCTGAAACAAGCTAAACCTCTTTAGACCTGATTTAGAGATTTACATGATGATTTCTGACATTCACGAGAGGGTTGGGTTGTTGCCTAAGCTTCTTAATTGGCCGCCTTTTTTTTGTTTTTTTTTTGAACTTTTAATTGGCCTCTTTAGAACTTATTCCAACATTATATTTTGGCTATGGTTTTAATTTAGTCAAATTATCCTCCATTTGTATCTTAATATTATTTTGATGAACAATTTCTTTTCTACTTTCTTGAGACGTATATTTAATTATTTTTCCAAAAACCCTTAGGGGCAACTATTTTGTTATATATATATATATAAACGTGATGTAGTCATTTCATTTGTTATTGTAATTCGTTTTTAGTTAGAAATACAAAATTATGGATTTCTAACTCAAAATTAATTGGTAATAAATAGATTGATGTCATTTACATATATAGATGTTTACTAACCATCGCATGCCGATGTGAAATTCATGTATATTCATATGATACCATACGCCAAATTTTTATCAATTATGTTCTGAAAAATAAGAGTTGATCCATAATAGACCAAAAGATACAAATATATAATGAGTTTGAGTTAGAAATATAGATCACAATTTTTTTTTTTTTTGAACTTTATAGCGCACATATTGCACTTCAAAAGACCAAAATTTGATATTTAGACTATGTATAATTTTTTGTTGTTTTTTCTTTGGATTTCATATCGTTCATTCTATTTATTTATATGCCGCAGAATTGTTATAACTAGAAGAAATATCCAAAAAGATTTAAAATAATTAGAAATAAATTAAATAAATGTTTGTGGTGCTTTAAAGATATTAATTAAAGTGGTCGGTAGGACTATGGGGTATAAAAAAATATGTAAATCGACTAGATATTTCCCCTTATAGTTTCTTATTAGATCGAGAAGTTGATAAAATTGTCTTTGATCCATAATGTTTGTTGTTGGGATCCAAACTTAATCTAATAATGACGGATGGAAATAAAACTCCATATAAATAATTCGTTTTAAAATCTAACGCTGATTTTGATTTTAGATCTGATAGCATTATGGTAACGGCTTTCTATCCGGTTGAACTAGTGTAAATCTTCGATATTAGTAATCACCTTAAATAGATATTTAAAGCCTTTATTCATTAGCTTAGTTCTTTTATACTATTAGAATTTTGTAATTGCTCTTTGTTAAAAATGTTTTACATAATAGCTTCTTGTGATTAATAATTAACAGATATTACGAGGTCACGCGACCACTCGTTTGTGTATATTTTGTTTTGTTGTTGTTTTAACGTTAAGTTATGTTTCTCCAAAAGAACTACTTCTGTATTACAGAGCAATGTTTGGTAGGACCAAAATTAAGGAAAGGATTTATAACTCATGGGCTCAACAAGAGCTTTTAAGAAAGATATATCAAACTAGATTAAAGAATATGATTTTCCTAGTGTTGGAAATGTCTGAACCAAACGGCTAAATGGCATCCGGCTTGAGCTTTGATCTGAATCTTATTATTTCAAAGATAGTGTCAGATTGTTGTAGCAAGATCTTTATTTTTTCCAAATAAAAAGTACTCTCGATCAGTCAGTATCTTATTAGAAATATGTCTACAAGGACATGAATCCTATTTTTCTTACCCCCCTCTTTAACTTGAGGAATCTCGTATTGTAAATCTGTCCAATCATATATATCAAATGAAATACTAACTTTTGACGATCAAAAATAATATCTACAGCAAAAGTAATTAATCAAATGTTATGTTATATATCTAGTGCGCTTCGAAATTCAATAATCCACCACTTTTTTTTTTCGTACTGCTCAAGATTAATTTTAAACCCTTTACCCAAATGTCAGATTGATGAAAGCACCTAATTATTTCCTATACAACAGAGAAATTCTAAAATAAATGTGAATTTCTCTCTAATGTATTTTTCTATTTGTTTCCCCAAAAAAATAATTTTCTAAGTATATTCTCTTTATATTTTTATTATTAACATCTTTTATTCATAAAATTTACAATTTAACCCCAGTTATTTTATTTGTTTACAAAAACTTTCATAATTATTAATATTATTAAAACTAAACATTTATTATATAAAGAAAATTATATTACATCATATAAAAAATATAAAGCTTAGATTTTGATTTAACCATCACTATTGATGTATTTATCCCACAAAATAGTTTTCCTTAAACATAATAGATTTTGATTTTATTACATTTTTCTATAAAATATATAATAAATAATAATATTATTTATAATGTATGAATTCTTTTCTATTATTAATTATTAAAAATATTAATTTTTATATGTTATAAAAAAAAGAAGTTGAAAGATTATTTTACAAATAAAAAAGTTCAACTCTATTTTAGAGGAAGAAATAGAGCCAAAAATAGCAATCTCTATTTTAGAGGTGAAGTAGAAGTGGGTCAGAGAAAAATTTACTATAAACTCTATTTTATAATAAAAAATAAAAGTGGGTTGAAAATACTCTTATATCCCTCGTATGTATTCAATACATTATTACGAGCGAGACTGAATTATAATACTAACTAGTCATAATTAGAAATTAAAATAGATATGAAAGCGAATGATATATATATATATATACTTTTTTTGGAACTTAACCAAATCGTTTAGTTTAACGAAACAATCATGAATATATATAAAGTTAATACGTTAAAACGTCATATTTCTCTACGCTCGTCCGGCGGCAAATGGTGTTTAATCTTCAATTCCGAATCCATGAGAAAGTGTAAGTTTAGTCACTAGACGAAAGAATTATGCATGCTGTATTTTATAATTGTTACTATGTATTAATTAAGAGTGAGAAAAATATACGTGATTGGACAAATAAAACGATGACAAATTAGCAATAACAATGTACTTCTGGTTAAATGACCACTTTACGATGAAAGTTTGGACCAAATATATAACATTCGATTCCGTTTTTTACTGATTAAAAACCCGAGATATGTCATATATCATATGTGGATACACCCAGACGAAAACGAAATTAGGCACGTTGCATAAGATTAATCACTTCAGAGCCTAGTAAAACAAAAATTGAAAATTATATATACACGTGTTGTAATCAACTTGATACGTAGGCTGAAGAACTCGAATGGTAGAAGAAAATCGGAGAAAGAGAAGAATATTAATAAATAAAAAATAAGAAGTGAGCAAACAACAAAGCAAAGCAGAAAGACGAAATGAAATGTGGTTCTTCTAATGTATCTAGTTGCTCTCAGTCTTTTCTATCCAGTCATCTTCTCTCTACGTTTTTTTTTTTGTTTCCCCTGTTTCTTCGTTTATCTTTCCTTTATATTTTCCCTTTACATCAAATATTAAGTTTTGATTACTTGTGAAATATATTGCGTAATGATCTATTCATATACTACAATGTTCTGTCCATATTTTTGTTTTAAACTAAATATCTTCTATGAATTGTAAGCACAATGCAAAATAAAATAATGTAAATAATGTTTAATAACTTATTTCAATTTGAAAATTTAATAACACATAAATGCAAAGAAGAAAACAAAGTCATTTGACGTTGTTTTCTGCATTTGCAATCTTACTACATATCGTACTGAATCTATACTCTAGTGGGGACCTAGGTATGCAAATATCTATTTCCAAATATTATTAAAGATCTATATTTGTAGATACTAAGAACATCCTCATCTATAATAATCCATAAAAATTTCTCAAACAAAAACAAATATTATTTTAATGTAATTGTAATTTAAAATTTTAATTTTAATTTTAAAAAAAAGATATGAACCAATCTATACTTATCTTACGGGGTTCTTAACAATTTATATTTGAGAACCCTTTCTCACTCTCTTTATTTCTTTTTGATTTTTGTTTATTATATCTTCATGAGAACATCCAGTGAAAATACTGTTGTTATTGTTATTAGAGTGATTCAAACTAAGTTTTCTAGAGTTGTAAATATAACTGAACCAATTAATTTGTACTATACTTACTACCGTGCCATTAAGAAAACGACGTTATGGTCAATTTTTGTTTCTAATTTTTGCAGTTCTAATGTCAATTGTCCTCTCTGGTATTATAATGATATTGGCAAACAAATTTTTTTTTTAGAAAGGGTTAGTATTGGAAACTATTAATATGCGTTTTAATATAGTTTAAGTATTCATTGGTTAGTTTGAAGGTTTGATTTATTTTATGTTATTGAACAAAAATAAAAATATCCTCTTTTGTATTCATTGGTTAGTTTGTAAGTTTTGATTTATTTTGTGGTTATTGAATAAATTTTCTCAATCTTTAATAGTATAAAGTTTTTATCTGACCAATGAATGCAAAAGAGAGACGAGGTGCAAGAGAAATCCCCATCGGATTGATACGATGACGTCACGGGGTAATTCAATCCTTTATATTCCAAACTTTTTGGCAAATCATGTCCATCGTGAATCGTGACGTGGGATTATGTCTCATGCAGTTATTAAATATTTATATTATACGATAAAACAAAAAAATAAATGAAACATGCATGAAGATAACGAGCACGTCGGCTTTATCTAGAGGCACCTATATAAAAAGAGCAGGATGTAAAGATAGATTCAAGAGGATATGATTTGATTGGCCAAATTTTCTTATTGCCACTAGATAAAAACATCACAACTTTACAGAAATAATGTAAATTTCACGTATAGGAAAAAGTTTTGATGTTTATAAGTTCCTTTTTTTTTTCTTTCTGAAATATGAATTTGACCGTATTAATTCCACATTTCCCATTTTTTGTTGTTTATAAAGACCCTAATTCCCATTCTTTTTATGGTTATAAATTATATTCCAAATTTTGATGTTCATGAGAACATTCTAAATGGAATGATTCTTAGGGAAGAGATGGTCGAGTAGATGTCCTCTTAATTGTAGTCTTATATATATAAACGCTTAACTTATGAAATAAATTGAATTTTAGTAACAACCGTTGGTCAATCAATACATAGGCCAAACACTGCCAATATTATAAATCGAATGAAAGATCAATTGTATTGTGTTCTTAATTTCTAGGATACTACTATGATGTATATATGATTGAAAAATAATGTAAGTGATATAGTTTTTAATGTTGCACTCTAAGAAGTAAATAATTAAGAAAAGGTAATGGACATACATATAGTAACTGCCAGGAAAAAGGCCAAACTTTTGGGACACAGATAAATATAATAAGGTTAAATACTGAATATCATCTTCTTCCACCAAAAGTTAAAAAATAAAAACATTCTAAAAGCTATAATCACATCGAATCATTCATCGCCAGTACATATAAAACTTTATGCTACTGTAGTTAAAGTCATGTAGCAGATTCATATAATCATATATATACCATTGTGACTAATTTTCTATAAGTTTGATATCTGATAGCAAATAGCTTTGTTTGTCACTAAAAAGGTTGTGCTCGTACATACTATACATAATCAAGACTCGATCAGGATCTGAAATTGATTTCTACCCAACACTATAAATTCTTAATGTTGTACAAAATTTATTGGCATCTCTAAATTCGACACAAAGAGATCCTGATTAGTGATTACCAATAAATAAAAGTATACACCAGATGTAATCTTTTTGTCTAACTTACAAAACACATTTCAAGAACAATTAAAAGTAAATCGATCACCAGTTAAAGAATCTTGTCTCTCTCGGTTATACTTTTTCTCTTGCTCTCTGAATATGCTCTGTAAAAATTTATAATTCCTCCCTTTTTTTTTGGGCAAAATAATTCCTCCCTCTATACAGTTTTTTTTTTTAATAAAATGTCTCACCTGGTACTAACCAGAAAAAAATAAACCAATATTTCTCCACGAAAAAAGCTTGACGAACTTTTCAAAAAAAAAAAGCAGATTAAAAATGAATATAGGCCGATTTTGTTTAGATTATGTGTCAAAAACAATTTTTTTTTTAATTTTTTTTTCATAAAAATGTTTCGTTATGTCTATTTTTTTTAAAAAAAATTAAAAATGTAAAATCAATAACTATAATGAGGAAATAGACAGTTAAAGAAAAATCAATGTCCCAATTAGATCAAACTAAATTTATGTACCCTATATAAGATGGTTTTTTTTCTATCAAATTAATTACTAGAATTAGAAAGAGAAAAACGTTTTAATAAAAAAAGGAGATAAGGTTTACATGTAACGTACCAAATTGGATTTTTTTTTTTCTTTTGTGTGGAATGATATCTCTAATTATTGAAGGCTTTATTGGACATTATATGAGTGATGATTCCACTCCCATGTAAAGAAGAACGGGATAATATCAACACTTTGTGTTTTTTTGTTCTTCCTTTTTTTCTCTTTTTCTTTCACTTTATTTTATAAATAATTTGTTTCTCTTTTTTTTTTTTTTTTTTTTTTTTAAAAATGATGCTTCCCTTNAATTTCCCTCTTTTTCCAAACATTAATTTTTTTGTTTTTTGATAATACTGTTAATTTCATTAAAGGATGAAAGCGGCTTTGTACATACTTACAAAAGGTTGTTTAATCAGCCTAGAGACATAATCTTGCCAAAAAAGATAACAAAAAAAAACAAGATTGGGCCTAACGATACAACATTAAAATATTTTTAAGTTTTAAGACATATATACTCACATATATACATATCAAATTATATAATAAATTAAATATATATACACCGGTTTTGGATACTAACAAACTAATGGAATGTACTATAGCTAGGTCATGCATGTATGTTAAAATGTTTTACGAAATCACTCTTTTCATTTTCTAGGACGGGAAATTCGGAAAAAATATTGAAACACCGATTCACTTTCAACGAAAGCACTCTTATGCCTTTCTTTTCCTTCATCAACTTAATTTTATAGTATGTAACAATTAGTTATTCATTCGGAATGAACAGAAAAAAATTGAGTCTATATTAGTTGTTGCCAAACAAAAGAAAAAAAAAGCAATGAAATTCAATTTGGTTTCATGTTTTTTTTATAATGCGGATCAGAAATTGGAGACCATATTTTTAAAAAATTCATCGTGCAAATAATTTTTGGTAACTTAAACTAAACTGTTTTTTTTGTTTCTCGGTTTATACTATAGCAGTCTTATTATTCAAGATGAAAAATAATCGAATTAATACAGACAAACAAAGTTATTATATTGAATATCAAAATTAAAATTATATTGAATATTAGTTACGAAATCGAAATGTGAGAAGGAGGAATTGGTTTTCCTTTTCTATTCTCTTTGGTTGGTTCATGCACGATGAAAACATTGTTATTTCTGAAAAACCAACTTGACATTGTATTTATTTGAGTAATGTGATTATATATGTAAGCCTCTTTTGATAAAAGAGAGACTCTTTTGGTGTTAACAATGACATATCCTAATAAATAGAAATCCTTATTTGGCAGCTATTGAGGAAAATAATCTTTGTTTTTTCAACAGCCATTCTCCCATCTACTCCTAGGTGTAGGTGCAATATTCACATGGAAAACAGTTGATGAGAGGGATGTAAACGAGAATTTCTAAAACTAAACGCCTAAAATAGAAGCATCTATAGAATTTAAGGGTTAGAATTTAAATTCAGTTTAGACCAACTATTTCTTCATCACTATTATATGCGTGTTTCTCTCTGTTTTGAATATGCATGTTTACATCAATAGATACGATTCTTTTGACGTAGAAAGTATCTGGTTCTATGGTGTAGTGGTTAGCACTCTGGACTTTGAATCCAGCGACCTGGGTTCGACTCCCGGTAGGACCTCTTTTTATGCTTTTAGGTTTTTTAACTATAGTTTTTTTTATATTTTAAATACTCCAAGCTACAATACAAAGTTGTTAACAATATCTATTACGTTTGGGCCTTGGTTATATTATTCTGGTCCAATAACTTCAATCACCCAAAACTGATCCGACCCATTTATTGAATTTGGTTAAATTAGTTGACTCCAACAAGCCAAGCTACGTTAAGAAAGCACCACTAAACTGTTTCATTTAATCAAAGACGAGCAACAACTCGATTTTTGCAGCAGTTCTCTGCGCAGATTACAGATGTCTTTCTATAGCTTGCAGATTTTACAGTTTGTAGAATCGTCATGTGTTTGATCTTTGTTTGTTGCAACGATTAACCGGATCAACAAAAGATTATAACTTTCAACGATTAACCGAATATTTTTCCCTGATCAAAATCGTTGAGAACAAAGGAACTAAACAACATAGCAATGCAATTATGCAAAGGCCGAAAACTGGAAACCATGACGAATGAATATAAGCAGAACAATCAATCTTTGAGCAATAGAGAAAGCTTCTTCTATTTGGTTTTTAGATTTTGTTTTTTTCCTTCAAAAAATCAATCTCATAATAATAATGTTAGTCCTACTCGTTCGTATACAAAACCAAAAGACCAAAAAAAAAAAATCTGAAAAGAAATGGTTTTTTTTTAGTTTTATGATCCGATCCCCTCTTTATCTCACGGAGGGGAAGAGATTCCAGTTCAAATCTCTCTCTCCGTCTCTCTCAGCCTCCAATTTCTGGGAGTCGAAAAATCTCCAGATCTCTTCGCTTAATTCGTTTCTGATTCGGTCTCGAGACGGAGAGAGAGGGGGCAGTTGATTGATTGGGGGGAAGGAGACGAAGGCGGCGACTTTGAAAAAATGATTACGATCCCTTATCTAACCGCTGTATCCACCTACTTCAGCTACGGGTTGCTCTTTGCCTTTGGCCAGCTCCGTGATTTCTTCCGTCGTTTCAGCGATTGGTGGCTCGGTAGCAACCTCCAGGTCTCTACTTTCTGTATACCCTGGATCTCTCTCTCGTAATGTACGTAGATGTGGATCAATGCACGAACGAGCTCCTAACTTGGGTGAAATTGTTTCTCTCTATAGGGATACGCGCCTATCTGTCTGGGGCATGAGGATTTCTATATCAGGCGATTGTATCATCGGATTCAGGTAATTCCTACATCAAACCCATTTCGTTTCTTCGGCTCTGTTAAAAAAAACTGAATTTGATTATTGAGTTTACTGCTTGATGCATAATGTTTCTTTTTCTCCGTGAAGGATTGTTTTGAACGACCCATATCGAGTGCACCTGATGCCTGGTTTGATGTGGTCGAGCGATACTCTAACGATAACAACAAGACGCTAAAGTGAGTCCGTCTTCCTGAGTTTATTCGGGAAAGTTTTAGAATTTCACATTAAGTATGTATGCGAAGAAGAGTTGCTTAGTAAACCTTTGGTGTCAACTCTGTGAAGGCGAACAACAAACACTAGCAGGTGCCTCAATTTGGGGTCCTACAATTATCTTGGGTTTGGTTCTTTTGATGAGTATTGCACGCCTCGTGTTATTGAGTCCTTGAAGAGATTTTCGGCAAGTACATGCAGCTCCCGTGTTGATGCAGGTACAACAGTGTCCTTGCCCTAGAGAGTCTAGGAACATTCTTGGATCTGTTTCCTGACAACATTGTTTTTTGCCATCAGGAACTACATCTGTGCATGCAGAACTTGAGAAATGTGTTACTACGTTTGTGGGAAAGCCTGCTGCTGTTGTTTTTGGCATGGGCTATGCAACAAACTCGGCTATCATTCCAGTCTTGATTGGAAAAGTATGCAATTGTTTACCCTTTGTGATGGAGGCCTATGTTGTCTCTTTTTTTGAAACCCATGCTTTAATTTTTTTCAAAAAATATTCTTCTTCATGTGTTGCCTTGTACACAGGGAGGGTTGATAATAAGTGATTCTTTGAACCATAGTTCGATTGTCAATGGTGCTAGAGGTTCAGGAGCCACTATCCGTGTTTTCCAGCATAACAGTAAGCATTTGTTGTGTTTCAGCTCCAGAGGTTCGTTCCAAATGATTGGATGGCTTACATGTTTATTCTCTTGCTTTTGTTTCTTAGCACCTTCACATTTGGAACGTGTTTTGAGGGAACAAATTGCAGAAGGACAACCCAGGACACATCGACCATGGAAGAAAATTATTGTTGTTGTTGAAGGCATTTACAGCATGGAAGGGGAGATTTGTCAACTGCCCGAAATTGTTGCCATATGCAAGAAGTATAAGGTGAGGCAACTTTCCAGAATTACTGGTTGTGAGTTTCGGTTGACAACTGAAACCAATTTGTCTGTGTGTGCAAAGACGCCCTAAAAAAGTAACTTGGTTCACTATCTGCCACATTTAACTTTGGCGACAGATTCAGGAACTCCGTTGACCAAATTATCTTTTGCAGCATCAGACTTTCTAAACCCATTTTGAGATTACGGATTCATGAATGAAAATGACTCTTCAACTTGTTTCCTATCCTTGTTCCAGGCATATGTTTACTTGGATGAAGCTCACAGCATTGGGGCAATTGGTAAAACAGGAAAGGGTATTTGTGAACTCCTTGGAGTTGACACAGCTGATGTGGATGTAATGATGGGAACCTTCACCAAATCGTTTGGGTCTTGTGGTGGCTATATTGCTGGATCTAAGGTTAGCAGGTGTTTACATTTGTTTTCACACACTGGTCTTCTATTTGCAAATCTTCTGCGGTCTAAGCTTGTTTTGGTAAATCAAGATTCTGAACTTTTAGCTAATTCCAAAAAGAAATAAAATAGCCGTAGCCTTCACTCCAAACTCAAAACAAACTCTGAACCTGTTGAAATGAAAAATATAGTATATAGCTGATACAATAAGGCCTTCGGTATTTATACCACATATCATGTGATTGCTTAGGTGAGTTGTACGCTTGTCAAATTAAACGAAAGACCAATCAATTTAATTATTATTTTATGTTCAACTTCTATAGGAGCTAATCCAATATTTGAAGCATCAGTGTCCAGCTCACCTTTACGCTACATCCATACCAACTCCTTCTGCACAACAAATCATATCTGCCATTAAAGTTATTCTTGGAGAGGACGGTTCAAACCGAGGTACTCTTAAGTTTTTTGATTGACCTTTCTCTGGTCTCTGAGCACAATCTTTTTATTCGGTTTGTGACTCATATAACCCAAAAAACTCCCATTCTTCACAAATACTGGACAGGGGCACAAAAGCTAGCAAGAATACGTGAGAACAGCAACTTTTTCCGTGCTGAGCTACAGAAGATGGGATTTGAGGTACTTGGAGACAACGATTCCCCAGTCATGCCGATAATGCTTTACAACCCAGCAAAAATCCCATCTTTCTCAAGGGAATGTCTGCGACAAAAAGTAGGTTGCATTTATTCAGTTCCAGTTATCATTTGACAACAACAAAAAAAAAATGAACCTTGAAACTCTGAACAGGTGGCAGTGGTGGTTGTTGGTTTCCCAGCTACACCTTTACTGCTGGCTAGGGCACGTATTTGCATATCCGCATCTCATTCAAGAGAAGATCTTATAAGAGCCCTCAAGGTATAAATCTTGGATTCTACTCACAAAAGCTAAGAAAAGATCTATGCTTTCATAGAGCTAGGTTTTCGATGCAAGAAACTGTAATTGGTATGATTCTATCATCTTTGTGTTGCACAGGTTATAAGCAAAGTAGGTGACCTTAGTGGAATCAAATATTTCCCGGCCGAGCCGAAGAAGATAGAAGAGACGAAAAATGACATCAAGCTGGAATGAAGCAATGAAATGAGAGAGAGATGCATCCAAGGAAAAACGCAAGCAAATGCAGCGTTGTCAAGTGTTAACTTTTCTCCATATCTCTCTCATTTGAGGCTTTACACACAAATCTGATTTCTCAGAGCTCAAGCCACTTCCTCTCTTGGTAAAATCCAACACAGAGTTCGCCCACACAGTAGTACTGCATCTATGCGACTCTTGTTGATGTTTTTTTGGGGATTTGTCGAGAGTTTAATTGTATAGTATAATCTTATTGAAAAATGTCGAGAGTTCTTTTGTTACTCCGAACAAAAACTCATTGTATGTTTTTGATGTTTCACATTTGTATTAAAGGGTTTGGATTAATGGTCAATAAGTTCCGAACCACAAGACACCAAAAAAAAACAGAAGGTACAATCACAATGAGCAAATCTTGCTTCTTCTTCCTCTAATACTACAACTACTAACACTAATATGGCTAATGCTACATTCAAACAAAAACATCAAAAGATACAAAAGAGAAAGAAAGCTTCAGATATTGCAGCTTGCATTGACATGGCTGTCACAAAAACAAAACAAAACAAAACTCTGCTCTTCACGAGAACTCTCTCCCGAGCTTCTGTATTGCACAATACATCTTCCTTCTGGATCCAACAGCATTGATCCCCATATCCTTGAGATCCTCCAGTGTCAACAATGGCAACACTTCCTCATCAACTTCATGCATCTCAAACATTGGCCAATATCTCCCTAAACCTAACTCCTGTAGCCATATCTTCACTCCTTCTCTTCCTCTTCCTCCACTCTGCCAATCTCCAGACATCTCAACCTCTCTGATCCCACTGCTATTCTCGTACCTTCTCCTATTCTCAAACACTTCCCTCTCGTTCCGATTCTCCTGCGTCTGTTCTTTCATCGGGCTCTCTGAGTCTTCTCTGCTGAAATCGCGAAACCCCTCTTCCTCATCTTCTTCTTCTTCTCCTTCTCCTCCGCTGAATTTCTCATCTCCCTGCTCTAATCCGTCTCTGGGCTCTTCGATTTTCGTCGCCCAATTGGACCGGACTCGCTTCGCCGATGCTGTCGTCTCCCCACCCGACGATTTGACCCATTTGTTGACCCGCCAAGTGCCGACCGCAATCGGATCTTCATCTAGGGTTCCGGTGTTCTCGTACCCGGAGCTCAAATTCGTTAGGGCTCGGGTCCTCGATGAAGGCTTGCCGCTCTGATTCGACTCCTTTCTGTTTCCCGCCGGCCTCCATTTCGGCCTCCGCACGTGAGAATCGTACGCCACGTGTTGGTACTGGTCGCCGCCGATGTCTCCTAACCGAACGCTCGGTCTTCTCAATCGTTTCGATCCGACGGATACGCCGGCTGAAACGGCGGCGGATGTTTCCGGCGCTTCGGTGAGGTTTATCGCCGGCGGGATNCGTCGTTTTCTAAAGCCCCTTCACACTTTTTAAACTGCTTACCAAAATCTCCACAGAAAATATTACTTTCAATTCTGTTTTCTTCTTCTTTTTTCTCGAGAAAATCTTCTCTCCTCCATATTCACTCTCCTGAATTTGCATCCGGCTGAATGGATCTCAGGAGGGCGGGGAGCCCAGTGTACGGGCGCCAATGGAGCCGATCATCTAACAATACGGAATCGAGGTCGCCGTCGATGTCTCCCGCTCACCGGAAGCAGCTCGGTGGTTTCGGTGGTTTCTCAGCCGTCAAGCGGACACAGAACGTAGCCACTAAGGCGGCGGCTCAACGGCTGGCGAAGGTCATGGCCTTGCACGACAATGACAATGAGGAAGACGACGACGAGGATCACGAATTCGAATTCGCTGCTCCTTCTTCTGCCATCAACGGCGGCAGTAACTTTTCCTTCGCTCGCCGCAACCGATCGCAGTCACCTGCGGTAAAAATTCCGTGGCTAATGACTCTAAAGAAACTGTCCGGATCTGTGTTCAATTAGCTTGTGGGCTTTCTCATTTTCGTTTGCTGAGGCTAATTACTGTCTCTTATACACATCTAGATGTGTATAAGAGACAGCATGGAAGGTGACGACTCTTTTAGCTATTTATATGAACAGATTCGACAATCATGCACTCGATTCTGCTATATGTTTTCTTTCTTAATCGGTTGTTTCGTTGTCAGATTCGGTTCAACACTGTTGCCACTGTAATTGAGGCAGTGGATGAGCCAAATGGTTTCGCCAAGGACGGTGATCGTCAAGACAAGGTTGCTGATGAGACAAGTAAGTTACGTCCATGATTTTTACGGATCGAGTCTTAAATCTCATGTGTATAAACTCTAAGACTTAAGACTCTGTTCCTCCAATTCAGTTATTATGTCAAACATTTGGGTAGATACTATTGCTACTCTTTTGTGTGAAGTCAGTCTGATACTTGAAGTTAATGTTTGCTCAACTCAACGCTCCAACTACTTCCATCTGTTTCTTATCTTTTCGCTTGTTTTGATTGATTTGGCAAATGAAGGGTATCATGTCAAAGGGTCGGAAGGGGATCGTGAGTGGAAGCAACTGAATTCGACAGACCTTGGAATAAGCAGTTCAATGATTGCAAAGCCTACAAGACAAGTGCTTAATGGCCTTGAGAGAAAAGGTCGATTCTTTTATGTTTTTAGCCTTAGTCCTTAGATTTCGCTAACTATCAAAACTTCATTCAACTATATATCTCGTAATAATTTTGATAAATTTTTTCACTTGTTTCTGTAGGACATGATGTGTATCTTGTTGGAGGCTGTGTAAGGGATCTGATTTTGAAGCGGACACCAAGAGACTTCGATATTCTCACTTCTGCAGAACTTAGAGAGGTTGGTTCTTTTTTTGGTTTTTCTCACTGTTTACATTATTATCCCAGTCTGATTTCAAATAATATTTTGGCATTGATGTTTATAGGCTGTCTCTTATACACATCTAGATGTGTATAAGAGACAGGTTCGAAAGTATATCCCACTGCCAAAATCAAACCAAAATCCTTAAATTAAAAAACTTTCGATCAAGAAAAGAAATGGTTTTTTTTTAGTTTTATGATCCGATCCCCTCTTTATCTCACGGAGGGGAAGAGATTCCAGTTCAAATCTCTCTCTCCGTCTCTCTCAGCCTCCAATTTCTGGGAGTCGAAAAATCTCCAGATCTCTTCGCTTAATTCGTTTCTGATTCGGTCTCGAGACGGAGAGAGAGGGGGCAGTTGATTGATTGGGGGGAAGGAGACGAAGGCGGCGACTTTGAAAAAATGATTACGATCCCTTATCTAACCGCTGTATCCACCTACTTCAGCTACGGGTTGCTCTTTGCCTTTGGCCAGCTCCGTGATTTCTTCCGTCGTTTCAGCGATTGGTGGCTCGGTAGCAACCTCCAGGTCTCTACTTTCTGTATACCCTGGATCTCTCTCTCGTAATGTACGTAGATGTGGATCAATGCACGAACGAGCTCCTAACTTGGGTGAAATTGTTTCTCTCTATAGGGATACGCGCCTATCTGTCTGGGGCATGAGGATTTCTATATCAGGCGATTGTATCATCGGATTCAGGTAATTCCTACATCAAACCCATTTCGTTTCTTCGGCTCTGTTAAAAAAAACTGAATTTGATTATTGAGTTTACTGCTTGATGCATAATGTTTCTTTTTCTCCGTGAAGGATTGTTTTGAACGACCCATATCGAGTGCACCTGATGCCTGGTTTGATGTGGTCGAGCGATACTCTAACGATAACAACAAGACGCTAAAGTGAGTCCGTCTTCCTGAGTTTATTCGGGAAAGTTTTAGAATTTCACATTAAGTATGTATGCGAAGAAGAGTTGCTTAGTAAACCTTTGGTGTCAACTCTGTGAAGGCGAACAACAAACACTAGCAGGTGCCTCAATTTGGGGTCCTACAATTATCTTGGGTTTGGTTCTTTTGATGAGTATTGCACGCCTCGTGTTATTGAGTCCTTGAAGAGATTTTCGGCAAGTACATGCAGCTCCCGTGTTGATGCAGGTACAACAGTGTCCTTGCCCTAGAGAGTCTAGGAACATTCTTGGATCTGTTTCCTGACAACATTGTTTTTTGCCATCAGGAACTACATCTGTGCATGCAGAACTTGAGAAATGTGTTACTACGTTTGTGGGAAAGCCTGCTGCTGTTGTTTTTGGCATGGGCTATGCAACAAACTCGGCTATCATTCCAGTCTTGATTGGAAAAGTATGCAATTGTTTACCCTTTGTGATGGAGGCCTATNCATTGAACCTTTGTTTTTTCCTTTTCTTCTGTCGTATGGTTATTGTAACATCTGGATATTAAACAGGATAGCAATCTTGGCGTTTCACAAAGCACTTTCTGATCAACCTCGAAGTCCTTTAGTGGTAGCTGCGTTTAGCCTTGCTGTTCACAATGGTGGAGATATTCTTGAAGCTGCGAAAATCACAAAGAAGATCACTAGGCCACACGATAGAAGCTTCTTCGAGCTACTAGAGCCCGAGGGGAATCTCGACTTTCAAATCCTAATGGACGAGGTCATGGATCTTGATGCATCTATCAAAGATGCCTTAAACCAGATGACTGATACGTATATCATCTCTAAAGCTATGGCAGCTTACCCTCAAGCACCGTATTCTGATTTGGTAATAAGCCCTTGCAAAATCTTAACAAATGTCAAAAATAAAGGTTGTGGAATTGATGTCCTAACTCTTATTTTTTTCCGGATTCTGTTGATATCGTTTTCAGGTGTTTATTCCGTCGCAGTTGCAGTTTAAAGCAGACAGAAACTTCCAGTGTGTGAAGGAAGAGACGCAAATGGGATTTGAGGCAAAGCAAGGAAGCAAGGTTGAGTATGGTGCGTTATATTCAGGGGATATCCCGGAAACTCGGCATGTATTTGCGAGGGTTGTCTTCGACACTGTTTTTCCGTTAAACCTAATTCAAGAATTGTAAAATCTCAGCTTGGGACACAATGCTTCTTTGTGAGGGAAATTAATTGTGTGTTGAGTTGGGGAGGTGGAGAAAACATCAGGCTGGATTTTACAAGGAATCTTTTTCTTTAACTTCGAATCTTATCTTTGGCGCGCGCGGAGTTCGTTAGTTCGTTGGATTTTAAATGTGAAATGACATATTTAGCCCACTGATTTGCCTTTGCTAAGCATTTTTGACATAGGATAAATATGCCAAATAAGTCTGTAATTTTTCAATATTTTTTTTGTTTTGCTTATACCTGTAATATAAAAGAAAGAAAAATTGTCAACTCCTTTTTTTTTTTGTAACCTACAAATTTGTCAACTCTTCAATTCAAGAGTTTTTTTTGAAAAATTCAAGAGTTGATATTGTAACCATTAAAGCGGTAAATATCTCTTATAGCGGATTTAAGAGATTATTATCATTTATCAATCATATCCATAATTGGTTTTATCTTTTGATTGTTTTTTAATAAAACAGAACATCACTTATCGTGTACTAATAAAAGTGATGTACACTAGAATATGTCTAGTTGTATATGCACATATTTCTTAATTTGCGTAAAATAAAGAGGTTTTAAAATGTACACTTTGCTAGTCAAGGATTTATTTGTTTATTATATTGACTTGCCTTTGAATGTAAATTATAGAAATATATTAAAATTCACAATAAAATCCATCAGCAGTTGACTATTGGGTCCCATCTTTTCCTCCGGTGAATCTCCCCAACCGCAGCATGACGCATGTGTTCTTCTTCTCCGCAATAAACGCCGTCGTTTTCTAAAGCCTCACACTTTTTAAACTGCTTACCAAAATCTCCACAGAAAATCTTCTCTCCTCCATATTCACTCTCCTGTGCTTGCTTTGGATACTGCGAACGAATTTGCATCCGGCTGAATGGATCTCAGGAGGGCGGGGAGCCCAGTGTACGGGCGCCAATGGAGCCGATCATCTAACAATACGGAATCGAGGTCGCCGTCGATGTCTCCCGCTCACCGGAAGCAGCTCGGTGGTTTCGGTGGTTTCTCAGCCGTCAAGCGGACACAGAACGTAGCCACTAAGGCGGCGGCTCAACGGCTGGCGAAGGTCATGGCCTTGCAGAACAATGACAATGAGGAAGACGATGATGAAGATCACGAATTCGAATTCGCTGCTCCTTCTTCTGCCATCAACGGCGCCAGTAACTTTTCCTTCGCTCGCCGCAACCGATCGCAGTCGCCTGCGGTAAAAATTCCGTGGTTAATGACTCCAAAGAAACTGTCCGGATCTGTGTTCAATTAGCTTGTGGGCTTTCTCATTTTCGTTTGCTGAGGCTAATTAGTGTTGTTTTCTTCTTCTTCGTGATTTCATTAGATAGGCAGAAACCCCAAAACTGAGCAAGTGACTTCAGTGCGTTCTTCGTCGGCGGGAAGGCCATCAACGTTTGGTAGATCCACAGTTTCGAATGCATCGCCGAATTGGATGCCGTCACTGAAACCTCCACTTGATCCTCCATTTAAGGACAGAGATAACAGGTGAGGAAGAAGATATTCACCTTGCTTACTGGAATTTGTCAAAACCATTTTTTTTTTTGTCTTTGACTAAATTCATTAGTCCTCAACTCCTCCTCCTACGTTGTTGTGCTGCTATGCCTAATTCCATGAATTTTCAGATATTTTGGTGATGTACCGTTGGTCAATTCGAGAGATAAGGGGTATCAGCGGGAAGCTTCAGCTCTTCGTGATGAAGTATGTGAACCTCTGGATTATCTGGTCGATTTTACTTTCAATATCCTGATAAATTCAAAAGAAAAAATGTCTCTATATTTTGATTCTATGTTCATTGCAGCTGGATATGCTACAAGAGGATAATGATATTATATTGGACAAGGTTCGGCGTCTTGTCACATAAACTTTTTTTCATAGATACTAAGCTATTCTCCTCTGTTATTCATTACAATTGTTCTGGATTACAGCTTCACTGTGCAGAAGAAAAACGCGAGGCAGCAGAAGCCAGGGCTAGGGAGCTGGAGAAACAGGTTTTGATCTACTTGTCATTACTAGTTCATCTTTGCTGAATCTCTCTTCTTTATAAATTTTGAGAAACATTTAGTGTATTTGATTTTGATCAAACATATATGCAAATGCTATGAAGCTAATACTATGGTATCGGTATTATAAGATTTAGTGACAAACCAAGTGAAGATGCCGACAGTTTTGAGGCCACACATACATGCAAATGCAATGCATTTTGCTTTGTCTAGGACAATTAGATTCCATGAAGTCTGCATGCATTCCAGAGATTTATGTATGTAGGTGTAGGCATCTCTTGAATGATTGATTTGTTTTTGTTTTCTTTTCCCAAAAGGTTGCTTCTCTTGGAGAAGGAGTGTCTCTGGAGGCCAAATTGTTAAGTAGGTGAGAGAGCCTGTGAACTCTTCTTTTTCTTCTTCCTTTTCTATGTCTTTCTCTTATTTAGAAGATAGATACGGCAGTTGTTGTAATTAAGGCTCATGATGAATTGTGGTTTTTCTTCAGGAAGGAAGCGGCATTGCGCCAAAGAGAGGTTAGTGTGTAGACGAATAAATTCTATATTCTCTTTTCTTTGGCCGAGCTCACATTTTCTACTATTCTGATGCCACATTAAGCCAAAGATAGACATTTTTGTGAAGCCAAATTTTTGTACCTGCTACAGGCTGCTCTTAAGGCTGCCAACGAGAAAAAAGATGGGAAAAAGGAGGAAATTGTTTCCCTCCGTTCAAAACTTCAGGTATGGTATACTGTTAGTCTGGTTTCATAATATGTGTCCTATTCTGATCTGCATGATGAAATCGTGTCTTTATGTTCAGATCCTGAAGGATGAGGCTGCAACAGCTGCGGAACAGCTTCAAGAAGCAGAGTCAGAAGCAAAGGCTCTTCGTACAATGACTCAAAGAACGGTTTTATCACAAGACGAAATGGTATGTTTGAAAAGCCCAAGTCTCATTATCATTCACGTTTAAAGATTTCTGATTGTGTGAAAGAAAAAAAAAACGACCATCTAGGAGGAAGTAGCCTTGAAGAGATGCTGGCTTGCCCGGTATTGGGGTTTGGCAGTGCAGCATGGTAAGTGATGCATCCAGTTTGTAGCAGCATAATTACTTTCTGAACTTGACAATGTGTTCTCATGATACACTTACTCAGCTTTCTCTAATATCAGTCGAAGGCTTATAGTTGTGGTGAGGTAGTTTAGTCATTGATTTTCATGTGGCTTCCGTAGGCATATGTGCTGATATAGCACCATCCAGGCATGAAAAATGGTCGGCTTTGGCTCCGCTTCCATTTGAGCTGGTCATATCTGCAGCACAAAAGGCCAAAGAGTTGTCTCGGGATCAAGGCTAGTCTAAATATTTGTTTTACTTGTAAAATGGCCGAGGTTTCTCACTGTAGCTTGCATCATCTTTATTTACCAATCTTTGGAATTGATCAGTTGGGAGTGATGAGAGCAAGACTGAGAGATTTTTAAGTGATCTAACTGGAGAAGGAAATATCGAAAGTATGCTTTCAGTTGAGATGGGTTTGAGAGAGCTAGCATCCTTAAAGGTTCTACCCTTGTATCCTAATTTATGTTTAGGTGATGTCACGCAGGTTACTTCATATATAATCATGAGGCTCCCCTTGCGATCTCCATACATATTTTAAGTTTCTTATATCAAAATGAAATTTAGGTTGAAGATGCTGTTATGCTTGCATTCGCCCAAAAGAGAACACCGAGTTTGGTTCGTCAAGGTATGTATATATTAGCAACCTATCATCAGTTAGTACACAATGACGAAATATAGTCTTTTTTTACTAGAATGTCAAACGATTGATAGTCATTCCCCGACTTGTGCAATAAAGTTTTGTTTTTCTCCCATCTTACAGATTCCAAAGAGAGTGGAGAATTCAGATTAGTAGAGGCATACGGTAAGAAAAAGTCTCCCTAATCTTTAAGAAACCATGGCCTTGTGGGCTGTTTAAGGTTTTATCATACACCTGAAAACTATTCTAGGTTTTGTGTCTGTTTGACACGGTGCATCTTGATGATGTTCATTACTGATTGATTACAAAACAAATAAAAGAACTCTAGAAACTCTTGGCCGGTTCCTATCTGATAGTGTTTTGGCCTTTCGCCTAGCGTATAATATCATATCTGCATAATCATGAATTTCTTACCATGTTATCACATTTCTCAAATGCAGAATTAAAAGAAGGGGAACAAGAAGATGTTGCCTTTAAGCAGGTAGTTTCTTTATGCCCCATATAATTCATGTCTACATTTTTTTTTGGCCTTTAGCAGAGACTCAAACACCAAGATGTGGATTTTAACAACAAACTGTGAAAGATTGTATCGATGCTTCTCTTTGTTAATGTATCAGAGTCCTCGTATGGTTTTGGTTAAACTCTTACGGTTATATATGCAGGCATGGCTGATGTACTTCTGGGGTAGAGCCATGTTGCACGGTGTGGAAGAAGACATTGCTGATGAACGTCTCCAATTTTGGATCAGCCGTAGTGGAGGAAAATCTCCAACTTCTCACGATGCCGTTGATGGTATGAACTATTTCAATTTCATTTTCCCTTTGTCCTAATACATTAAGGCTAAACTTAATTCTTTTTAACAGTGGAGCGAGGTTTGTTAGAGCTAAGGAAATTAGGAATAGAGCAGCAACTATGGGAAGCTTGTCGCAAAGAGACCGATCAACTTATTCCATCTTCGTCTCCTACCTGTACTCTCACAAATCACAACAACCTGGACCCCTAAGTTATAGATTATCAATAGCACTCTGTTTTGTATAACATAATTTGGGAGATGCAAAACATCTTAAAAGTATTGTAACATCTTAAGTCTGAAATCTAGACTTAAACCAAAAAAAAAAAGCAGAGCAGCTAAAAGTCTAACCATTTCTGGAAATAAACACACGTTGTCGGGGAGATAACCCCGTCAGGTGTACAAAGCCCTATGTGTGGACAGGCCCCGCAAGGGACCGAAGAAAAAGCTCCATCTCTTGCTTCACCACTACCGGATTTTGTGCCGGTCAGTTTGTAGCAAACTTCTCCGATTCTGGTAGCGGAATACTCGCTCAGCCCATTGCTCTTCACCTCCATGATGACATTGTCCAAAATCAAGTTGTTGAGTATCTCCTTGGTCTGCTCTCTGGTCATGTCGCTGGTCTTTTCGAAATACGAGCATATAACATCAAAGGTAACAACCCTGTTCTTGTGCCTCTCCAGTATCTGGACACAGGTTTCTTTAAGAATTTTGATTTTGTCCACGTCAAGAGTTCCATCGTTGTACCAAACCCCACCTGTAACCTCCTTACAAGGCTCGAACTCCACTCCCAGATAATGTTTGCTCCCTTTGTTGTTCATGGTTGGAAGCTCTTTGATGAGATTCTTCTTCTTGAGAGAAGTCATTGATCGAGTTATGAGAGTGTGATGGATACTTGTCGCTCTGTTCATCTCGAGTGTAGTTGCCCCCATGCCTTGCTTGCTCCGTATCAGACCCAGCAGCTTCTTCTCGTCTTCGTTTACCCTACCCGCCGATGATTTCGGCTCCGGACGTTTTCGTTTACTCATATCCCCTAATCACACTGAAAAATAAACACAAACTTGATCTGATTTATATCCAAATTCAAGATGATTTAGTTGTCTGACAGGGGATTACCAGAAGAAGGTGAGACTCTGAGATACAAGCGTTTGGGGAAGATCAGATTCAATTTACCTCGATATTAGTTTTCTTCCGAGACGACAGGTTCTTTGGAGATGAAAAACGAATATCGCTCGAGGGCTTTAGGAGCGAGGAGCACAGAGAACGGAGAAGCCGACAGTGCCTCCTGGAACACAAGGGTAAACTTGAAAACCCTAGCTTTCTTATTGGCTACTAATTATGGTTATTATTAATTTCCAGAAATAGTTGACAAGAAATCAAATTTCCATCAATATAATTCATTCAGTTCACTGAAATTGTCAAATTAAACACTGAACTTTAGGTAAATTGTTCGTTTAGACCTTAATTTTTTATATTCTATATTCTAAGCACTATTTTTATTGTCTTACTAACAATTGTAATATTTAAATATCCTTCGTCTGCTTTCTTCTTCCGAGAGGGTAGTATAATAATAATACCTTGCGACTTCCTCTCTCAAAGGCAAAGCTGACATTTGAAGAAAAAGACATTTTCCAAGAATTAAAAGAAACTTTCAGAAGCTTTTTCCTTCCAATGGCGGAACCTGAGAAGAGGCGAGATCAATTATTTTCTCAGGTAATTTCCCTGAAATTTCTCCATTTCGTACCTCGAATTTAATAATCTACCATCATCATCACCCCCACCTTTTCGACCATCATTACACCCACATTTTTCTCTTTAGCTCTCTCGATTTTTATTTTCTCTTTTCTCCGAATTTGGGATCTGATATTATGGTGCTATCGCAGGAGAAAGACGACGAGAAATATCTCGACGCTTGCCACGACGAGCACGAGTCTCCTCTTCCTCTCACCGTCACTTCTCGTGTAAATTGCTCCGATCCTCGATTCGTAGGTTTAGGGTCTCGTTGCCTAGTAGCTTTTCGCTTAATTTTTTTTGAAAATTTTGCAGGTTTTGTACATGTTAGGAGACATAGCATCTGGTCCAGCTTATCGGTTTACCCAATGGTTGGATTTAGTTCGTAAACGGAGTGCTACTTACGGATCCTCTGGCTTCCCTCACCGCCTTCACCGGATCGATGATATGGTTACAAGGTTAAGACACTTTATACCATTCCACATTTTGTTCCTTCTGCGGATCAGATAAGCTTTCCAAATTAGGACATAAGTCCCATGAGAAGAGGATTCTGTGCTCTTGTGGTTTTCAATTTCGAAACGACAGTTGAACTACCCTGTGTAAGGGAAAGCTCGGTGTTTTGTGTGTGTAATGAAGATTATTAACAGAAGTATTATGCAGTGCAGGAGAGAGGAATGCTGCTGATCCAAAAAGCCCACCAAGCAAGCAGACTTCGGAAATTAGTTTGTGGGAAAGGCTTGGCAAAGCCTCTATTGTGGATATCGAATCGTGCTCTTTTTCATGGAACATGCTGTCTTCACTTCACCATACTGAGCATAGTAGTAGCACTGATCATTCCGAAGAGGACCAGAGTAAACCGCTTGAGGTATACCTATCATTAATGTGATCTTGGATTGGTAGATTGAAAAATGCTTCCATCAACCAGCTCTTTTTCGTCTCTACCTAAATCAAAGAAATATATTTTGAAGTTTGTTTGTTTTCTGAGCTCTTTGCGTTATATGTGGAATGAATTTCTTATGCATGCTCTGCTTACTTTATCTTGTTTCATACACAGGTTACTGTGAATTCTGGGGGAGTTGTTTTCTTTGCCCTGTTCAATCATTCCAGCCCTGAAGATGCTTCTCGAAACAACGAAGAAGCAGCAGCAGTTATAAAATTTTCATCATCAAGGATGGCCACGCAATCAGAACGCCTAGGTTATGAGTTTGCCAAGTGGCTAGGGGTGCAGATCCCGCAGGTGATTCTTTTTCTTTGCTGCACTTCAAAACTTAATAGCATTGGCTCGCTCATTTCGCTTACTTTTAAATAATGAGTAATCATCGTGCGACAGGCTAGAGTAATTCATAGCTGTAATCCAGAGTGGACACTGATCAAAGAAGCAACTGAAAAAGCACAAGCTAAAGCGACTTCGGAGGGGGACGAGGTTGGTGAAGTGACGTGTTCCGAACTTCTGGAAGCCCTTGAGCTCAGTCGTTGTCTTCTCCTAATGAGGTGAAAGCACAAGATTCATCTTTATTCTTTTTTAACTTTCTCCATTTTGGACTTCGACCAGCAACATCTATGACAGTAGCGATTGTAAAATTAAGAAATTATAAATTCTGACATTTAATATAGTATTTTTAGGAAAAAATATCAAAGTTTTATGATAAAATAACAAATATGTAAAATAATATCATGAGGTGGAATCATTTTATTGGACAGAAGTTAAAGACAATAGTTGAACGGATGACAATAGTTGAAATTTAATCTTAGTATAGAGATATAGTTGAACAGACATTTGTCTTTGCCTAAATGGATAATATAGGCATTGACCTTATCCCATACTTACAAATGTACATTTGTTGATATGTGATGTTTGTATGAAATCCCTCTTCTAAGCTTTGCTTTCCCAATTTGTGATGGCAGCTATGTTCATGGATGTCCATTGCTGGATAGCATGAGTAGTTTCGAAACTGAAGAAAAGGCAGAGAGAGCTGCTGCAGCGTTAGGGAGAATCTTGGTGTTAGATCTTGTAATAAGGAACGAAGACAGATTACCTTGTCGCCAGCTGAGATGGCGTGGCAACCCGGGAAATCTGTTATTAACCGACAGAATTTTGTCGTCAACAAAATACCTAGAATGCTCATTTGAAGAAGCTTTTGATTCCGCCATCAAACGGTACCATCCAAGAGACTACAGATCCATTCAGAAGGAAAGAAGAGCTTCTTCAGTAGATAGCAGATCTAGATTGAGTGTTAGTGATCAAAGGTTGGTCTCACAGTCGTCTGACTTTTCTGATATAACGGAATCGCCTAGATCCTATGACACTGGTTTCATGAGTCCAATGTCTGATAGATCAGTAGCTCCTGATTTTCACATTGTTACCATAGACTCGGGTGTTCCACGGCGTCCCCCTGCTGGAAAACGGGCTAGCGACCAAGAAATTTATCCAATATTAGTTGAGCTGCTCCTCAATAGTAGCCAATATTCTTCCAACTTGTTACATGAGATAACAGAAGGGAGTTTAGGATATCCCCAGGCAGAAGTTGGTGAAGAAACATCTAATGTTCGATCGAATGTAGTGACCCCAGTTGTACGTGAGTTTCGAAATGGTTTTCGCGCCGGTCTCAGGGATTTGCAAGAGTTCCACATATTCCTCGTCACTCTTCATCAGAAGTTAGATGGGTTGCTACGGGCATTTTTTAGTATGATGGACAAAACAATGTGTGCAGATTTTGACAGAGAAGAGTTTGCTGTTCCTGAATCGCCATCACAAACTCTTGGGCATGAGGTGAATCATTATCCATCTCCCTCAAAAGATCGGGTGCCTAGTGATAACTGCTCTGACCACAGTGAGTCAGATATGCACAAATCGGTTCTTAGGACACCAAATTCTGAAAACAAAGAAGGCTCAGATGCCACTTCGCCTAAGTCACGGGAAAGTTGGCACGGGAGATACAACAGAGGTGGAGAATCTCTTAGCAGTCAGCGTTTGGCAGCAAAGCTCCGCGACTTCCATAAATTTGCAAAGGTTTGTCGCTTCAGGCTTTGATCACTTTGTTCTAATACAAAAGCTTGCATTCTTGGATGGGAATCTTAAGCCATTTTATCTTTCCTTCAATCTGATTCTTTTCATGGTGCGTCCAGATTGATGCCGAGTCTAATAAAGAACTAGACCAGTGGAATGAAACACTGCGGAATGAAGTTATGAAACTCTGTCAAGAGAACGGTTTCAACACTGGGTTTTTTGAGGGCAGTGATAATAACAGTTGCATCGATGCTTACGAGTTAAAGGTATTTTGAGTTTTTTCTTTCCCCTTTCTTTGGCAACTGAACCCAAACATTCTCACTTGCTTACATTCTCCACCATAACAGGTTAGACTTGAGCATATTCTTGAGAGGATATCATTGATTTGCAAAGCTGCTAATACAGAGAAACCATCAATGATACAAGATAATCTTTTTATCGGAGGAAGTTTGGCTGCAAGGTCCGTTTACACTCTTCAGCATCTAGGTGTAACTCATGTTCTATGTTTGTGCGCAAATGAAATCGGGCAATCTGATACGCAATACCCCGATCTCTTCAAGTACAAAAATTTCTCAGTAAGTGAACCTTTCTTATTTGTCCCTTGGTTATTATTATTTGTTACCATAGGCGTTGTTAAAAGGAATTGGTAAAAAAAGTGCTTCTATAAAGATGAGAGTTCTCTTCTTGTGTCTTCCATTCGACCAGATAACCGATGATGAAGACTCAAAGATCGAGAACATCTTTCAAGAAGCTCTCGATTTCATCAACCATGGGGAAGAAACAGGCGGTAAGATTCTAGTTCATTGCTTCGAAGGTCGGAGTAGAAGCGCAACAGTAGTGCTCGCTTACCTAATGGTCCGAAAGTAAGTTCTTGGGGACAATTAAAATTGTTGAAAACACTATTAGAAGATCTGAGATAAAAAAAACTCCAAATTCTTCTTCTTCTCATTAGTTGACTGGTGGGATCAATAAACAGGAACCTCACACTTTTAGAAGCATGGAGCAAACTGAGAAAAGTTCATAGACGAGCTCAACCGAACGACGGATTTGCCCGGATCTTACTTAACCTCGACAAGAAATGTCACGGGAAGGTGTCAATGGAGTGGAGACAGAGGAAACCGACAATGAAAGTGTGTCCGGTTTGTGGTAAGAACGCAGGTCTAAGCAGCAGTTCTCTGAAGCTTCATCTCCAGAAATCTCACAAGAAACTGTCTTCGGGAAGCGTTGACAGTGCAATGAACATGGAGATTCAAAAGGCTTTGGAGGCTCTTAAGCTCAGCACTGGTCGTGGCTCAAGTGTTAGCTCCAATTCTTTTCAGCCTCATTCTGGTTAGAGCGTCCGGTTTAGTTTCTATCAGTGGTTCGTCCCGGTTAAATTCTCTAATTTAACACCTTTCAGTTTCAGAAGAAAAAAAACTGATTTGTTTTGTTTTCCTATTCCTTGTAAAGGATCTTTGTAACTTGGTATACAACTAAATAAAACATGTTTGATTGGGAAGACGACAATCGAAGACACTCTCAACAAATGGTTATCAATTATATTTGTTCATAAATGATGCTTTGTGTGTCGTTGAATGGAATTTAAATTACCGAATAAAATTACTTGTAGATGAATTGAAATAACAGGTAACAAATAAAACAAAATAATAGAGCAGGGCGAAATTTTAAAACTGAATTATCAGATCTACTGGTATAGAAACATTAGTGAACCATTGATCAATCGCTGGACCAAAAAGGCTTTTAGTAATAATAATCGTGTGCTCCAATTTCCCAAGATGAGTGACAAGATAAAAAGGCTTTTAGTAATAATAATCGTGTGCTCCAATTTCCCAAGATGAGTGACAAGATAAAAAGTTATAGATAATAATAATAATATATAAAAATATTTTGTGGATGTATCCGTCTAATTTAAATGTTTAAAATAATACGTGAAAGAAATTAATTTTTTCTAAAAATAATCTTTTTTTTTACAACAAATAATTTTTTTTTCAACTGTTTTGATTTCATAAAATAAGAAAATATTGATTAGAACTAATCGAACATGTTGACCAAAATGAAAACATATAAAATTAATTACAAACTATATGAAAGACACGAGCCGTCGTCGTATGGATTAGAGGGATAAAATATCAACATTTAACGTCTTCATATTTTAAAAATTAAAGATTTTTTTTCTAAGAATTCATATATTTTATATCTATAAATTTTAATATATGTTGTTATCAATAAAATAATATAAAAAGTTTAGGGAGGGTTACTGGGACATGAATTTTAAAGAATTATTATAATTTTCAAAATATATTGTTATTGGTTGATAGATTCTGATATTCTTATTAAAATCTAGTGTAATTGGTTTGATGATTTTTAAAATCTATACAAAAAAAGCATTGTTATTCAAAAAGTTTGGGTTTTTAAGAATTCTATGATTCCATTAAAATATTTGTTATTAGGATATGGATTTTCAACGAATTAACACATGAAACAAAACTTTCAAAATACCACATAAGATTCTCAAAATCAATTATAGTCAAAATAGTATATCTGCCAAAACGCGATGTAATGAATTGATCGCGATTTTAATTTTTAATTGAATTTGGTGGAATATGCAGAAAAATTTTGTTTGTGAGTAATAGGCAGAGGTCTATAATTTGGGTGGAATTGAGTAGAGCAAGTATAATACAGGGGGCGGCTGACGACAGTCAATCCATTTTCTAATTAAAAACTCTCTTCAAATCTAACAAAACTCTTTACAAATTTAACAAATATCTCATCATTTAAAATCAATCAACTATATATAAATCCACCTCTCAATAGGTCAAAATACAAATCATATGTTTTTAGGTAATAAATTGAAAATTTATTCATTCAAAATTATTATATGTTGCTATTTAATTAATTTAAAAATTTTAGGCGCGTAATTTACTGTTATCAACTGCTGTTATTTTGGCGCGTTATTTATGTTTGAAGTAAAATAAAAACATATAGAAATTGATAAGAAAGTATATGAATATGAAGCTAGTTTTGTTGACTTGATTGAAATTTGGTAACAAAATCATAACAAATGAGGTATTGAAATCAGACCAAATGCTCTTCTTCCATTTCTATATAAACTAAAAACTAACGTTCCTTCTTACAACCATTCCACCAAGGTTCTTCCTCCTCTCCTCGGGTACGCTTTCTTACACCTTTTAATTTCCTTCTCGTGGATTGCGATTTTTTAGGCTTTATATTTGTAAGGTTTTATGGTCGCATTAGTGTAGAAAATTAGGAGAAATCGATCACGAGGATTCGAAATTGATTGTGCTCGAATTCTCCACATCTCTTAAACGAAATTGGCCTTATAGTTTTGTCTCTCCATTGAGTCTACCGCTCTGTTTGAGCTCAATGGGTATCTCTTCGTGTATCTCTACAGTTATAGATTTTTGTGAGTCAATTTACGGTTTGAGTCTGTGATTCGTTTTATGTGCCGTTCGAACCAATTAGCAATTAAACATTATTATTGGGAATGCTTTTGTTATCATGATATTGTTTTAATATATTTGATATGAAACCTCCTGATATTGTTGATTTTCATCAGTCCATTCATATTTTAATGTTAGAACAACTCTCTCAACGAAATTATTTTCTCTTGAAGCCAATGGCTGAAGACCGTGTGAAAGTAGTCAATGGATGGGAGAAGCCGGAGATTGACATCTTAGCGAGGATTTTCAAGAAGTATTTTAGCCTCCAAGAGTTGACGACCTCTGGAGTAGCTCATGTCTGCAGAGGATGGCGTGCGGCTTGCTGCGATCCCATTCTGTGGAACACGCTCGATCTATCTCACATGAAATCTAATTTCATCAAAATCCAACACAAGCCGTTTGTGTACGTGGAGAGCCGCTTTGATGAGAACCTGACTCGGCTCTTGAAACTCTCCATGAGTCTTAGCAAGGGAAACACAAGGAACTTGATCGTCCATTTCAACTTGTTTCTGAATGATGACATGATTACTTACATCGCACAAAGGTAATATTCACTTCTCACTATGATCTCATCTTCAAACAAATACAATTTCATTGCCTTTTTCTTATATTGAAACTTTATTGTGCCAAAAATCACTGTTTAAGCAATCTTTCTTTCTACTCATCAATATTGTTGCAGGTGTCCAGACTTGAGACGCTTAGTGCTACCCGCTTGGAACAGAATAAAGAAGAAGGGTTTATCCAATGCCATACAATGCTGTAAGAACCTAGAATCACTAACGATGCCAAGCATCCCGTACCCGTATTTTGTCTTTTTATCCATAGCCGTGAACTGCAAGAATTTCAGAGAGCTCAAGGTAATGGGTCCAATAGATCTCTCCTTCGTCCAGATGCTCGTGCAGCTCCTCCCGAATCTCAAAGTCGTCAGCCTCAGATGCACTTCCATATACCGAGATGCCCTCATTACAATCTTGGATAATCTGAAAAGCCTCGAAGTTCTCAACATTTCTCATTCTTACCTCCTGGTGCAGCGCTATGAACCGCGACAGGAGAAGGTCATTGTTAGGGAGCTTGACAAGACGATAATGGAGAAGGCCTCGAAACTGAAGCGATTCATGACTTGTATGGAGCACGATACTTGTGTGATGTGTCAGAGGACAGAGAAGGACGAAGGGATCATGAGGTGGTATAAGTATGAAGAAGGGCTATGGAAAGCAGACGAAGTTACCTCCCTTCATCTCTAAAGTTGTACTCTTTTGTATGTCTTTTTGCAATTATTTTCATGTTTCTTGCTTTGGAAGGTACCTTATTTTTAGTTGTTTTTTTGTATTGTCGTGATTGAGTCTGTTGTGGGTGGCTTTGTTGTATGCGTAATGTTGGCTTCATCTCTAAAGTTGTACTCTTTTGTATGTCTTTCATGTTTCTTGCTTTGGAAGGTACCTTATTTTTAGTTATTTTTTTTGTATTGTTGTGATTTCTAGTCTGTTGTGGGTGGCTTTGTTGTATGCTGTAATGTAGGCATGCAGATTTTATTACAAAAATTGATTCTGCTGTATTTTGTCTCTCTCAATTTAGGAAGATGAATAAACAAATTAAAAAATCCATTGTTGCAACATTTTTTGGGTTAAAATGCTATAATATTATTATACAATATTCATATTTTTGTTATATAATGTATAATGTATAATATATAATGTAAACTTGATAGTTTCTTTTGACCCGACTAGGTCTCTGAATATTTCTTTGTCACATCATTTCCGAACGAGAATCAAAAATCTTGTGCTAAATAATACGTATTCTCACACAGGATGATAATTCTGATTTTAAGAACCGGATGACATGGGACAGGACAAGCAATTTTATTCAATTTGTGTCCATCTTTTCAAAATTATTTGTTCTCCCAAATATGTATCTCCTTCTTTTTCATCCATAATCATAATAATTATGTATGTTAAAAAAAATTATGTATAAAAGTTAGCCAATTATTGATTTTTTATTGGGAATTAAATAATTATATATGATTGAAATCTGTGTGGATATCTAACTAGTTTAAATAATACGGAATTAAAACAAATTATTTTTCAGCTGTTTTGATTTCAAAGAAAAAAATATTGAAGTAATATAAAATTTGAATAGAAACTAGCTAGATGATATGTTGATAAGATAAAATAAAATAAAAATTATTTACTTAATTTCTATTGGTAACAGAATCAAAGGAAATTCATATCAGACCAATGCCCTTCTTTCTTCCATTTATATTAAAAAAAATAAAAAATGTAACGTTCCTTCTTACAAGAAATGTAAATGTTCTTAATATTTAAATCTGCTTATTATTCACTTGTAGCTACTGAAGTTTTCATCTTGATGATTCCTTGATTTCCCACAAAGTATGAGAAAGGGCTATGGAAAGCAGACGAAGTAACCTCCCTTCTTCTCTAAAATTCTACTCTCTTTTTTTTTTTTAATGTCTTTTGGGAACTGTTTACATGTTTCTTGTTATGGAAGGTGCTTTATTTTTAGGGTTTTTTTGTGTTTTCTAGCCTGGTGTGGGTGGCTTCGTCTGCTACCAAAAATTGTTTTTATGTTGTTTCTCTCAATCAAAGCCCTCACCAGATTTAGGAACATGAATAAACAAATAAAAAAAAATCATTTGATCAATATATTGTTTGGTATTTCTATTCTTTACTCTTTTTTTTATGGGGTTGTGAATTTCCCTTTACTTACATTTTATACAAACCTATACTGATTAAAGAAGTTAATGGGAATGCCCACTGAGAAATTGGAGAATGAGAAATAGTTAAAAGATTAGAGATTTGTGAAACAGCTTGACTGAAAATTGGGGCCTGAGACTCTGACCAGTTACTAGATACACGCCATTGCTTTCTGTCTCTCTCTTTCTCTCTCTGGACCTTCCCTCATGTCACTTCAACTTTGGGAGACGCTGAAGGAAGCCATTACGGCTTACACTGGCCTTTCAACGCGGGTTCAGCTCGGTGAGATCACCGTGGATGAGATCAACCACTACGACGGTTTCTGATTTGAGGAAGCCCCTTCTCATGGCGATTAAGGGCCAGATCTATGATGTTTCTCAAAGCATGGTTCTTGAGAGAATCTTCACTCTTAAATCTAAATTATCATAAGCCAGATTCCGGAATTGGAATCTAATATGGAGATTGGGAATTGGTTAGTTAGTTAATCGTATGTTGAATTTTCTGTGATTGTAGTTGAGGTAATGTTGATTATTTCTATTCTCTAGAGCTCAATTCTCAAAGATAATTTAGTTTAGGGGTTTTGGTTGATAACCTGATTACGGATGGAAATATTAGTTATTTGTAACACCGATGAAATATGACTTGTGTAGTCGTTCTAGCTTGTGCTAGTGTGGATAGAACTGGATCTTAGCAATCTAATTTGATGTTAAATCTATATGGGAAATCTAATAACTGTTGATTAGCTTTCTAGTCCAACTTGGTGTTAGCTTTATTTTCAACTACTTTATAAATTCCCCATTCCTTTGTTAATGAATCTTATCCAGACTGCATTTAGTCAATTTTTGAGTTGCTATCTGCTTTCTTCTGAAGGGAAAGTTGCATAGCACCAAGTTGTAATGTACTCAGATTACCGGATTTTTTATGCAAAGAGGTATCTATCGAATCCTCTATTTTTTATATGTAATTTACTAACGAAGTCTATATTTTATGATCCTTGACGTTAGAGTAAATGTAGGCTTATAGACTATTGATTTTCTTGATCGTTCTTTGTACCATCCAGAAGAAGGATGTTGTGAAAGCAACGCAGAGGAATGTCCTTCTACAAAGTTTTATAATTTAGCTCATGAACTTGTATGCTACAGAGGAAAGTCCAATTAATTAATTTCTTTTTTTTTCATAAAGTTTGTATGTTTCGTTTTCAGAAAAGAAAAAGAAAAAAAAAGGTGTACGCTTTTTTAACGGGCGTTTAGATTGTCTTTCCACTTTAGTTGGTGAAATTTATATTATAGGTAGCTTATGCCATTTAAATAAATGCTTTTGGAGAAATATTATTAATTTGTGGCATTTAAATCGAAATCGAATCCATTCCTTGAAGCAGAGTGGGTCCAGGAATGTAGCTCAAGTGTTTTGAAAACGTGAGGCTGAGAAGTCATGAAGAGACATAAAAAGAAGGACATGACCAAAGGTGGTGGTACATAACACACGTATGACTCCTCACTTTTCTGTCCACGAATTTTTTTTTTTTTTCTTTCGCATAAAATTAACCCAAAATTAATAGATTTTTGGCTAAAAGATTTAATATGCGTGATCAGAGTTTCGTATTTAAATATAATATTTGTGTATTTATAAATCAAGAAACTTGACAAAACAAAAAGATGATTACACTTTTAAAAAATATTATGATATATTAAATACAAACATAAACGCAGAGTATGAAAAATATTGTATATCTATTTACAGTTTTGAAAACAAAGATTGTATAAGTGCTGTAAAGTAAAATATTGTATAAATGCAATAAATGATACCAAAAAAAAAAAAAAAATGGTACGTCTTTTTCAATCACACAACTTCAAAAGTTGTGAATTTTTTAACAACAAAAGAAAAATGTGAAGGTCTACCGTTGTAAACCAACCGGACATTAAAAGAATCAAAACTGGAACCCTTGATAACGAACTCTTTACTTTCTTCGTTTCTTCACCACTAACTACATTACATATTGTTTTATCTTAGTTTCGGTGTAGCAAACCAAAAAAATACTCATAATTATTTCACTATATATATTTTGAATGTTACATTAGCTCCACACAGTTGGCTCAGTCATCAAATGTAATTTATGAACAATGTCAATGTAATGGAACAAAGAAGTCTTTAACATGTCTGATTAACGTTCCTCGCCTACTACGAAACCATCAATTTAAATAGAACTTCCATGTTTGGCTATATAAGTAGCCACGCCAACTAATTTCACATTTCCACCTTACCTGAAATAGATGTAAACGGGACCCTTCTCTGACATAACATACGAATGGATAAAATCAAAATCATACGTGGATTGGTAAATATGCCATATTTACTGGTGAAAAAAACCATATATTATTAGTATAATGTATTAAAAATTTATTTGAATGGGATTGGTTTTCGATTGGTCCGAATCCTCAGAAGCAACAGTCCGCTCTCTGTTTTCATTCATATGAACACTCTTCATCCTCAGAAGCAGGAAGAAGAAGAAGAAGAAGAAGCGAGATACGAATGGGATCTTTCTCTGTCCACCGTCGTCTCTTCCTCCTCCTCCTCCGCCTCCGACGTTATCGGAGCTATTGAGTTCGACCCAACTGATAACATCCTCGCTACCGCCGGGATTTCTAGAAAGATTCGTTTTTACGGGATCCCTTCTCTGTTACGGACCAACGCCGGAATCTTCGCAGGAGGAGGAGTTTCTTTCGTCGATCAAGCCACCGCCTGCGAGCACTACATCTGCACGCCGGCGAAGCTCAGTAGTCTCCGGTGGAGACCCGGGTCGGGCGGCCGGGTCATCGGGTCGGGGGATTACGACGGCGTCGTGACGGAGTACGATCTCGAGAAGAGGACGCCGGTTTTCGAGCGGGATGAGCACGGAGGCCGCCGCGTCTGGAGCATGGATTACACGCGACACGGTGGCTCCGCCGCTGTGGGAGCGTCGGGATCGGATGACGGGACTATGCAAGTGTGGGATCCGAGGTGTCCGCCGGAGGAAACTGTCTGCGTCGCCGGACCGGCGGGAATTTGTCGGAGTGCCGTTTGCTGCGTCGAGTTCGATCCCTCCGGCGGACCCGCGGTGGCCGTCGGATGCGCGGATCGGAGGGGGTACGTGTACGATATGAGGAAACTCGTTGACCCGACGTTGACTTTACAAGGTCACAATAAAACGGTGTCGTATGTGAGGTTCCTCGACGGTGGAACGGTGGTGACTGCAGGCACGGACGGGTGTTTGAAGCTGTGGAGCGTGGAGGACGGGCGCGTGATTCGCACTTACGAAGGGCACGTGAACAATCGGAACTTCGTGGGGTTATCTGTGTGGAGAAACGGCGCGCTGTTTGGTTGCGGATCGGAGAACAACAGGGTGTTCGTGTACGATAGGAGGTGGGGGAAGCCGGTTTGGGTAGACGGATTTGAACCGGTTGGTATGTCTTCCGGTTCTGATAAGCGGTTCGTGAGTAGCGTTTGCTGGAGGCAATCAGGTGTGGACCAGTGCACGCTAGTGGCTGGGGGATCTGATGGAGTATTGCAGGTTTACGTGGGCAAAAGAAAGCCATAGTATCCTTGTTAATTTATCTTTACTATCTCTTTATGAATTATGATGCTTCTTCTTAATTTTTTTTTTAAAATTTAATTTCCTACATGAGATTGATTTTTGCTGCAGTTGTGAGAAAGTTCGATCTGTCTTGTTTTTATTATAAAGGATTTTTGTTTTTTTGCATGTTTTACGTTTTCTTATGTAATTTCTCTGTTTTTTTTTTTTTTTTTTTTTGTTAACCAGAAATTTGGAGTCTTTGTGATACATAGATTTTTCATTCTCTTCTTATACGATATTTCCATGTTCGAGAAAGAAGTTTCTTTGTGTTTGATTACGATTACAAAAGTAGCCTGTCAAAAACAAAAAAACTGAGCTACTAATTATTTGTTGGCAGATATATAATAAATATATATTGCATGTGTCTACCAACTTCAACTATCAATGCGCCTTACGAATTTTGGTAGCCGTGATAGGGTATCTATCTATCTATCTAGAATCTAGAATCACGAGACAGTTATTTGATAATTGATGAAATGAGAAAATCCGGTAAAGCCGGGAGTCATCAGAGTTTGATTATTATTTTCTTAATATGATCGTTTGATTCTTGTTTAGTCCTATCCTAACTTGGAGTAATCATAGTTTCGACTCGATAAGAGGTAAAAACATTTTAAAACTTTAATTTATAACAGCACACTACATTTCTTTGAAAGCTAGCTGATCGGTAATTATATATATCGAATCATGTTTCTTTTCAATACGGTGGAGGCTTCATATCTTGCCATAATGTAGTGATTTCTTCATGTTATTGTGTTAACAATTTGGCGATAAATACCAGGCGATATTTAAATAAGCAATGCCAAAACGGATAAACAAATGTGATTAGTGGAAGACAAATACAGTAATAGCTGTCAAAGAGTGACTTAGAGCATCTCCAACCCAATACTAAATTTGGTGCTAAATTGTATTTTGCAATAAATTTTACTCCAACCCAATTTTATTTTCAATTGCAAAATGGTATAATGCCATTTTTGGTTTCAAATATGCAACCATCTCATTTTCAATTGCATTTTGCAATTGAACTTTTTTATTTATAAAATAATCCTTCAAATTTTAGATACTTTTAGTTTTAGAGTTATAAATAATTATTCTGATGATGATTTCTTTTTTTGATGATTATAAATATTAAAACACTCTAATATATAATTAAAATGCAAATAACATTATTTAATAGAAAATTTAAAAACATAATACTAAATTTAAAATAATTAAAAAGTACTGAAATTAAAAATAAAAAAAAATAAATTTAGTACAACAATGATTGGTTACTTAATAAGTGTAGTGTAATGTGTTTTTTCATGTAGTGTAATGTGTTTTTTTTTAAATTATAATAATAAAATTTTAAAAATAACATAATTTATGAAAATTTTGAGAGAAATTAAATAATTGGGTCAATTTGTAAATTTTAAAGAAAATATGTATAATTAGCAATTAATAATAAAATAAAAAAAGAAGCATATACTAAAAATATTCTTTTTGACATGGAAAATACAATTATGGGTTGGAGAGAAATCCAATTGCATTTTGTAATTTTTGTATTTTGCAGTAAAAAATACAATTGTGGGTTGGAGATGCTCTTAAAAGAATACGAGTACCATTTGATCGAGCTTCAGAATTAGTGCTGTGTAATTTTCTTTGGTTACAAGATCTATATTTATAAGGAATGCATGTCCTAAACAAACTAGAAATTATATATACACATAGATAGATATCTTCAAGTAGCTCACTGTTCGAGTTTGGTCGGAGGTAGAATCGTTTGAAGGAAGAGAAGCGTAAACGAAAAGCAAATGGAACCAACTAGTTTTAAAGCAAGAAAGTAGACAAAGTAGAGTTGGTTTCTAGAGATAAGAAAGGCAAAATAGTTGAACATTGTAATTTCAGTTTGACGAAAGCAGGTAGATTTCTATTTAGTGTGTGCTGGTAATCATCAAAGTCTCCAACAAAAGGGATCACCAAACAAAACATTCCAAAACCGAAATCAAACAACGACAAATCTCCATTCTTCAAAACTCTTACATTCCAGTGAATGATTTCTTTCCAAAGGCAGATGCGCCTGCTGGAATCACCCTCAGGACATTAAACCTCACTGTCTTTGACAACGGCCTGTGATAAAATCACAAACAATCAGATCGGTCTCATATCTAATGAAAACCATATATAAAAAAAGGATAAAGACTACGTTTTTCCTACAGCCCAATATTTACCTGCATTGGCCAATGACGACATGATCACCTTCTTTGACACGGAAGCACGGTGAGACATGGGCAGGGATGTTGGAATGCCTCTTCTCATATCTGATGAAATTTTTTGAAGGAGATAAGGGTTTTTTTAACATTGATGATAACTAAATAGGTTCACTTCACGCTCGTACCTTTGATACTTCTTCACAAAGTGGAGGTAGTTCCTGCGGACAATGATGGTTCTCTGCATCTTGGCACTGTGGCAAGTACCAGCTAAGATACGGCCTCTTACAGAAACAGTTCCAGTGAATGGGCATTTCCTGTCAATGTAACTTCCTGTTCCACAGGAAAAACAAGTCATGCGATTTACAAAACATAGTCTTGAATGTTTCTCATTTCAAAACTCATCAAAGCAAGCACTCAACGGATATTCTACTCCACACCAACCAATAAAACCCATATCAGATTATCACACATCATTTGTGAAGAGGGAGAGGTGCAGAAAACCTAGATTATACTAGGAAAATCAAATGTTTATCGCTTAATTAATTACACTACATCGAACTTTCGATTAAATACACTACATCGAACTTTCGATTAATTACACTACATCGAACTTTCAACACTGTACAAGTTTGGATTGTCTCCTTAAAATGGTAATCAGGACCTAAAAAACTATCGAATCCAAAAATCAAACCTTCAATGGCTTCACGGGGGGTCTTGAAACCCAAACCAATGTTCTTCCAGAAACGGTTTCCACCTTTTCCAGGCCTCTTTCCTTTCCCAGATTTCTTCGAGCTGAAACACACATAAAAACCGTAATCGTAAGAACAAGAACATGATATAAGTGGCACAGAATCAATGAAATCCAGTGACGATAAGATTCAATTTTATTCCTAAGAGTTACCTTAGGAAAACCTTGGGTTGCTTAAGAAAAGCCTTCTCAGTCTGCAAGAGAAAGAAGAGAATGAGAATCCGTAGAGTGTATCCGAAACGAAGATAAGGAAAGACAAAGAGAGCAACGAAAACGAACCTGCTCGGCCATGGCTACTGGTTGCTGCTGCTCTCCGCTGAAGAACTGAGGCAAAGGATGTAAGAGATGCGAGAGGCAAAGCAGCAGCAGCGACTGAAAAATGAAGCAATGAATACTCCGGACAAAACCCTAATTTCGAACCATCTCTCTTTAGCTGGGTCTGGGCCTTCTAGTTCATGGGCCGTGACTTTATCAACGTCAGTAATATTAAGGTTTCGAGCTTTAAACCCATATTTTGTTCGGGTTAGGGACAAGAAGGTCCAGAACACGTCAAATTAAACTAATCCAGTCTCCGTTACTCGAGACTTTGAAAATTTCTCTTTATTAGAATTATTACACTGAATTGTGAACAATCACACTCAGAGGAAACTATTAACCATTATTTTTTTCTTTGTTCATCTTTCGACCATTATTTTCCTAAAAATGTAGTTGAATGGTCGGTGGCCATGGTCGTTATTCCGTTAACCACAAATCTTAATGTTCTCAAGTAGTGGCTAAAGCCTAAATGACCATTATATGTAATGTGACCACGATTATAATCACCACTAAGCCACTGATCTCAACTAATTGTGGTCACGTGGTGACCTGTGGGGCTAATTATAATAGCCACACCCACATATCTTCCGTAGCTAAAGCACTAATCATTTACAATTATGTTTTGTTGTAATATTTTTGTTTCGTATTAACCATAACTCTGCAAACATCCGAAACTAAGCAATAAGAATATATATATATCAATGCATTATGGGACCCTCTCCTTGCTTCCGCTTTTACGATAGGGCGATCAAAAATTAGGCCATGAAGAAACAAAATATACCAATTCATAAAGCTAAGGGAAAGCCTTTCAGTGAAAAGCTGTACAAAATACCAAATTAACAAACGCACCACAAATCAATATAAGATGTTTCCATATATATATGATCTCACAACTTTCTTTGTTGCAAATTATAAACCCACACATTAAGCAAACTAAAAACGTATAAATGAAACCCCTTTTTTTGTTTATTTTCCAAGTTAAATAATAAATGAAAACCATTACAGCAACACCAGATTTATATTTTACAATCGATATGATTGTTATAATTCACATGCATCCAAATAGCTTTTTGGGAGCAGTTCCAGTGGCACGATACTTGGCAGCTAATTCCTCGGCTTTGAGAACCTCTTCTCCACGTCTGGCTTCGATCATCGCTCTCTTCTCTTCTGCCTGCTTGTGAATTTGAGCTATTTTGTTCTTCATTAGCTCCACATACTCTGCCTTCTTCTTCTCCAATTGTTCCTGTTGTCAATCAGAAACGTCTGAAAATCTTGATTTCAAATAAATAAAAAAATTCTGAAGAAAAAGTCAAATATACCTCCATTTTCTTGAGCTCAGCTTCCACAGCTGCTTTCTTGTTGTTCTCCCATGACCCAATTGAAGAAAGCTTCTTCTCAGCTCTGAAACAAACATTTTCTTCATCTCTCACAACTCAATTCTCAAGACCTTATAATGATAATCTTCTGGTTTATTTGCAAGATTATGACGAGTGGAGTTAGTAATGAAAATAACAAAAAAAAAAAAGTTACTTGTTCTCCACTTTGCATTTCTCAGCCTCTTCCCAAGCTTTGATAAGTGACATTCTCTTCTCCGTCTCAACTCTAGACAGAACAGCATCTTCACTCCCAAATATTTTAAGCAAACACAATCATTAATCAGTATGTAGGAAAATAAGAGACACTGATAAACCACACGCGTCCGTATTAAACCTTTTAAACCAGCTGTCTGATTTTATATACACACAACCATGATAAAACGGGAACAAAACCACCTACACTAATTAATTAATTCCTGCAAACCTTCTAGTTTTGACTTTTGACTAGTGTCCCCAGGTTGATATTTGCATACCTAATTTTGTTATTATTATCCTTTAATTTTCAGGTTATATTAATTACTCCCTCCGTTTTTAATTATAAGAGGTTTTAGAGTTTTACACACAAATTAAGAAAGCTTGCAAAATATCTGTTTTAACCTTTTTTTTAATTGTTTCTTTGATAATTACTCCATCTTTAATGAGTTAAAAGATTAAAAATAGAAAGGCAAAATAAGTCATTTTATGCCAACTTTTGCATAGAAATCTGAAAACATCAGATATTTTTGAACAAAAATTTATCTCTAAAACTTCTTATAATTAAAAACGGAGGGAGTAGTATAAAATCATGAATCTTGATGACAAAAAAAAAAAACATGAATCTATTTTGTTGAGTGAAAACAAAATTGTTAATTACCTCGATTAACTGACCCTCCTTTCTTCTCTTCCTCTGCTTCTTCTGCCACACCAAATAGTCTAAAAGTTACTCTTCTCTCCAATAAATTTTTTAAAAAGAGAACAACATCAAAACATAAGAGAATATGTATTAATCTTTGAGTTCTTCTTGTCCCAAACTGATAGGTTTGACACAAATACATAATTTTGAAAAGAAAACAAAAATTGTTAATAATTTATTTGATTTTTATTGAACATATCTATAACTGATTTTATTTGTTTTTGTTCTTAATCTTGAATAAAAAGTTCGAAACTTCACCAGTATATTTGACTGTGATCAATATATAAATAGAAAATATATTATATTTTGGCAGAGCATAAGTTGTTTCTTTTCTTCAGCAAACTTATGAAAATTTTGTTATATAGAAATATATAAATTTACTTGCGACGATGGGAACAAGAGCCTTTGAGTCCTCTAGCTTCTCCTCCGCAGGCGCCGGAGATGGAAGAACTGGAGGTGGAGCCACAGGCTTCTCCTGGGGAGCAACATCCGCCGCAGCAACGGCTTTCTCCGCCGGAGGTGTCGGCGATGGAGCTGCCTCCGACACGGTCTCCGTCACCTTCTTGGGCTCCTCTTCGGCCATGTCGTGTATATGACGTCAGGTACAACAACTAAAGATTACAAGAGAACAAAGAATCTGAAGAGAATCAGAACGATCCAGAAGTCTGATTATTTAAGGGAGATAAAGAGAGGAGAGAGAAGACTAAATATTTATATTTTGAGAGATTAACTGTCGATTTTCTATATACTGAGCTGGTATTGTTTGGTAGCGATGTTCTGTTCCTCGTTGTCATAAGATGACTCGCCTTCTTTTTATTTTATTTAATTTGTTTTTTCTCTTCTAAATTTAGTATCATTGATTCATTGATGCACGATCATTGATGTTTAGATAAATTACAAATACATCTACATTTTCTTAATCCTCACAATTCAACCTTTCAATCTTTCTTTTTTTTTTGGTTTCTATATACTCAAATCAAAACTATCTTGAACCACGTTAGGGATTTAGAATTACTTAATGGTGATAGCGTTACAGGCTTACAGTTACCACTGATCGTTTGATTCGCATCCATAGCTGTCATTAGTAAATAAACGTTGTGTGGGATTACATGGTTTCTTACAAATTTTGGCACTCAAATTATAAATCCCATGGTTTCTTACAAATTTTGGCACTCAAATTATAACAGTTTTAAAGTATGGGACTAAACAGCAAATGTTAGAATGATAGGAGTGGGGGCCATAAAATATAGAGAGAGTAGAACCGGTTCGCTACTCGGAACAAAATGTCATCAAACCGGGTCGTATCGATGTAAAATTTTCAAAAATAGATAAAGAAGTTTGATTTTGTTATTGTTTTCTTTTGGTTTATACATACACTTCACAGGAGACAAACGAATCACCAACTCCCGTCGTATGAGGTTAACTAAAAGGTTAGAGAAATACTGAGAAATATAAAGATAGCATATTTACGTTACGTTACTTATGTAGCCCCAAATTAAAAGAGACTCTTTATTACTTGTAACATTTCTTTAAGCGAATTTTGTTTCTTATTGAAACCGTAAAGGTTTCGTTTATGCAAAACTGTAAAGTTAATTAATAAATGCATTTTGATCCTAAAATATATGCTAAATCTGGAATATCACTAATACTAACAATTGCTATTGCTATTTACAGTAAAAGAAAAGTAAGCAGTAGTCATTGCTGTTCCTTTTTTCTTGTAATAGAAATTTAAAGAATCTGATATACGATTTAGGTACTAACTAATTCTTGATTTTTTCCGTCCATGATATTCTGATAACTTTGAGTTTTTTTGCATCCGATATTGATATCATCAATTATTCCATTTAATAAGTGATGTATCTCTCTGTATGATTTAACCCAAAAAAAAAAAAAAACATATCTCGTTATGATTTATATAGGATTGCGTTACCTGTTAAATCTTGTATTTTTAAAGTACCCTTATATCAGTCAAAATTATAATTCCCTTTCTGCGGAATAGGTTTTTTTTTTTTAATAAAAGCTTTGAGAAAATAGTTTGATTCTTTTAGTTTCGTGTTGCCTACGTAACGTGGTAGTTGGCTACCAAGTCACTCAACATCGTTGTTTCTAATTTGAATATAAAATATATATATTCTTGATTTGATATGTTCTTTTGTCGTTCAATTTTTTTTTACAAAGAAATTCTTATATTTTCTAACCTTATCTTAACTTTATTCCACATATAAAATGAAACATACAATTAATCTATGAAGTGTACAACTAATCTAATCTGCATGACAACGGACCCCAGAGCGGCTCATATGGTGGGCGGGAGGTGCGCGACGGCCCGAACCGAATGATTTAGTTATTAAAAGATAAATTTGCATCTTGCGATAAGTTTGGTTTGGATTCGATTTAGGTTGGTTGTTCCCTTGTAATGATCAACCCTTAGTTTCATTACAATAATATATTGGACAATTAATTTTACATCTTAAATTATTTGATGTGTAGGTTTTAATTATGAAATCAAGATGACAAAAAAATTTAGGGTTATAATATCGTTCGAGTCGAGTTGCTTATTTCTTAGGCTCTTCTGCTTTCTTCTCTTCCTTCTTCTCCTCTTTCTTCTCTTCCTTCTTCTCTTCCTTCTTCTCTTCTTTCTTCTCCTCTTTTGCTGGCCCGACCGATATCAAATCGACTTTACCGACCTTCTTCAATTTCTTGACCACCGCGACCGCATCCATCAGACCGATCACCGTTAATTTTTGCTCTTTCATATCCGCTGCTATCGAATCAACTCCTGTTTAACACAAGAACCAAAGTCATCTCACACTATCCCATTCTCTATAATTTTCCATAACGCAAATCACACATTCACACATCAAATTACTGAGTTTCCCATAATACGTTTTCGTCTAGGCCCATTAAAATATGGGCCTTTAAAATTGTAAGTGTCCCCCTTGTTCTTCACCGTTCAAAGAAAATCAACTAACTCGTTGACAATATGTCAAAATTGAGAAGGTGGTCAAATAACCCAAGCTCTCATATTCTGACGCAATTATACATTCAAAGTATCAAACCAAATTTATGACGTAATTTTAGCTAAAGTGGCAATTTATTGACTGACATAACCCAGCAGCAGCAAACTTGTTTAACTTTTGTTTTGGTTTTTTTAAATCCTTAAAAAAAACTAAAATGGATTAAAATGACTAGGGGAGCCAATAACGACATATAAGACCCAGAAACTAGAATCGGACTTCAATTGAAAGTAATTAAAGAAAGGAAGTAGTCACCGAAGATATCAGCTGCAGCTTCTATGGCTTTCTGCTTCGTCTTATCATCCGTCATGGTTAAAACCTTCAACACCACTTTCTAAGAAAAATAAAAGTAAAAAATGATTTCGGAGAAAGAGAGAAACCATACTCAGATATATAGTTAAATGAGAAACAAAACCTGAGCCATTTCGTCTGGGATCTTGGAGAAATAAGTATGAGATGAGATCGAGAAAGGAAGAGTCTGATGCCTTGTTTTTTTTTTCTAAAGAAAATATAATTTTGTGGGGAATAAAAAGCTATTGATTGATTATTGACAAAAAAAAGGATTGTGGTGGCTTTTGGTAAAGGGTGAGACACGTGACGTATGCTTCAGTGTAATGGACAGCTCTGCAATACTATTATTCTTACCACGCCTGCTTTTCTAAAGTTGCTTTGTTTTTGGTCTTTATTAGAGCATCAAGTGGTATTTTCGTCCGGTGTTAGACAAAGGTGACCTTTCGCCCAAAACATTCATCATTCACGTATTAGTATTTACTAACGGATCATGTGACTTTTTGTGTTAGTTTACCATATCTCTTAACATAGGCATCATATGAATATCATACGCATAATGAACAAATAGCATGTTAGTTTAACATATAGCACATATATATATATGTTCATATTTTTAAAAGCATGAACAAATAGCATGTGTGTGTGACTCTTTTTTGCGTCATTTTGCCACATCTCAACATGACATAGTTTTTTTTTTTAACTTTTTATTAAACGTCCACATATAATAAAAAATAAAATATTATTTAAAGTATTCATACGTTTACATAACATGATTTTTGCTTATTATGTGTGTGATTTCCACCAATAACATGTAACAAATGGGTGTCAGAGGAACAAAAGCCGCAAAACCGTCCGTGAATTCCTTTTTGTTGTGGCACACGCTGCTCTCGAAACTTCGTTTCCTAAATTTTTCAAACATTCATTCTCTTCTACCTAACTTCCCCTAATTTTAAATTTTAGGGGTGGAAAATTTGTTTAATGTGATGTGTTTGTTTTTTTCTTTTTTAACCAACTTGGGACATAAGCCCATTTAATCTTCTATTATTAAGAGTTTTGTTAGTGTTTGCATCGTAGAAATAATGAAACAAGTCTTTTTGCATTATGATGTTTGGTTCTATTTCTTTGTTGCTGGAAAATGCTTAACTATCTATAAATCATGCTGAGATGGGATTTACCAATTACAGAATGTTAGAATTATTTATAAGTTATAACATATAAACTTGTAGGAGAACATTACCTCTAAAAATGTCATTATAAGTTACTTGTTTTGTTTGATGGAAAAAAATTAGAATCAGTGAGATAAGTTAATCGTTCTTTTCGCATCCTAACAAAAAAAATGGACCACCCAACCGTATCAATCAATGACTAATGGTAGAGGCGACCATCGACTAATTATCTTATATTACACATATGAAGACAAATGTATACCACAAGGCTATCTGAGTTCACAATCACAGGTTTAGTTGCCTGTACTAAGTATTATTTACATTCTAATAATAGTGAAGAGACAAATATATGTCTCACAGTTCACACAAGGTGCCTTTCCCCAAAGAAACAAGTCTTTTTGCATTAATTGTGATGTTTGGTTCTATTCTTTCTGAACTTAATTTTTGCCTTGAGATATCAGTTTAATTTTGCTCTCCTCTTCAGGATATGGCCTTGGGAGTTGGCCAATTTAAGTACAAATGTAGGCTATGTAGCCATATGTATAAGAAATGTGATAAAGATCAAAGAATCCTTATCTTGTACGTATATATTACAGGAGAATGAATCTATATCATCTGTATTTAAAAAGCTAAGTAAAAGAAGAATCTAAAAGATTAATTTAATTTATGGTAGACCTGGCCATGGCCAATCCTGTTAGAGCTGATTAGTATACATAGACGAGGATATACATGTGTCATACGATTGCCTATTTCGTGGGATGGAATTATTATTTATTTATTTTTTGGTTTTAACGTGGGATAGAATTACAAAACTGATATTACATTTTCCCCTTCATTACATTTATTTTTATTTTTTCTTTGTTGCCGGAAAATGCTTAACTATCTGTAAATTATGCTATACAGACCGTTAGAATTATTTGTAGAACAAACAAACTTGTAGGATAATATTACCCTTTATAAAAGAAAATGTCATTATATTAATAAGTTAGCAAAAAAAGAAGAAGCAAATGTCATTATAAATTACTTGTTATTGTTTGATGGAAAAAAAAAGTAGAAGTAGTGAGATAAGCAAATGGTTCTTTTCGCATTCGAACAAAAAAAATGGACCACCCAAAGTCCCAAACCGTTCAGCCATTCGAATCAAATGACTAATACTAGATGTGATGTGACCATCGTCGACTAATATGAAAAAATAATATAAATAAGTATACACTGTGATAATACTCGTAAGAGACATATGTCTTACAGTTCACACAAGTCACAAGGTTTCTTTCCCCAAGAAGATATTAAAATGCCTTCGTGTCGTCTTGCCGCCTAAATATATTTATACGTACATGCTACAGATCTTCATCTTCGTTGACAAACATTGAGAAAAAAACATGGACATTAAAGTAGATGAGTCTCCAGTTATGAGAACAACCGAACTTCATGATTCAGTTTCTGCAAGAACAGGTAATTGAATCCGTAAATAATCATAATCATAATCGTTAGCAATTAATCATACTATATATTTCGTCGCTAATAATTAACGTTGTGTTTCTCATTTAAAAAAAAGGAACATTGTGGACGGCGGTGGCACATATAATAACAGGAGTAATCGGTGCAGGAGTGTTGTCGTTGGCTTGGGCCACGGCGGAGCTCGGCTGGATCGGTGGTCCGGCTGCCGTTATATTCTTCGCCGGGGTCACAGTTATCTCTGCTTTTCTCCTTTCCGATTGCTACCGTTTCCCCGATCCGGACCACGGTCCCCTCCGACTTAATTCTTACTCTCAAGCCGTTAAATTGTATCTAGGTCAACTCAAATTCCAAATTCCAAATTCCATTTTTTAAAAAAAATTCCGGCATAGGTAGTTCAACTCTTGTAATGATCGACCACATAAAAAGAGACTTTTCGAGGTCATGAGTTCGAAAACCGACGGCGAAAAAATGACTTTTTAGCCTACTCTCATCTTTTCGGTGGAAAAGATTATTGGCATAAAAGGCTTGGAACTTTTGATTACTATTAGTGTTCTTTAAGATATTTTTGTTGTGTAATTTAATTTATTCAGATGGGTAATTAAATTTGCAGGGAAGAAGAATCAGATCGTATGTGGGGTCTTTGTATACATTAGCCTTATTGGTTGTGGCATTGCTTATACCATTGTGACAGCTACTTGCATTAGGTAAAATGTGTAAGCATAAACTGTTTTTTTTTTTTTTCTTAGAAATATTCTAATTTTGAATATTGATATGTTGAGTTTCTTAAATTTCATTACAGAGCAATTCTGAGATCGGATTGTTATCATAAAAAAGGACACAATGCAACATGTTCTTATGGAGACATGAACAACTACTTCATGCTTTTGTTTGGTTTGATTCAGATATTTATGTCACAAATACCTAACTTCCACAACATGGTATGGCTCTCTCTTGTCGCTGCCATTATGTCTTTCGCTTACTCCTCCATTGGCCTCGGCCTCGCCTTTGGCCAAGTCATAGGTAAAAAAAAAAATCATCTCTCGTATATAGATTAATTTTGCTTTGTTGCTTATGATACTAAACATTTATTAAAGTGACAAGTCAACTTCACTTATTGTCAGTTGATTTGAAATGAATGAACATCGATATATTTTATTATGGAATGCAGAAAACCGAAAATTTGAGGGAAGTGTAAGGGGAAGTCCAGCAGAAAACAGAGGTGCGAAAGCATGGTTAGTGTTCCAAGCTCTTGGGAACATTGCCTTTTCTTATCCTTACACAACCATACTTCTTGAGATTCAGGTAAATATCTTAACTATATATACATATATGTATCTAATGATGCGCGCCAAGTTAGTTTAAATTAACACATTAATTACTCCAGGAGATTTCTAAAAGTGTACTTTGAGCATGAGTTGATATTCTTCTGATCAAGAAACATTTTTATGTGGTTTGAATCAGAACAGGACACATTGAGATCGCCACCGGCAGAAAAGCAAACGATGAAGAAAGCCTCGGCGGCTGCGGTAATCATCACAACATTCTTCTTCCTTTGCTGTGGATGTTTCGGGTATGCGGCATTTGGAGATACCACCCCGGGAAATCTCTTGACCGGTTTCGGATTCTATGAGCCATTCTGGCTCGTTGATTTCGCCAACGCTTGCATTGTTCTTCATTTAGTTGGTGGATATCAGGTATCGTTCAAACCCTCTTGGGCCTTGCTCAAACATCAAATCTTTGTGTTTTCGTTTACATGTGAATTCGCATATTAGAAAGCAAACCGCAATTTTTAGTTATATGAGAATATGAAATCTATCTATTTAGCATAAATAAATATACACATATGTTCAAGTCGATGTTGTAATCTTTGAAATCTCCTAAAATTGTTAGATAAGATTTGTTGGTTAGTTATAAATGCAAAAGATATGATGCTTTGACGTTTGAGTTTACAATTTTTTTTTTTTTTTGAACTGAATGTTAAATTTATTCAAACCAAAAAACGTTTTTACATCAAGTACAACTTAATTTAGAATATAATAAAAAAAGAGTTTACAATTAACAAAAATAGTTTATCATACTATAAAAACTTGAGGTTTGATTTGTACATGTTCAAATGCATGCAAACAAACAACCGTGACCGAAATCTCTCACATATTTTTAACATATGGCATTTTATATAGGTCTATAGTCAACCGATTTTCGCGTCTATGGAGAGATGGCTTATCGAGAAATACCCACAAAACATGTTCATCGCCAAATTCTACGGATTCAAACGGCTATTGTTACGAGGAGGGACGGTGAAACTGAATCCAATGAGGATGTGTCTAAGGACGACGTATGTGGTGATCATAACTGGAGTGGCAATGGTGTTTCCATACTTCAATGAAGTAATTGGAGTGTTGGGGGCTCTTGGGTTTTGGCCTTTGGTTGTGTATTTCCCTGTGGAGATGTGTATATTGCAGAAGAAGATCCGAGTTTGGACGCGACCATGGCTTCTTCTTAGAGCTTTCAGCTTTGTTTGCTTGCTCGTCTCTCTCTTGGCTCTTGTTGGATCTATTTATGGACTTGTTGGAGCAAAACTCCGATGACTTGCCAACATACTTAAAATATAGTATATTTCAAACTTTCAATCGAATCAGAATTGCTTTGTTATAGTAAAACCTTGTTAAATAAATTAAATTACTATATTTAACTTCTACTAAACGATATGACATAGCTTAGTGTAATATTACGTTATTAAATTACTATATTCTAAACATTCACTTACGTTGATGATATTCAGACATGTGAAGAACATGACTATCGATCGTCTCTAACATTATTTTTGTAATTTTATCACCTTCTTATGCTAATTATTGATCCATAAGAAGGTGATAAAATTAGGTAAGAGTTGAAAAATCAGCGATAAGTAGTGAAAAGGACATGTCTTCTATACAAATCTCGACTGAAACATCTCGCTTAGTTTTTATATAAAAAGCATCTCGCTTAGTTTTAAGCGAAAATTTCCGATCAGGGCCCCAAAAAACGTTTTCTTGGGTAAGGTTGTCAACAATTCGTGTCGTTGTAACAGAAAGAACATGTGGTTTTGTCGTGTGTTACAACATTAAATTTTGAATCCTTGATCTGAGGGAGATTATATAGTAGGGCTGTGACAAAGTGAGCTAAGCCCTTTTTTAGAATAGGTCTATTGATCAGTTGATTATAGCAATTTCCGAGAAACTAGGATTTTTTTCGGATTTATTGATTTTCACAAAAATAAACCTAACCTAGTTGAATAGTAATCATAAATCTCTATTGTATGTATTCAAGAAGATTATTTGTTTCCTTTGCTACTTATTTTTTAAAATCCCAAATCCCATTCCCAAACCTATAAAGGTTTGTCGTGACTTTTTGAAAATAAACCCTCGAAGTGTTGCACTATTAAAAAAGTAAGTTGAAACTTGATGGTTCACATTCCTTACCTCACAAGATTCTCTCCCTTTTTTTGTCCTCTTTCTCTCTCTCTGTCTCTCCTAAACCCTTTCGAATCTTTTCCTGATTGATTCTCATCGGGAGAATGCAACAGCAAGCGCCGATGAGGAACTCGCCGTCGAAGAATGGGTCGGGAGGGCATTCTCGTAGTTTCGCCGACACAATCTGGTCTCCCTTTGTCAAGTCCGGTTTCGGAATATCTCCCAACAGATCATACGCCCTCTTCTCCCTCCTCATCCTCCTCATCGTCGGCGCGTTCATCTCCACGCGCCTCCTCCTCGACACCACCGTAAGTCCACTAAACGACACTCCAACTTGTCGTTTTTGCTGAATCTAAAATTCTCTTTCGGTGTTTGTGTTTTAATGGGGCTTTCAACTTTTTAAACTTTGAATTTTGTTCTGTCACGTGAGAATTTTGAATTACTTTTAACAAAAGAGTCTTGGTGGTGATGCTGTCGGCTCACTGACAAATCACGCAGAATACGACACGTGTACATTGTAGGACCCAATTATGACTTTTCCAGTCGATTAGCTGTAACCCGCTAGTACTCACACAAAGTCATCACGTTTTCACACTAACAGGTTCTGATAGAGAAAGAAGCCGTGACGACGACGACGACGACGAAGACTAAAACACAGACGATATCCCCAAAATACCCTCGACCAGCTACTGTAATTACACAAAACACACCAGAGTTCACATTGCACTGCTCCGGCAACGAGACCACCGGGACATGCCCGAGAAACAGTTACCCGACGACGGTGAGCCTCGGAGAAGATGACTCAAAGCATCCCCCGAGCGCCACGTGTCCCGATTACTTCCGCTGGATCCACGAGGACCTCCGTCCCTGGGCCAAGACTGGGATCACGAGGGAGGCATTGGAGCGCGCCAAGAAGACGGCGAATTTCCGGCTAGCGATCGTCGGCGGGAAGGTTTACGTTGAGAAATTTCAAGACGCGTTTCAGACGAGGGATGTGTTCACAATCTGGGGATTCTTACAGCTTCTACGGAAGTACCCTGGGAAGATTCCCGATCTCGAGCTCATGTTTGACTGCGTCGACTGGCCGGTCGTTAAGGCCGCGAATTTCGCCGGAGCTAACGCGCCGCCGCCGCCGCTGTTTCGTTACTGCGGAAACGAGGAGACGCTCGATATCGTGTTTCCTGATTGGTCCTTCTGGGGATGGTAATGGATATTTTCTTTCTTTTTTTGTTTTGTTTATAAAGCACCCCTGATTTTCCAAGCTCTCTCAATCACACTACAATAGTTTTGATTTATCAATCAAGCCCATGAAAAAGTTTGACAAGGAACGTTCTGTTGATTTATGTAGGTCGGAGGTGAATATAAAGCCATGGGAGAGTCTGTTGAAGGAATTAAGAGAAGGGAACCAGAGGACCGATTGGATAAACAGAGAGCCTTATGCTTATTGGAAAGGGAATCCATTGGTCGCAGAGACAAGACAAGATCTTATGAAATGTAATGTCTCTGAGGAACACGAGTGGAATGCTCGTTTGTATGCTCAGGTAAAAGTGATGTTGCCCTTTGAACAATAAAACGTTTTTGAGGAATGCCAAGAAATCTTATTCTGCTGGTTACAACTGCAATTTCGATAACAGAAAGCAACATTTTTTTTTTATTTTATCTTGTAGGACTGGATCCGAGAATCAAAGGAAGGCTACAAGCAATCAGACTTGGCGAGCCAATGCCATCACAGGTAACGGAATTTTTCTGGACTCAAATAATAACAAAAAAAGGTTTGGCGTTGTGGCTAAACATAGAAGTTGGCATAAGGAATGGTAATGGTATGGCTCTATTGCAATGTTTATCTATAGGTATAAGATATACATAGAAGGCTCTGCGTGGTCCGTAAGTGAAAAGTACATTTTGGCGTGTGACTCGGTGACTCTGCTTGTGAAACCCCATTACTATGATTTCTTCACCCGAGGCCTGCTTCCCGCGCACCATTATTGGCCCGTTAGAGAGCACGACAAGTGCCGCTCCATCAAGTTCGCGGTTCATTGGGGCAACTCTCACATTCAAAAGGTACGCTACTAATCTATGATGAAATCCATACATTTGGATTTCGATTGTTTCTTTGTGTTTTGCATTTACAATTAGTGTGTGTGTATCTTAAGCAACTAAAAAGTTGAGAGCCGAGTCTAAATTCTCCTGTCATTATCCTCCAACGGGTTTTTTGTTTAACCAGGCGCAGGATATTGGAAAGGCGGCGAGCGAATTCATCCAACAAGAACTCAAGATGGACTACGTGTATGATTACATGTACCACCTTTTAACCGAATACTCGAAACTTCTCCGGTTTAAACCCGAGATTCCCCAGAATGCCAAGGAGATTTGCTCGGAAACAATGGCGTGTCCTAGGAGCGGGAACGAGCGGAATTTCATGACGGAATCTCTCGTGAAGCACCCTGCAGAGACCGGTCCGTGTGCCATGCCACCTCCGTATGATCCGGCGTCATTTTACACGGTTGTGAAGAGGAAACAGAGTACAACTACGAGAATCCAGCAGTGGGAGATGAAGTACTGGAACAAGCAGAACCAAACCGGCTCTTGAATTTTTAGCTTCATTTCGGTTTCTGTTGTATAGAGAAAATAAGATATATACATGTATGTTTTTTAACCCGGTTTATTATTTGTTGTAGAGTACTAGCCAGATTATATGTTTCGAGTTCAAGTTATTTCACACGAAATGAAAATGAAAAATTTCTCTACGATTTTCTATATTTACAAAGATGTTATTAGCTGATGCTGATGCAGTAGTTTCTTAGGCTTATATACCCTATTATATGTTTATATATAGTATAAATATTTTAGACATTAATTCGGGTGAATCAGTTCAGTTGGAAACTCTAAGACTCGAGTGTTTCTAGTGTCTGATTCGTGTATTTGTATAATCTAGTGCTTTGAATTATTGCGACCAGAAACTCATTCTCTAGATAGATTTCATGAATTTAGCAAAAAAAAAAGATAGATTTTATGTTTGGTCTTCTTTTTCTTTCCTTCTACTAAGAGTATAGTTGTCAAATATCCCAAAAAAAGAGAAAAGAAAATGAGCTTAGTGCCCAAATCACCGGCCTAAAAAGTGATTTGAAATTAGTTTAAATTTGGTGAAGATAACCATCACTTGAAGAAATATTAAGCGTAGAGTTATAAGATTGAGTTGGTTATGAAATTGATGGTGTAACTTGATGGCTACTACTCACTCACTCACAAGTTGCTCTAACTTTGAGATTGATACATTGCTTCTGATTTAGGCCACAATCATTTCAAAGCTGTTTTTGCTGTCTATCTCTAATTTTCACGTCATGTAGGACCCGAACTCACCTGTATTATTTTCTAGTTGATTATAGAGTAATTTGCACGTTACTGTTCAGATTAGACCCATCGCACTACAATACTGTGCAAATATAAAGATCAAGTTAGCCAAAGTATCCAGACAAAACAAAATCATAACTCTTAATCATAAAAAATGGTAAATATAAAAATGGAATACACAATGAACAATAAAACTATTAATTTCCTTGGACTATGTCGAAAATCTGCTTGCACATGTGCAGCTTTTGTTATTTGTTTTCATCTATTTCTTAATCATTGTCTCGCCAATTTGGAATCTAATCAAATCACAAATTAAACTATTGGTATATTGGCAATTGCTAAATTTTCTTTTTTTGGTAAAATCGGCGATTGCTTATTTGCTTTCAAACAAGTTGAGAATCATTTGTTCTCCTCTCCTCCTCATTCATCTTTTTCATTTGATAACTTACCCTACTTGGCGGCTACAATCACTATTTTATTAGTTCTCTTATTCATGTTTGCAACTTAAAAGAATTTCAATTATCTCCCGTAGTTTTAACGTCGTATAAACAAAAATCTATGATGCGTTACATGTTTAATGTTTACGAATTCTCTTCATTATCCTACAAAACGGAAAAGTATTACAGATAAGTATAATTTGCTAATCAGATTAAATTGCACCACAGAGTAATCTCACGTGCTTTACGTTGGTATCACGTGTCTGTCACGGTTCGCTTCATGTGCAAGAATATAAAAGTGGAAGAAAAGACGATACTATTCAGATCTCGCAGCCTTTTTTTCTCTAGTCTTCACATGCCTAAGCGCGTGCACGTACTTCATTTCGTGGCGCGTGAGGATATTTGATCCACTCTCTCTGGATCCATCTGTACAAACACCCTCACTGTTTTTTTTTTCTGGTGCTATGGTGGAGTTAATGCAAACAAAAGAAAAATAAAATCTATAACTTATCCTCTTGATGAAGTTAAAAAAAAAAAAACTTATCTTCTTAGTTATATTATTTGTTTAACAAAGTTATAAACAGGATTAGATGTTTAAGAAAGATGGAACTTTTGTATCTCGTCCCATAGATCGAAATTAGTTTTGTAAAAAATAAAATTTCTAAAGGAAGAGATTTCCCTCAAGATAATTTATGTTTATGAATTTACTAAAGCATACACTGTTTCTCTATTTTGAAGAGGTTCTTTTTGCAGAAGAATTAACTTTTTGTCCAAATAATGACAAAATACTGTATACCGAATCTCCCCTGCTTTGGAAAATAAAGGAGAAATATATTTTTCAAAAATATTTATTTATGTCGTGGGCCAACGGACCTAACAGCCGTTACTTACCTCCGTTATGCGTGGCGGCAATAAAGAAGAATACCAAAGTTACCGGTTTGAATTTAATCCGGGACTGTTTGACTTTGGTTTTTGCATCGGGTTCAATTGGTTAAAATGAATATATATTCACTAAAGTTGAAATAATTAAATTTTGGAAGTAAGGGATTAGAATTGAAAAATGAAAAAGGTAAGTGGTATTGTGCAAGTTTAATCGTTGATTTTCTGGTTCAACCAGGTACGGTTTATATATATATATACTGGTGCAGTAAGAACCATAGAGAAACTACCGTCACAGTTATCTCCGCACTATAAATAACCGACCACTTCGTCTTCTTCATTTCCTCGCAAGTCGTAACCGTTCAACCTTTTTTTTGGGTTTCTTCTCTAGAAAAATTTCTGTCTCTCTATAATTTGGTTGCCTGCACAGCTAGCTATCGAAGATGCGTGAGATTCTGCACATTCAGGGTGGTCAGTGCGGGAACCAGATCGGCGCTAAGTTCTGGGAAGTAGTTTGCGCCGAGCACGGGATCGATTCGACGGGAAGGTACCAGGGGGAGAGTGATTTGCAACTCGAACGAGTCAATGTGTACTACAACGAAGCGAGTTGCGGGAGGTTCGTCCCACGCGCCGTCCTGATGGATCTGGAGCCCGGGACTATGGACAGTGTCAGATCCGGGCCGTACGGACAAATCTTCCGACCTGATAACTTCGTTTTCGGTCAGTCCGGCGCCGGAAACAACTGGGCGAAAGGACACTACACGGAAGGTGCTGAGCTGATCGATTCGGTTCTCGATGTCGTCCGAAAAGAGGCCGAGAACTGCGACTGCTTGCAAGGTTAGAATCGTTTTCTTCGATCCCGTCTATGTGCATTAATTTGTTTCATGGCTGTTTGATTCTTCGAGTCTCTCGGGATTTATCGATTTCTTATGTGATTCTGGAATTGAAGTTTCACTTGGAGTGCTCACTTCGTAGGGGTTTGTTGTATGCTATAGTCTGAGAGTTGTTGTTTTAGTACTACAATAGGTGAATTTGTGCAATTGCTCTACTAATACTGGTCATGGTTAAGATTTGTTTGATTTAGATTTTGTGTTCATGTGAAATGATGATCCTCAGGATTCCAAGTCTGTCACTCACTGGGAGGAGGAACTGGATCTGGAATGGGAACCTTGCTGATTTCAAAGATCAGGGAAGAGTACCCAGACCGGATGATGCTGACGTTTTCCGTCTTCCCATCTCCAAAAGTGTCTGACACTGTTGTTGAGCCTTACAACGCAACTCTCTCGGTCCATCAGCTAGTGGAGAATGCAGATGAGTGTATGGTTCTTGACAACGAAGCTCTCTATGACATTTGCTTCAGAACTCTTAAGCTCACCACTCCAAGCTGTAAGCCTCTCTTCTTTATTTATCCAACTGGTTGATGTTTCCTTGCTCAGAATAGAAATTGAATGGTTTGCTTGATCGAGCTATACTTTTATCTGCTCACAGTAGAAATTACTTTGTATAAATCTCTTTACATACCCGATATCCATAAAATATTTGTATCTTAACTCAACCTGTTGTAACAACAGAAGAAATTGAATAGTATACTTTTGCATTCATTGTCAGCAGAAGTATTTTTCACCGTACTCCTGCAGCTTCGTTTATTGATCCTCCTACCTAATATGTTCTCCGATCTTGTTGCTGGCTTCTCTGTTCTGATGGGCTTGTTTGTTTGCCTTTGTTCAGTTGGAGACTTGAATCATCTCATCTCTGCGACCATGAGTGGTGTCACTTGCTGTCTCCGTTTCCCGGGTCAGCTAAACTCCGACCTGCGCAAGCTTGCTGTCAACTTAATCCCATTCCCTCGTCTCCACTTCTTCATGGTCGGATTCGCACCGCTCACATCTCGCGGATCACAGCAATACCGAGCCTTAACCGTCCCTGAGCTCACCCAACAGATGTGGGATGCCAAGAACATGATGTGTGCAGCTGACCCGCGCCACGGCAGGTACTTGACCGCCTCAGCCATGTTCAGAGGCAAAATGAGCACCAAAGAAGTCGACGAACAGATGATCAACGTTCAGAACAAGAACTCATCCTACTTCGTCGAGTGGATCCCCAACAACGTGAAATCAACCGTCTGTGATATTCCACCAACGGGTCTGAAAATGGCTTCCACTTTCATAGGGAACTCGACCTCGATCCAGGAGATGTTCAGGCGTGTGAGCGAGCAGTTCACTGCCATGTTCAGAAGGAAGGCGTTCTTGCATTGGTACACAGGGGAAGGAATGGACGAGATGGAGTTCACAGAGGCAGAGAGCAACATGAACGATTTGGTCTCAGAGTATCAACAGTACCAAGACGCAACGGCTGATGAGGAGGAANTTGGTACACAGGTGAAGGAATGGACGAGATGGAGTTCACAGAGGCAGAGAGCAACATGAACGATTTGGTCTCAGAGTATCAACAGTACCAAGACGCAACGGCTGATGAGGAGGAAGGGTATGAGTATGAAGAAGATGAAGAGCAAGTGCAGGAGGAGCAATAACGGTAAAAGAAGAAAATACCTCGTATAGCTTCTCTCTTTAAAACAAAAAAAAAATCTGCTCGTTTGTGTGAGTTTTTTTTCAATTAGTATCTTCTTATTTCCGTGTTGATTGGTTGGTTTTTTTTTTTTTTCCGTTTTTTGGTTTTCTTGTATTACGTTTGGGTATGTGTGAGGGTGCTTTTAGGTTTAGACCTTAGGAAAATATGTGTTTATATAAGTCTTTTCGATTGAATGTATTTGAGACATTGTTTGATAGTTTTCCCCTAAACATTTTGTGGTAAAAATGATTCCTCGCCTCGTGATTCCCTCTGTGCAAAACCGTAATTTTGTCCCATCAACGCATTTTCATCTTTGAGCGGGAGGCAAGTCCGGTTCAGGAGGAGCCTTGGTTTAAAACAGCAGGTTGCATGATAGGGTCTCTCTCGGGTTATGTTGATTATGACGATCTACGATTTTGTGTACTTTCTCTCAATACACTATCATAGTGAAATGTTGGCGTAAATGTAGAGACGTAGAAATACTCATTTCAAAATCTTGAACTCCTAAAATTCGTTTGCCTGTCTTTTTATTCTTCTCTCTTTCTCAGTTTTCATGTCCTCCCTCTATTGAAACAGAGTTCCATGGTGTGTTTTTGGTTCGTCATTATTATTTAAGAATTTGAAAATTATGAAAACAATGATTTTTTTTTTTTCCTTTCAAATTAGAAAGCTTTTCATGTCGGTATAACTGCAATGTGAACATTGTTCAACTAGCATATAATTCTTTTCGAAACATTGCATCTGTATAAAACTGGTATTGTATTACTATTAGTGAAACTGTAATTATTTATCACATTTGGACATATTTTTGACCGCTGCAATCTTGATTAATCTCAACTTCTAATATCAAGATAAAATATAGTTTAGTTCAGCTTGGCTTCGACTCAAGGTACCTGATCATAGAAACATAACCAAAAAAAGATGAGAGTTGGTATCTTCCTTCTGGCTTGATGCTACATAACAAAATCATTTTTCAAAGAAGGTGCTAAGTTTACAAATTACAAGCGTTCATGGTCCACGCAAAACAAAACAAAAAAAAGTAGAAAAAGAAGAAGAAGAAAGTCAACAGTGTACCGCGAGAGTAATGGCCTGGAGCATTAGAAGCCTTGAATGACAAAAGAAAAAGAAAACATATAATTACACAATCCAATTGTTGATTAATCGAAATCTTTACAGCAGCTAAGTCTACTACCCACGTAAAAATATGTAAATATCTGGAATAATATGTAAGAAAGTTTAAATGTCCAGATTTACCAAAGAATCTGTAGTAGAAGCTGGAATGAGATTATGACAAGTTTTATCACATGGATATGGGCAACCAATTTCTTTCGCTTCTTTTCCTCTCCCGAAATACCAATCTCCGACCGTCGCAGCAATTGTCTGAATACAAAACCGGGTACGGTATAAAACTATTGTAAACCGGAGAATTGAAAACAACCGAGACAGAAGTTCTGGTCTGTACCTTGTTGTGGATTCTCGGTGAAATAGGAGAGAGCCAAGTCTCCTGTAGAGCACTCTGACAATGATCGAAGCATGAGTTTATAAACATCCCTCCCCTCGTAGAATTTCTGAAAAAATTCATTAAAGCTCCCAACATATCTGTCCTAAACCCTGCAAATGTTTTTTTTAAAGAAAAGACAGAAATGTTTGGTTCAATTACGATTTTTACCGGTTCTATTATTTAAACCAAACCAATTGGGTTTTGAACCTTGGAGTGCATCGAGCTGGTGTGGATTACATGCCGTCACATTAAGCTTACAACGGTTCCAACGCCCGGTTAGATCAGCAGAAGGTGGAACCAGCCCATGATGGAACTGTTTAACCAAGTGTAATAAACCGGCTTAGACAAATGTAATACCGAAACTCTGGTCGACAAATTAAAATCAGTATAGTTTTTTTTTTTAAACCGGTATAGTTAACTACAAAGAATATAGAAAGAAAACCTGGAATACATCGTAGGCTGAATTTAAGATGAAAAATGGCGTTTTAATAAATCGCAATGCGTATTGCGGGAAGAAACACTGCAAAATTCAAATGATTTAGAGATTTATAATTAATTTTGTAAGAAGAGATGAAATATATATTTAAGATATGAGAGTGTACCAGGGACTTTAATAAAAAAAAAAAAAAAGAAGAGTGTGTACCAGGGATGGTTCAGGATAGAATGCACGTGTGCAATTTGTATCGAGGTTTTTTTGTATACCCTGAAAAGTTTATTCCCAGAATGTTAATAAATCAGAAAATTGTGGGGAAACTATTGAGAGAATCTTACAACTTCATAGCAAGAGTTTGGATCTCTCAAGTACCTGAAGAGACACAAGCTGTCTGTAAAAAGATCTCATTGTCCGGTTTGATGCTACATCGATTCTGTTAAACCAATATAAACCGTCTATGTTGGTAAACCAATCCAGGGTTAATAGTTAAAAACCAAAGATCAAAACATTTCATGAAGAAAACTTACGCGTCGAGAAAGAATCCAGCGTCGCTCATGCACTTAACATTTGCGGTTTTTGGCAAATAGCTTGTGAAATTGTCACAATGCAAAAATGTAGACAAACCACCAGCTGAACAACCGGTCAAAAGAGCCTGCGTGCCGGTTGATTTTATGGAATTGACGGGTTTAGTACCAAAACATTAATAATAATGGATATCACGGTTTTGTACTTAGTTGATGGTTGTTATCACAATTTACCTTGCGGGCTTTAGCTAAACCTTTGGGGAGAAGGTCAAGAATGATGGCATTCCATATTCGTTGTCCTCTGAAATAAAGCATTGACGTCTGTCATTTCATCCAATCGGTAAAATATCAGTCAAAAAAGAAATATCACGAACCAGATCGTTCGGTACGTTCTTAAGGTTATTAAAAGCGGTTTAAAAATTTGGTTTAGAGCGGGAAAACGAGCAAGTTATTTACCCCGTTGACAAATTGTGCATCTCCCGCAAACGAAGCTCCATCGCAATACCTCAGCCTGACTTTGTTCCAGTTGTAAAAATCTGATTAACCAAAAAAAAAAAAAAAAAAATCTAAAACGTTATATAGCAGAAGAAACAAAATAAATACAATAACGTGTGCAGTCCAACGAATGTGCATTAATAAAATAAATTAATTATGTTTAATATAATAATAATGTGTGTTGCATCAATACAAACTTATATCGTGTGGATGATGTTCCAACAAAGTGACAGCGAAGATATTGACCCGAGACAGACTCAAAACTGGAACTTCACATGTCCAGATGTCAAATTGACAGTTTTACCCTCTTCGAAATAGATAATCTAATCCGAGGAAGGTAGGATGAACATGTAATTTGACATGGGTTGGGGATTGATCGATAGTGTGTGTGAGCGCTCGTAAGCAAGGGGTAGGGGACAAAGACAAAGCAAATAACCAGAACAAAGCCAATAAGTTAATTAATAGAAAGGGAAAGAGCCAAAATTATTATTTCTATCTATATATATTTTTAATTTAAAAAGCTGAATTTAACAGAAACATTTCAACTGTCACGTGAAAGAGAGACCACAACCACAAGCAAACATGTTCAGTTAATAAATTACTATTATATGATTAATAGATTAATACTCGTAATATCATGGATTTGTTATTAAGAAAACTGAGATTTTTTAAAAAATGACCTGGATTTAAAGAGGCGTTATTGCTCAAGATTCCAGTGAAGACGACGGTGTCGCTCATAAAACGTGTCGAGCCTCGACGGGTCTTTGATCTATCCACGCATGATGCTATATCATTGCACCATCCTCCTCCCTATTACAACAGTCTTTTTTTATTAACATAGAAATACTTGCAAAAATGAAAAAAATCCAAGATCGAATGAATAAAAAATATAAATGTTTAGAAAACAAGTAAGTAAATGTGCTTTTTTCTCATAATCCTGTATCGGATAAAAGAATTATCTATAGAGAGAAGAAATAGAGAATGTTATATAAATGCGCGTCATAAAGTGAAAGGCGTGAGACACGGTCCAGCTAGGTCGAGACACTATGATGCTCTAGAGTTCCTAAAACGGCGCCGTAAATAAATAGTTTCTGTTCATGAATAAGTCTCGACTCTCATTTACTAGCAAGGTAGCATCGACTTCTAATGCACATTCACTTGGCTACGTTCTGAAGTCTTGGTTGGGTTTGATAATGAATCGAAAGAGCTTACAGTGTAACCCATATATAATATTATGAACAGTAACGATTGTTAAATCGTCTCTTAAGATTTATTTAAGAACTTAATAAACAAAAATGGTGTAGATAACTAGCAGAAACAAATACGTATGTAAAATATCCGAGGTTCTTCCACATGCTAGCTGGATTCAATTATTTTGCCTGCTTATGGAGTTGGTTATAACAGCAACACTTTAAGTAATTAACTAAATTAAGCAATGACCAATAAAAGAAGAAAAAAAAAACAAAATCACTATAACCAAATGGCTGGCTGGCTGGCTGATTTATTCCCAGCAAATGATTTGATTACTTGTTAAAATATAATTTTAATAATCACAACCATTTTAAGAATAACACTGTTTTGTGTTTGAATCACTTTCGAATTAACTAGAGTAAATATAATACTTACTTAATTACATCAAACTGTCTTTGACCAAAAAAAAAAAAAAAAAAATTACCTCAAACTGCAAAAGCCAATTGTTTGATCCAGCACCGATGCCTCTGTCCAAATGATATGCCGGCAAGCTACCATCCAAGCAAACTACAAAAGACAAAACACATATATATATAAACCCAAATGTAAGAAAATCAAAAATCAAATTAATTACCAAAATGATAGTGACTAGGCAGCAAGTAGAGAGTGGGTTTATGTTAGATGATGTTGCGTCATATTGTATCTATCGATATTCGAACTATGCGGTTAAAAAGTCTAGTGAACTCAGCGACAAAACTTAGGATTCATCAATAGAGAAATATCAATCTCATTGATTTTTTCAATCTACCAAAAAAAAAAAGATAGATGACGACAGAATTAAAAAGAAAAGAGGAAGGAAGACATACAAGCACCAAGAGCAGCTGCGCGTCGAACCAGTGTCATGCTGACACGCCGCCCTGGGTCGGCGGAAACAAGCGGCGTAGATGAGGCCAAGGAGACGAGAATAACTATCGCCGCCGTTAGATCGAGAAGCCGTTTCGTCTTCATTATTGTTTCACTTTTTGACGTTTCAATGGTGAATGACCGCGAAAGGGGGGGGGGGGGGGGTTGAAAACGGCGTCGTTGAATTAGATGCCTTTTTTTTTTTGTTATCTTGTTTGTGTGTATCAACGAATGAAAAATAATTGTTTGGGATTTAAGAGGGAAATGGAAGCAACGTTTATGTTATATTTGGGTAAGATAATGGAGATATATGGAAAGTTATTTGGAGAAGAAAGGGAAAGGAGAGGCCAAGTGGGCAAGAGGTAAGAGAGAGAGAGAGAGAGAGAGAGAGAGATATGATGTATTATACGATTTTGATAGGCACAGAATTTCCGTCATCTTTAGATTTTGCTTTTCTTTGTATGAAAAAGATGGATTGTTATAAATCTCTTATCTCTTGTATACACATTTCATCACATGGCGAGAGAAGTTATTTTTTCATATGTGTGTGTGTAAAGAGAGACATCTGACCAAAAATTAAATTATTTTACTTTTTATGTTTCTTTTGTTATTATTTACATAGTCAAAAAATACTTACTAAAGATAAAGTCCACACTATATTGTTTTTAACCTTTTTTTTCCTTGTGCCCTGTTCAACTAGGAATATTCAGTTCAGAATTTAGATTTTCGTTAGTCAATATTTTATTTCCTTTCTTCGTATTTCTATTGTTGGTCACCATTTAAAACCCATTATTTCGATGGTTAGTTTTTCTGTACACTTCCACACGAGAGTTAAGTTTAGTTATGCGTAGAATAGACAGCATAGGGCGTAGATAGGGACAGACAAATTATAATGAGAATATAATTTCTTTTTATTTTTTATAAAGAATTCTAAGTATGGAGATTAGTCATGAGTGGGTCACCAGCTGATATGGATTAGAGTCGAAATTCAATCTTCGTAGGTGTTTTCTGGTTTATGTTCACCGAAACAATCAAATGTGTTTGATTTATTAATCTAAAGCTTTCGTTTAATCATCAAGAAAGAAAAGTTTGATAGGCAGTTATGGTTGTTAGCCATTATGAATTGGTTTGGTCCTAACGGTCCCGCTTGTTCTCCAAACGCAGATGATTTTTTTTCTTTGCCTTTGAAGTAAAGCTACCAAAAATTATTCAAGGAAATAAAACCATTTTCTTAGTGTCTAGACATTTTCTCCTTAAAAATGAATTTAACCAACTCTTTCAATGGTATAATAACATTGCAAGGAAAAGGCGGAATAGCGACGAACATTTCATCACTAAAAAAAATAGAAACAAAATTATGGCAAACCTACAAAGAAATATAAATAACTAAAAATGGTTACCATGTATCACAAAACTAAGATCTTAATTTGTATCCATTTTGGTTTAGTTTTCCGTGACAGTATAAGCAGACAGAATATGATGATCATATAACACATGCGACCTTCAGTAAGATCGTTGGGTAAGATTAAGGTAGAGAGAATGTGAAAATTGCTCTAGGATGGTTTAATGACTTCTCAAACAAAGCCTATGAAACTTGGTGCAAGGTTGGAAAAAGCCCGCTAAAACTTTTTTTTATAGGAGTGAGTTTGTTGCTGAATCATGGTGGACTAGGCCACACATGGATCGTGGGCTAGCTTAACCACTCGGTCACGGTTTGGAATTGGACCATTGAGATTTTCTTGACCAGATCATCAGATAAAAGGGTGATGATTGCTGATTAGATAGATTTTTTTAGTGAATATGGATGATTGAGAGGTTAAGTCATGAAGAAATGGTCCAATCACTCTAAACCGCACTAATCTTCTTCACTCAGTTCAGCTAGTAGACGATTATGTCAACAAACGGCGAATATCTTTTAACTAAGGGACGGACCGGGCGGTTAAAATCGTTCGAGTCAAGACGATTATGCAGATATTTTCACCAAGGGACGGACCGGGCGGTTATAATCGTTCGAGTCAAGACGGTTACTTTCGTTTTATTTTACACCTAAAATACAAATTTGAAAAAAAATGAAAAAAGGGTAATTATTTCGGACCGGGCGGTTATTTGAGATCTGTCCACGGTGGGTCTTGGGTAAGCGGAGGAATTAGGGTTTATATCGGCGTCGAAGCCAACGGCGAAGGGGAAAATAGAAGAATGGGTACTTCGGTGCAGGTTACTCCCCTGTGCGGAGTTTACAACGAGAATCCTCTCTCCTACTTGGTCTCCATCGATGGCTTCAACTTCCTCGTCGACTGTGGTTGGAACGACCTCTTTGATCCTTCTCTCCTTGAACCTCTCTCCAGGTTTCTCTCCTTTACATCTCTGTTTTTTGGGGAATCGAAAATTCAAAGAAATACGTTGTCTGCTTTCGGGGAGCTTTTCCAAATAGTACTATAGATTCAGTCTCGATTCTTCTGGTTTCAGGGTTGCTTCTACCATAGATGCAGTTTTGCTTTCTCATCCAGATACGCTTCACCTTGGTGCTCTTCCTTATGCCATGAAGCAGCTTGGACTCTCTGCTCCTGTTTATGCCACTGAGCCTGTTCACAGACTAGGTCTCCTCACAATGTATGATCAGTATCTATCCAGGAAGGTGAGTTTTTTTGTTTTTCGTTCATTGCTGCAGGATTGATTATATTGCTAATTGTTCTGCATTATGCCGTTTTCCTGTTGTTGTGCTTATACGATGATCTTGCTATTGCAGCAAGTCTCCGACTTTGATCTGTTTACGCTGGATGACATTGATTCTGCTTTCCAGAATGTGATCAGATTGACTTTCTCACAAAATTACCATCTCTCTGGTATGTGATTTACGGTCTTTCATAGCAATCAATGAAAACAATTGACACTTATCTCAAACAAGTTTCATCTGACATTTTCTACGTATCCCATCTCAAGAATAAGCTCACGGACTCGCATCGAGTTTTTTGGTTGTTGGAACACCTCAATTATTCCTTGTTATAGCTTCAAAGATTATTCAGATGCCTCACATTTTTTTTTTTATATCTTTGCCCTATTAGGAAAGGGAGAGGGAATTGTAATTGCTCCTCATGTTGCTGGACATATGCTGGGAGGTAGCATTTGGAAGATAACAAAGGACGGGGAGGAGGTTATTTATGCTGTTGACTACAATCATCGGAAAGAAAGGTACACATGTTCATCTTCCACATGATATGGAGTTCGATTTTTGTTCATAACAAATAATCAAGATGCAGAATCGTGATACTGAATTGTACATCTTAATACAGGCATTTAAATGGAACTGTTTTACAGTCTTCTGTTCGACCTGCTGTTCTAATAACCGATGCACACAATGCTCTTTATACCAATCAAACCTCAAGACAGCAGAGGGACAAAGAATTTCTAGGTTAGCTTGTAGCTCGTTATGTGTAATATCTCTTCTATGTAATTAAGGGATCCCGCTTTTAACTGCCAGAACCACGTGCGCATGTCCACATTTATATATCAGATACCATTTCAAAACATCTGGAAGTTGGGGGCAATGTTTTATTGCCAGTTGACACTGCAGGTCGAGTCCTGGAACTTCTCTTGATACTTGAACAGGTGGGAGAGTCGATTTAAATGTACCATGTTTTCAGTTAATCCTTCAGCTATTTTTATGTAGAGACTGAATATTGATCAAACCTGCAGCACTGGTCAGAGAGAGCTTTGAGCTTTCCCATTTACTTTCTCACATATGTGTCATCTAGCACAATTGACTATGTTAAGAGTTTCCTCGAGTGGATGAGTGACGCCATTTCAAAGTCCTTTGAGACTTCACGTGATAATGCCTTTCTATTGAGGTAGTTTTTTTTCTCTTCGTAATGTCTTATCTGTGCTGTCGTCCATAGAATAACGGACGACGCTAAATGTAATTAAAACACTTGCAGGCATGTCACTCTCTTGATAAACAAGACTGATCTGGATAATGCTCCAGCTGGTCCAAAGGTTGGTTTATAAGTAACTCACTCATGTTTGGTCGTACATAGAACTTGGTGGATTTGATATTTTATGTTCTTTCTTTTCGGGTGATAATAGAACTATATTTTTCTAATTGATATGCTGTAGTGACTGAACCTTCTTATATAGGTTGTTCTTGCGTCCATGGCTAGTCTCGAAGCCGGTTTTGCTCGTGATATATTCGTGGAGTGGGCCAATGATCCCAGAAATTTAGTCCTCTTTACTGAAACAGGCCAGGTACGTTTTTAAAGCCAATATTTGTTAAGGAACTAAAATGTACGGCGTTGTTGTAAAGACCTGATGGTAGTTTCTTCCTAGTGCTGGTCAGCTAGTTAAGTGGGTGTGGAATCATAATATATGAGAATCGTTTCTTTTGTGTGTGTCTTCTGGTCAGCTAGTTAAGTGGGTGTGGAATCATAATATATGAGAATCGTTTCTTTTGTGTGTGTCTTCTGATGTGAAGGAGAGTTCACCAATGTGTAGAGATTGAGTAACTTTTGGCAGAATTTTTTATCATAGGATACAGCATATAATAACCACCAATCGGCCTGGCTTGCACCTTTAGATAATCTCGAGGGCTTTCAGACTTCAGTCTTGAATTTAACATTGAGTTGCGTCCAGTCATGCAGGAATAAATAAAAATAAAGGGTTTTGGTAGACTATCATATTCTTGGAATTGACATCACTGTGCACAAACTGTCTAGCTGACCATATCATTTATTTCAACTGAACATAAGAGGATTTTGGAATAGCGTACTTCAATTTTTTTTTTAAGTGAGACATCATCATGTTCCCTGGAATTGCTTATTGTTTGATTTTTGTTGTCATGTGTTTCTATTTGCAGTTTGGCACTTTAGCTCGCATGCTTCAGTCAGCCCCACCTCCCAAGTTTGTTAAAGTCACCATGTCTAAGAGGGTTCCTTTGGCTGGGGAAGAGTTGATTGCATATGAAGAGGAGCAAAACAGACTGAAAAGGGAAGAAGCTTTGCGAGCTAGCCTCGTCAAAGAGGAGGAAACAAAAGCTTCCCACGGACCTGATGATAATTCAAGTGAACCTATGGTCATAGATACCAAGACTACTCACGATGGTAATGTTAATCTTAAATTGTGAAAATTTTCAGTAGCCTAGATTATTTATAACTTCTTCTTTTTCATGTAAACTTCAACTTTAATTGAAGTGTATGGTACTATGCATATGATTCTACTTGTAATGAATTGGTTAGCTGGCCTAGGAGGCATTTATGTGGTCATATTGGAGTGAGATAGAAGCTACATTTAGAAGTCTCATGTTACATTTCTGATTTCTGTGTAAAATTTGTTTTAGTTTTTCAGTCCCACAGTATGTTTCCTTTTCAATTAGACTTCCTGTCCTTTGTTGATGGTTGTTCTTGCCATTACGCAGTGGTCTGCAGCTAACCTTTCACATTTCTGACCACACATGCAGTTGTTGGTTCTCACGGGCCTGCATATAAAGATATATTGATAGATGGATTTGTTCCCCCATCCGGCAGCCTTGCTCCAATGTTCCCCTTCTATGATAATACGTCTGAATGGGATGAGTTTGGGGAGGTCATTAATCCAGATGACTACGTGTTCAAGGATGAAGGCATGGACCGCGGAGCAATGCATGTACGTTCCCTGTAATTCTGATCTACAAATGGTTCTACAATTGTATCTTCCTTTTCTTTTTACTATTGATTGCTTGCTAGTAAGGTTTTCTATGCTATGGTTGGTGTGGATTGTGTAAATGTATGTCATTGTCCCCAAAATGTTATCTTTAAACCACCTTGTTAGAATCAACTTTAGTAGTTTCTATGTAGACCCTTTTGTTGCTTATCAAATTTGTGATATAAAATTCCATTTCAGACAGGAGGTGATGTGGATGGAAGGCTTGATGAGGCAACTGCTAGTCTCATGATGGATACAAGACCTTCTAAAGTCATATCCAATGAGCTCATTGTAAGTAAACTCTAATACAAACTTCATAAGAGCTCTCTATCCATCTGGAAAGCAAGACATTGGTAGAGATTTTGGTTTCAGTGAATCCTCTGAAACTCTTATTATTATTATTATTATTATTATTATTATTATTATATACTACTTATCACAGATAGGCACATGGATAGTTGACTGCTGTCTAGTTTCCCTGATAAGTGATTTAGTTTGTTCTTATGCGATTGCACAGGTGACTGTTAGTTGTTCACTAGTTAAAATGGACTATGAAGGTCGTTCGGATGGCCGCTCAATCAAGTCAACGATTGCACATGTTTCTCCTCTTAAACTTGTACGTGAGCGATGCCTTTTCTCTTGTCTTATATATGTGTAGTAGTAGTTAATCACTTGAGCTGATGTAACCACTCGTGAAGGTTCTGGTGCACGCAATAGCTGAGGCTACAGAGCATTTGAAGCAACACTGCTTGAACAACATATGTCCACACGTGTACGCTCCTCAAATAGGGGAAACCGTGGATGTGACTTCTGATTTATGTGCCTATAAGGTAGAAATCCCGAAACTAAGAAAGATCCTCTTCACACATGGTTTTTTTTTTTAGTCCTGTATGAAATTAACACGGTATGGTTCCTCTCCATAATACATCAGGTCCAACTTTCTGAGAAGCTGATGAGCAATGTGATCTTCAAGAAGGTACCTACCTTTTTTTTTAATTATTTTCCATGGTTTTTTTTGGGGGTCCGATTCTCTCTTGAGTCATGAAACATTTTTTTTAAATTTTTTGAAATGATCAGCTGGGAGATTCAGAAGTAGCATGGGTGGATTCAGAAGTAGGGAAGACAGAGAGCGAGATGCGGTCTCTATTACCAATGGCAAGTGCTGCTGCTCCTCACAAACCTGTTCTAGTGGGTGATCTGAGAATTGCAGACTTCAGGCAGTTTCTGTCAAGCAAAGGTGTTCAGGTAGAATTTGCAGGTGGAGGAGCTTTGCGTTGCGGTGAGTATGTGACTCTACGGAAGGTCGGTCCAACTGGTCAGAAGGTAAATATAAAAAGACCTTAGCATTTCTTACAAAATCCTTTTTATGCTCTCTATTCTAAACCATTCCTTTTATTCTTCAGGGCGGTCCACAACAAATTCTGATAGAAGGACCCTTGTGTGAAGACTATTATAAAATTAGAGATTATCTCTATTCTCAGTTTTACCTCCTCTAATGACATATAGAGAACTTTAATCTTGTCATGTTGTTTTTTGGATTTATCCAGCTCTTTTCGACTATTCAAGTGTAAACTCATATTTTTAACCCTCCAATCTAAAGTGTTAAAATGGCAAATACTGTTTGTTGTTCCTAAAATTCGCATAAAAACTAGTTTCATTCGTCATTTTAATAGAAATATATATTTAACGCTTTTAACGTAAAAAAAAGTAAAAGGGAAGCAAAAAGAAAAGTCTTACTTGGTCTAGTGGTGACGTGGCATGCAGTTGTTTTAAAGAAATATTAACGCGTCAAACATGGAGAGATTAAAAGAAGCATTTTAATTAGCTGGTTAGGTGGTGCTTGTTTGTGTGAGCGTGATCACTCCAACAACGCCATTTCGATTCGACAACGAACAACACAACACATATGATATATTGATTCTAATTCTAAACCCTAATCCTTGTATCCATCTCTCAACCTTGTTCAATTCTTCTTCTTCTTCTTCTACCGATTCTCTCCAGATCTTTCTTATCCTCTCTTACCAACAACCATGGCTTCTGCGACCGCCACGTGGACACCTACATCCCTCCAGCTCCGCCTCGCTCTGAGCTCCGGCGTTCGCCGAAAATCGCACGCCGCTTACTTACGACCGTCGCGGTTCGATAGGAAATCGGGTTGTGGGATTGTATGCGTTTCGCAGAAGCCGGAAGTCGAAGCCTGGACCGGATCGGATTCGTCAAAGCCGCCAGCGAATGGTTTGGCTGGGTGGGACGATTCTGGCAACGACGAAAAGTCTTCCAGAGCTAAGAGGAAGAGTTGGATTGAAGGTATATGCGGATGAGAGATGTTTGCTGCTTCTTTTTCTGCTCTGAGCTTCGGATTTTCCGAGGTTCCTTAAGAATAGGTTTAATTCAGCTGAATCACACATTGAAATTTCTCTTTATCTATTGCGACCCCAAAAACCAAAATCGTTCAGAGGTTGTCTAGACAGTTGCACATACTCAAAATGGTTACATTGGAGAATTTGTTAAAAAAATCTTCAGCATTTTGTCCGAAGCTCTAGTTTACCGGTTTTCTGGTGGACTAATAACAATCTGCAAGTAGTTTGCTTTCAGGTGTTGTGGGGGCTGGAGTGGCTGCACTCTTTTTGGTTGCTGGCCTAAGCTTTGCAGTAGCATCGTTTAACAAGCGTAATAATCCCAGTAAGTTTTGTTAAATTAAATTTTAAGTAAAATTATCGTCTTTCAAAGCTACTCAAGCTCGCTCCTGCGCCTCTTTCTGAATTTCTTGTATTGATGTATGTGTCAATTATATTTTGAGCTCAGGACTAAAACAGGAAATGCAGCCGTTGACTTCTCAGCAGGAAAGCGTGCTTCTATCATCTGATGAAACTCCTAGTGATGAAGTTAAGGTAGCTAATAGGGAGGAGAACAATCTTAAGGACGAGGATAAGAGTATAGAAAACTATGATTTAGGTCAGCAAGGTGATGAAGCGTCTGGTGAAGATTAAATACTTGGTACTGACAATTCGTCATTTGATGGTCTCGTATCTGATGGAACAGATTCCACTGAAAATATCACTTCCCAAACTACGCCTGAAGCAGATTCGGTGCTCCATGTACAAGCTGATCCTGAGACACCAGAGAGTGAGGAAACGATTTCTGAATCCAAGTCTCTGTTAGGCTCATCCTCCGAGGCTATAGATTCACAAAGTAGTAATCTTGCTGGAGCGGAAAATCCAACTTCCGAAGATCCTGATAGCCTTCCAGATACTGAACCCACCAATGTGTCTGATTTAGAAAATCAAGTCAGCAGTCAGAAAGAAGATTCCATGTCTGACAGCGATGCTTATGCAGCCACTGGGACTGTAGCTGTTAGCGTTTCGGTTGCTTCACAATTGGATTCCACTTCGGATCCTCACACTGTGCCACTAAATGACACGGGGACAGCAGTCTCGACTGTAACTGAGGATCTTCATGAGGTAAACGGAACACCCGAGGACTCGGCTGCAGCAAGTATGTCATCAATCTCGGACATAGATACAGCCAAAGAAATTGAATCTTCAGAAACTCCTGTGCCAGAATCAACATATTGGTCAAAAAATGAACTGAACATGAATAGTCAAGACGAGCTTGGCGACAAAGGGCCGCCTTTGGAAGGAAGTGCATTTTCTTCGGCAGGAATTCCTGCACCTTCAATATCGTTTCAAGTAAATCCTGGGAAGATTCTTGTCCCCGCAGCTGCAGATCAGGTCCAGAGTCAAGCATTTGCAGCTCTGCAAGTTCTGAAGGTAATATATATCATTTTTAAAATGTTGTGCAGACCCTCACTATGTTGTTTGGTGGTGTAGAGCTTTGCTTCGGTCTGGCACTTATTTGTAAATATTGTAGCTTATGAATCAAGATTCCCCATCTTTCAGGTCATTGAAACTGACACCCAACCTAGTGATCTATGTACTCGCAGAGAATATGCCAGGTGGCTGGTTTCTGCCAGCAGCGCATTATCAAGGTATTTTTTTTATGATATTGTGAGTGTATCTGGTAGGATTATATAATGCCCATCTTTGGTATTAAAAAGTGAAATTCATGCGTATATGTGTGCTTTTCAACTCTCTGCAGAAACACGACCTCAAAAGTGTATCCTGCTATGTACATAGAGAATGTTACTGAGCTTGCTTTCAATGATATTACTCCTGGAGACCCTGATTTTTCGTCTATTCAAGGTGAAAGTGGACTCTGAATTTTAACTCTACTCAGAAAGAAGATAACCCGTGAAGCTAAATTCTGTGTACTCTTTTCAGGGTTGGCAGAAGCAGGACTTATCACAAGCAAGCTTTCTAACCATGATTTGCTTAACGATGTTGAAGGCACATTCTTGTTTTCCCCTGAGAGGTATGTATGTCGCTGGAAATTCATCTAGCTTGTCGAAATAAATTTTGCTTTAGTATACTGCATTGAAAGTAACATATAAATAACACTTTACTGGTATGACTGCCTTAATGTCTCTTTAAGCATACTATGTTTTTAATATCTCCATGAAACAAAACGGCCTAAAATTATTGTTCTTCTTAGAATATTATGGTATTTTGTACTTTAACGATGCCTTTGCATTTGCAACGCAGCCTTCTCTCACGCCAGGATCTTATAAGCTGGAAAATGGCCTTGGAGAAACGACAGCTTCCAGAAGCTGATAAAAAGGTTGCATATCAAGCTTGGTTTTGTTCACTTCTTCTCATAATCTTACAGATATTGATTAATTCACTTCATCTTGCAGATGCTGTATAAACTCTCGGGTTTCATTGACATTGATAAGATAAACCCAGATGCATGGCCTGCCATCATCGCAGATTTATCTTCTGGGGAACAAGGAATTGCTGCCCTTGCATTTGGTATTTGCAGATTTGATACCTAGATATGTCTTCTTGCACAATCATTGCCTGATTGTAAAATGCACACTCTTTTTTTAGGTTGTACAAGATTGTTTCAGCCTCATAAACCCGTCACTAAAGCCCAAGCTGCCATTGCTCTCTCAAGTGGCGAGGCTTCTGACATAGTCAGTGAGGAACTGGCACGTATAGAAGCAGAATCAGTGGCTGAAAAGGCCGTGTCTGCCCATAACACCCTCGTTGCTGAGGTTGAAAAGGATGTCAATGCCAGCTTCGAGAAAGAGCTTTCCATGGAACGAGAAAAGATTGAAGCGGTGGAGAAAATGGCGGAACTGGCGAAATTGGAGTTGGAGCAGCTGAGGGAGAAGAGAGAGGAAGAGAATCTGGCGTTGGTGAAAGAACGAGCTGCAGTTGAGTCAGAAATGGAGGTGCTCTCAAGGTTAAGACGTGAAGCGGAGGAGAAGCTGGAGGATTTGATGAGCAACAAGGCAGAGATATCTTTTGAGAAGGAGAGGGTTTCCAATCTCCGAAAAGACGCTGAAGAAGAGAGCCAGCGGATTTCAAAGTTGCAGTATGAACTGGAAGTTGAGCGTAAAGCCCTGTCCATGGCCAGGTACTTCTTCGGCAGTCCGAGCTATAGATAATGTTTAATCTATATCTGCATTCTGAAATTTAACCAATGAGAGTATAAGCCTTTCGATCTGTCCATAACTGTATATTGAGTGGCTGAATCCTCTCATGTGTTATTTGTTTTCAGATCATGGGCCGAGGAGGAAGGAAAGAGAGCTAGAGAACAAGCAAGAGCCTTAGAAGAAGCTAGAAAGCGATGGGAGACAAATGGACTGAGAGTTATTGTTGATAAAGACCTTCAAGAGAAGAGCAGTGGAGAGATAGAACAAAGCGTATTGCTAAACACAGGAGACCGATCTTCGGTTGAAGGAACCGAGGAGAGGGCTCAAACCCTAATGGATAAGCTGAAGGTTATGGCAGAATCTGTGGGAGGAAAATCCCGGGAAGTGATATTCATTGTGATGGAGAAAATACGTTTATGGATTATGGTGTTGAAGGAATACACAGAGAATTTGGGGAAGCGAGCGGGGGAATTGAGAGAGGCAGCCATTGTTAGGGCAAAAGGAGCAGCAGAGGAGGTTGAGAAAGGGGCAGTTCAGGTGAGCGATAAGGTGAAGAGAATGGCTGAGGAGTGTAGAGATGGAGTTGGGAAGATCTCTCAGAGGTTCAAGACCTAAGAAACTTCTTAAACCTACTTTTTTGTATTTTGTTTTTAAAATAAAAAATAAAATAAAAATAAAAAATAAAATAAAATAATGCAGCAGAGTATTGGTCAGTGATGATCAGAATTCAAAAATTGTATCATTTTGTAATCTTTGTTACGTGCAATATGTTATAGTTGCCTTTTGTACTCAGGCAAACCACACTTCATAATTCATACGCATTTTAGTTTGATCTTTCGAATCATTTTTTTGGGTATTTGGTTTGGTTTAATTTCATACGCATTTCAGTTTCAGTTATTCTTCGACAATCAACTCACGAGTGTTTAGGGAAAAATTAAGAACTTCAATACCGAATCCTTTAAAGTTAATATTTGGAAGCGTACGAGCTATCATGTGTAATAATATGATTTCAAGTATATAGAAACTTGATATAACCTCTTTCATAAAATAAGAAAACCCAAGTACCAGAAAAACTGGAAAAAAAAACAAAGTGTCTTGAACAAAATCACGATCGAGAAGAAGAAGAAATCAAGAATGGATTTAAAGTCTTAAGCCCGCAATCTTATTTCTTCTCTTCTTTCTCGGCATCGGCGGCTCTCTTAGCTCTGGCACCGGCATGTCGTGCGTTTGTGCGCTCAAGACGGATCTTGTCATAAGCCTTGAATGACTTCATATCGGCAGTCACCTTCACAAGCTCCATCGGAGCCTTGCCCCAAGCAATAGGCATGTAATCTCCTTGGACTTGAGTTGCGTTAGCAAGCTCCTCCGGAGTAGAATCACCAGCCTGCAAACAACAAAGTTACCAAATTGTCATATGTAACAAAAAAAAAAAACTCAAGAATCAAAGATATCTCAAATGTTCTCTCAATGACTCAAATCTATAATCTGTAGTATGGATGATACCTTGACTTTATGGGATCGGCGCGGGAACACAACCAACTTGGCCTTGTAAGTCTTTAGCCTTTGAACATTGGATTGAAGTCCCTCCAAGGACCGGTTTTTACGGCGGTGATCAACTGAAATTCCGATCGTTGGAGCCAACTTCTTTGCGATACCAGCAGCCTGATAAACCCGGGAATAAGAAGAAAAATGTTAATTTTCATCCTTTTAAAGAGAGAGAGCAATAGGGAGTGAAACATTAGAATACAGACCTTAAGCTCTTCAAGAGTGAAACCTTTCCCGGCTCTGAGTTTCATGTTGTAATTGAGAGTCTGGCCATGAACAACAGGACGAAGAGGTCCAGAGGTGGGACGGGGGAAGATCTTCACGGCCTTCTTCTGTCTCGCTGAGAAAAACACATCACACAAGAGGCATATTAAGAGACTATATTGTATACTTAAACTTAAGAGGCATATTAAGAGATTTACTAACCAACTCTTCTCCTGGTTTTCCTGGCAGGCTGGTTGAACCATGTCTTGACATAGTTCTGCCAGTGCTTCCTGAAGTGTGAGCTCGGGATAACGTTATTATGCTTCATTTTCTCACCTTAGCTGCAACACAAATCAACAAGAGAATCTCTTACATTTAAATCCTAATCAGGTATCAGAAAACAAGTGTATTAACCACATTCTACGTTAAGACAGATCTAGCTAGATTCATAAGCATGATCAATCAAAAAACAATGGCTTCAGTTGATCCAGAATCCAAGGGAAAATTTATGTTCTGAAATTCATACAATGCCCAAGTTTTCGAAAAACCTAATACTGACTGATCCCGGAGAAGGAGACGAGAAAAGCTCAGAGAAAACAGAGTCGATGTTATAGAGAGAGAGAGAGAGAGAGAGACTCACAGCAGCTTCTTCCTCCAGCGGCTGGACAGGACAGAAATGACTAGGGCTTCTCGTCACATTCATATAATAATAATAAAAACCCTAACCGCAGGAAACGTTTCTTACTATTGGGTTTCGTAAGCTAAGATGGGCCGCCGATCTCTTTTTCATTTTCATGTTTCTTTACATCCATTCTCTTTCTCACAAGTCCGAGAAAGCTAATTAGACCCGACGGACAAACTTCACTCTCACTCAAAACGCCACCGTTTAGAGTGAGCAAGGCTTCCTGCATACGCCCCATAAGAAGTGAAGTGGACCCATTCCGAGTCATCGAAGGAGCGCCAGAGCTTGACGACGATAATTTGAAATTTTACTTAACGGCTTATTTGTACTTTTTATTTTCTCTCTCTCTCTCTCTATCTCCCAAATCTGAAATATTTATCATTCAAACTAATAGAGAAAAAGAAAGAAAGGAACTGAAAGGAAACAAATTTCAAATTCAAACGTTTTCCTTTTATCTAGAGATTCCTTGTGGTTCGATTTCTGGGGGAGCACTTGAGATTATGGAGACCAAGTCGATGAGCCAGGGACGGAAGGTGGTTCGGGTGGTGGCTAGGGTTAAGCCATCGGCAGATCCGGTTGTACAAGCCTCAACGAGATCAATTTCGGTTCACAAGCCGAAAGGAGATGAATCGGAGACTGTTTCGATTTCGTTCGGAGCTCAATTCGCTGGGTAATTCCATTCCTTCTCTCTGCATGTGCATCATCCTCAGTGACTGTCACTCTGATTCTATTATTGATATCTGTTTTGTGCATTTCAAACCCGCGAAATTAGTTACTTCTGGAGATTTAACCCTTTAAATCTCAATCTGTCTACATACTTGGTTGATTTCTCTTCTCTAAGAATCCGTTACAAAAAACCCAGTTCGGGGAAAAATATATGTAAGCTAGTATCTGTAGTTTTGCCTTGGATTTGATTTCCTTTGATTACTTTGTCTCTGTGTGTTGTTTAGTTTGTTGAGAATTGTGGGAAAACGAAAGTTTTGAGAATTGATGTGCCATTTTTGAGAAAAGATAACTAAAGGGAGAGAGAAACTTTAGAGAAAATTAACCATACATTCATACCAATCCAGGTCTAATTAACAAGTGCGCTTTTTTTTTGTCTATGTTGTGGCAGTTCAAAAGACTCTTATAAATTGGATTACTGCTACGAAGAAGATGAAACCACAAGTTTAATTCTCACAAAGGAAATAAAGCCTCTTATTGCTACTATCTTTGAGGGTAAAGATGCTAACGTAATTGCCCACGGAGCAAGATGTAGCGGAAAAACACATCTCATCCAGGTATTGAATGAAACGATTCCAGTAAAATATTGATCATCAGATTATTACTGTTGATGAAAATTGCTGATGGAGTTATGTATGATATGATTTGAAGGGATCTGAGAGGGAACCTGGTATAGCCATCCTTGCAATGACTGAGATGCTATCCATGGCTGAGGAAAGGGGAGACTCAATTTCGGTATCAATCTACGAGGTCTCTCAAGAAACCGTGTATGACATCTTACACCAAGAAAAGCGAGTGGTCTCTGTACTAGAAGGTGCACAAGGGAAAATTCAACTCAAGGGACTTTCCAAGGCAAGTCATTTAGTGTTCTGGAGCATTAAGTCTGTGTACATCATTCGTATTTTGCAGATTAGCATTATTAATATTTCAAAGTTTTTGCTTACAGGTACCTGTGAAGTCACTCTCAGAATTTCAGGACTTATATTTTGGTCTCAAGAAAAACCAGAAGCTGACCAGTGACCCTCCACTTAGAAGCCATAAAGGTGTGATGATACATGTTACCACTGGCAACGCCAATTCAGGCTCCCTTGGGAGGATGAACTTTCTTGATATGGCAGGTTGAGTATTTTGTATCACATTGTTAGTTATCTTTTCTATGTGATAATCTTCTGTCAGCATTTGATGGGTGTTGTCTTCCTCTGATAGGGTATGAGGACTCCAGGAAACAAAACAGCGATCAAGCTCCTCTAGAGATTACCAGAATAAATAAGTCGATATATGCTTTACAAAATGTCATGTATGCTCTCAACGCAAATGAATCTCATGTGCCATATCGGGAGAGCAAACTCACTCGCATGCTGAAAGATTGTTTACAAGGATGCAACAGAACATTGCTGATCACTTGTTTGGTAGATACTTTCCTGGCTGTTGAGTTGTTTTAGGTTTATGTTTCGCTGAATGTTATTGCTAACCATGCGTTTCCTGTTTCAGCCCCGGGAATTTAGCCAAGACTCATTTTACATGCTAAACTTAGCATCACGGATCTGTCTAGGCAGTAACCGAGCCATGACTAATGCTACTAAGAAGAGCAACGGTCTTGCAAGATCTATTTCATCCTCCTCTGCCGCTCAAAGGAGACAGACACCGTTGGTTGTAACTTCTACTTCTAAACAACAGACAGCGCTAAGGGGAAATTTGACAGAGAGAAAGACTAAGCTCAAGACTCCGGCTTCTGCAATTAAAGGAAGGTAAAAATTTCCTAACCAACTTAGTATCAGCTCTAAGCCTCAGTATCCTTGGTATACCTGCATCTGCTTTGCTGTTCAGTTTCAGAACATCAAATGATGATGATATCTTTTTCTCAATGATTGAAGGAAACTGTTCGGTGAAGCAAATGATTCAGTGAAATGTAAAAATAACTCTAAGAAGGTAATTAATTTTTTTGTTCTTATTTCTAATAAATTTTCAGAAATAGTTTAGTTAGACTTGTTTTGGATTTTGTAGATGGGAGGCAAAGCAAGGGTGGCAGTGAAAAAGGTAGAGCTCCTCATTCTGGATTGTTAGAATAACGCTCTTCAGTTTCCTTTCTCACCTGGAGGCTCGAATGACATTTGTGTTTATTTTGATGCAGGAAATCTCGACTTCGAAGGTTGTCTTGAACGTTCAGGCCTCCTCATCTGAAGAAGTAAAATTCTTGCAATCTTGAACTAAATGGAGCTGCATGGTCATATATTATCAAGGCATTACTGACAAGCTCTTCTGTTCTTTAATGTAGGAAGTCTGCTCGTCGTTTATTGTTACAGATTTTCAATCTTCTTTGGCAGAAGAGGTAATATTAATGTTTATGCTAAATGAAAATTATCAAGAAGTTACTTACATTCAGTGGTTCATAGCCGACGGTGATTTCTTTGCAGGAAAATTCTGCTCTGGACTTCTCAAGTTCTGCAGTAGTCAATAGTATCGACATTTCTTCCCTTAATCTTCAGGAGACAGCCCAGAAACATGAGGAAATGATTTCAGGAGCCACTTATTGTGATGATGGTACTGCAGGTAAAGGTGAGACTGGAAAGTTGATAGAGAAGCGTCTGGTTTATAAGGAAGATTGGCTCTTATCTTATATATATAACTTTTTTATGGCAGCCCAAATAGTAGAGAGAGATGGTAACAATTCAATCATTGTAGAAGATTTGACTCTGGTTAATGAAGGTAGGTTGTGAGTCTTGTGAATTTAAGAATCTAATATAGTGGAACCTTTGTTCAATGGTTGGTCTTTCTCATGATTGTAGGTGAAAACTTGGACAAAGAAAACAACCGTTTGCTAGCAAACGAAACTACATCACCACCGCTCAGCATGCGGCTTCAAGAATTATACAATACTTTGAAGTCTATAAGCAATACTCCAAACCAACCGTCACCTGAGAAGTATCAAACTGCCCTATCTAAATCACATGTGGAAGAAGTATCAGAGCATAGCGACATTTCTGCTGAAGCTGTTCTCAGTGAATAGCTAAGAACACCGGAGAAAAGTCTTCCCTCAAACATTGCTTGTAGTCCATGGAAGACTTTCAGTGCACATAGCTCTAAGTTGAAGGTAAGAAGAGTTGACAAGCATGGTTAAACTTGTGTTTTTTTTTTTTTTTGTTGAACTGAAATGTATCATATCTTTATCAATATGATTATTTATTATCTATTTATATTTGATAGCTGGCTAATAGTTTCTTTCGGAATTAGCATAAACCTCTGGGACAAAGAGTGCCTTGATTGTGGTTTAAAATGTTCGATATTTGACATAACAACTTTTTTTTCGGTTTCTGGAAATGTTGCAGAATTCTGCTGTTGGAGAGTACCTCAAGTTCTTAAACACAGCAGATAAGTAAGTTGTTTTCTCTCTATGGTAAAACAAATCACTTTTTATATTGAGTATCAAAAACTATCCAAATCTTGATATTTCCCGGGTATACCTCATTGAATCCACATGGTTGTTAAGATCACCATTTGAAAGAACTGTCTGTATTGGTATGATAAGGAAGTGAACTAAGCTAAGCTTTTCTTTAATTACAGGGAAGATCTAAAGAAGCTAAAGGTGAGATGACTAGCCTGATCAGAAAAATATTAAATGTTTGTTTATGGTATAGTACCTAACTTGTAGACACGGCCTGCATTGATGAATGCTACAGGGTATTGGAGCAAAGAGAGCGACTTACATAGTTGAGCTCCGCGAAGAATCTCCTGAACCATTCAAAAAGGTAAATCTTAGCTCACCACCGTTATTTTCGAGATTTCTTTTAGTTTTCTCAAAATGTCAAGTTCAAGGTTCATTTGGATTTGAGTTGTTTTATAAGCTCCTTACATCTTCCATTGCAGCTTGATGACTTGAAAGATATCGGACTCTCAGAAAAACAGGTTAGCTTAATTATCATCGAGTCCTTCAATATCTGTATTCTTTTTGGGTCAGAAGTTGGTTACCAAATCATAATTTAGAGGATATCATCCAAAACTTGGGACTAAAGTGAACTCTAAAATCTAGATATAAGAATGTTGTATCAAAATCAGGTTCAGATAGTGTGCTAGGGATATATGAGATTTTTATAATGAGGATACATAATTTAACCACAGAGGTGTGTAAAAGTAACTTTAAAAACTGTAAAAACGCCTGCATGTGTATATATATCTATCTGTCTTTATACTCTCAAGAGAATTTAAATCGACGAATTTGTGTAATGGACTTTTGCATTGACAGATTAAGGGATTGCTGAGGAAAGAGATTGGAGAGATTTTCGGTTAGCTGAAGAAACATTATCTATGGTCACACAGCAAATGGGTTTGAAAATATCTATGAACATTTTCTAGAGATTGTGAGGCAACACGAAGTTGCTAAGTTCGAGGTTTAAGTTGTTGAATGTGTAGTGCGTTATTGTGAGAACTGTGTCCTGAACCTGTGTCGTCACCTTCTACTGTCGGATGATTTGTGTGTTTCATGGCAATGTGAATTATATCAAATTTTTCTTCTTTATTTATCATTTGTTGCATCACTTGATCGTTAGGAATATCAATCATGACGTCATAACTAACCATCTATCTCGCTCGCTGCCAACCAAAATGAATGTTACCATTATTCACTGGAACATGAACAACTTTTCATTGTTTCCCAATTCGAAAATAATTTTTTTTGCTTAGTGGTGACAAAACTTTTATTCATATCTCACCTACTTTAGCCAATCTTTTTTTTTTTTTTTTGTCATCTGGAGTTTTTAGCCAGTCCTTTTGTGCTGATATATATTTAATACTTATCTAGCTATGGCAACAAAACAAGAACATATTTTATCCCTTTATTTGGAGGTTGCAAGACACAAAGAACTAGTATGTAAAACACAAGACATAATTTACATCAAAAAAAGCATAAACTGTCGCTTTTAACAAAATCATTACTAGATGGAGGAAACAAGACACAAAAGCACTAATCGAACCATTCAAAAGTAGATAGATAACATTTGTTTATACATGGAAAGATTCCCTGAATCAGACAAAATATAAAAATTACAGATCAGAGATCACTCTCCTTTATTATCGCCGGAGAAGTAAATCTCACAAGACCGAGGAAGAAACACAGGCAACAAGAGACCGAACAGATTATAAAACCACATTGCCGTGTTCACCGACGCAATCGCTCTTCCTCCGTACAATCTCACCGGACCACCGGGACGCTGAGTATCTGAGAATTCGGCTTTTACCCAATCCAAAAGCGCGAAAATCCGTCGAGCGTTGTAGAAAACCGGTCCGAGGATACCAATCGGCGTCGAAAACTTGTCGGAGAAACCAATTGGTTCGGTGAAGGCTTGACCGGAGAGGAGGAACAGATGCGGAGCGGCGGCTCCTGCGCCGTGAATGTCTCCCCGGAATATTCCGTCTCCGATGTAGCAAATTGGGAAGAGCAGGCCTTAGAGAGTGAGAGAGAGATAGAGAGAGAGTTTTATTATTTATGAGACATAAAAACAAAATATTTAAAATCAAATAAAAAGTCAGATAAGAAAAGATTGATAACCGATGATAGCAGTAGCAAGGAAGTAAGCTTGAAAGAGTTTGTTTTTAGGGTTTGAGAGTCTCTTCTTCTGCTCGGTTTGCTTGCGAGGGAAGGCAAATCTGGAGAGGAACTCATATAAGTAGATATAAGATAATATCACAAACGCTACTTCTCCGATCCCGACGAGTCCTTTTGCGGCGAGTAAAATCATGAGGGAGAGAAACACGAGCTGTCTCTTGCGACTGATGAGACCGCGTTTTTGTGGCGGTTGCGGCTGAGAAGGTTTAGTGTCGGTGAGATCCTGCTCTCGTATTTCTTCCGACATTGAATTATTTTTTTTTTTTTTCAGTTGTTTTTTTAGTTTTTTTTTATTTTTATTTTAATTGTTTTTTTTTGGTTTGTTTTGTAATTAATTTTTTTTTTTTTTGTTTTGTTTATCTTTTTTTTTTTTTTTTTTTTTTCTTTTTCTTTTTATTATTTTTTTTTTTTTTTTATGGTAAAAATTAAATGGTTTAAATTTAAGAGATTAGTTTTTGTTGTTGTGTTGAATATGACAAGTGTTCCGCTTGAAATCTCACACGTTGTGGAAGATCTTGAGACCCCAAAAAAGGTTAATAAAATGACCACCAATTTTTAGTAGACACAATATCTTAATCTTCTCAGTTCTGAACACATAAGATGATCCAAAGTTTTTTTGATTTCTTATCTAAGTCAGCTTGTACTACTGCTCTCATTTGTTGCTTATTCTCCAGAAAGTGTTTCTTTACAACAAAAAAAGTCACATTTTGGGGATAGAACACACTTGCAATGTGATACAAATCATAATAGACGATCTTTGACGTTGGGTCTTGTTTCTTCGTGATGCTTTCTAATCTAATGAAACGCGATCTCCGGCGAAGATAGAGATCAACTCAGGCGACACTACCTCGTGCTTCTTCACAAAAAGCTTCAAAAACTTCTCCTTGGGACTCGTCAACGCAGTCGAAATCGCAGGGGTTTCACCGATCAGCCCTTTCGACATAAGAGCTTTGATTACTTTACACCTCGGGTAAATAAACTTGTCCAAGCTGAATCCAAGCACGATGGGGGTTGAAGCCACGGCCTTTAAAGGCCAGCCCATCTTCTTCACAAGAAACTCAGTCTTGGTCTTCACCGTATCTGCAGCTAAACCAAGGCACTGAGGATGTCGCTTGATGATCATCATGAACTCGTCTTTCGTGAATCCTAGGCCTAGAAAAGTTTCAAACGAATTCACTATCTTCTCCTCTGAAGTGCCTACACATTCCGGGTACTTCTTAATAATTGCGCGTACCTCTTCTTCCGTTAGTCCACACCGTTTCAGGGTCTCTTTCGTCTGAGTGATCTTCTTCTCCGAGTATTTCAGAGTGTAAGGCCATTTCTTGAAAATCGCCCAGACTTCATCCACAGATAAGCCTAACCTCTTATAGGTGTCCACTTTCTGTTCTATCGTTTTCTCACTCAGCTCGTAGAAAACGTACAGAGCATTGACAAACTTTGGAGTGGTCGGATCGAATCCCATCTCAACGATCTTCTTCACCGATTCTTCGAATCTTTCTTTTCCACAGACTGGTTTGGCCTTGTTGATTAACAAGTTGATCAACAGTTTCTGGGGCACTCCCAATTCTCTCAAAACCGATACATTTCGGGCTCGGTTCGTCTCCTTTCCCTTTGGAGACTTGGAACTCTTATCTTGATCCTGCAAAATGTCTTTGACGTAATCAAAGTATCCAGTGACCGAGCCGTTCCCTCTCCTTCCCAAGATTTTGGGAACTTTTGAAACAATCTCCGTGAGCTCAGAGCTCGAAGCTCCGTTTAGCTTCAGAAAATGAAGTTTAGCACGAAGGGTTTTCTCGGGGCTTTCTACAAGGAAGCGTGGGTAAGTGGTGATGATACTGGAGATTTGGGAATCTGTGAACCCGTAGCCTCTCAGAAGTTTCAGCACCGAATCCGGATTTGCTTTCTCCTCGAAGCTGGCTTTCGCTGAGATCGATTCCGCGAGTTTTGTAGTTAACCCCAACGAATCAACAAGGTAAGAGACTGTGAAACTCTTCCTTTTTCGTTCATCTTCAGGGCTCAGATCTGCAGCGGTAACAGAAGAGAAGGAATCAGCAGAAAAAGCAGATGCGTTTTGCAGAAGGAGATTCAACACTGGAGCTCTGAGACTCCGCCACTGATGTAACTCGCGCGACCTTCTTCCATGGAGTATCAATGAAAACATTGAGAATGTAATGCGATTAACTTAAAATGTCAATGGAGCGGGCGTAGAGATGATAACAGATGGATTAATCTGATCAATTTCAGGTGAGAAGAAGAAGAAGAAGAAGCAAGAAACGGAGATGTTGGAGATAGGAACCGGATGACGGCCAAAAGGAAAGAAGCCGGTTCGGGTTTAGGGTTGGGATAATATCGGTTTGTTAAGGAAATTCACAAAGCATCAATTTTGAGGAGATCTATTGTGTGGGCCTGTGTGGGCTCTTCAAAAATCTAGTGGGCTCTCCGACTTTAGATATAACTAAAACCTTGAGATATAATAGAATCATAAACAAAATTTTATAATTTCAAAGAGTTTTGCAAGTGTAGTTAACCAGTATTAACAAATGGGAACATGGTTTTATCTCAAACACTGGTTTGGGAGGATGTGCCTACTAAGTCGCTGCAAGAATTCTCATGGATCAAAACTCCATATATATAAAAGGATGCAATGCACGAATATCCAATACGTGGAAGGAGCTAATCTGTTTCATTTCTAAAACCCATCAAAGACCATGTAAGGTTTAAATAATCTACAAAGATCACAAGAATACTTAGCCATATTTCAGTCAAAACATGGACGCTAAACACAGCAAAGCAATGCTTACCAGCTAATCAACTTACGAGATTGGATAACAAGCAACAAGTGCATTTTTAATTTTCAACAACAAAAGCACTTACAAACATCGTCCAAACAAGTTCAAAACCAGAAACTACATAATCAAATCAATACATCAATTAACCGCAACAATACACACGCCAGCATTCTGCATATTATTATCAACACGAGCAATTATTCCCAAAGCTAAAATTCATAGTTTTTTTCTCCTTAATGGAATCACTGAAACTAATCAGCTAATCAACCAAAAACCAAAACTTTGGAGTTTGATTAATTAACCCGCTGGATTGACTCAAACAAACCCGTTACCATTAGCATTAGCGTCGCCATTGCCACTGCGGATCTTCTTTCCATCTTCACCCTCTTCCTCGACGAGTAAAAACTCTCTGCTCTTCTCTAGCTTCTCCATGACAGAAGCTTCGAGAGTGATCTCCACATCGATGCTTATACCTCCAGCTTTTCCTTGGTACAGATACATCATCCCATTGAACCGATTGTTCGACCCGCTCCTAACTGTTTCCGGTTTTCCCCACCCGAAATCCACCTCGTACACCCGGAACCTCGGCGAGCTCCCCACCGCCACGCAGTTCACTCCGGCGTCTTTGAACTGAAATATCTTCGGCGATTTCTCCCACTCCTCGTTCCGCGCCCCTATCACACGGGCGTCGTGAGCCACGACCGCTTTCTGGATCACCGACGCCCCGAACTCCGGCCCGTGCGCCGCCAGCAGCCCCGCCGCGGTCCCCGTGAAGATCGCCTGGATCATGTTCCCGAAATACTCCTCCGGCATCGGAGGATCAACGCGGCGGCGGCAGTCGGCGAACACCGTGAAGACGGTGATTTCCTCGGGTTTGAGCCCACGCGCGAGGGTGACGTGGCGCCAGATGTGTGATGTGAGGGACTGGAAAGTGGAGAAAGGTTTCGAACCGTCGGATGGGACGACCGAATTGGCTCTCGACTTGATCGTGTGGATGGCGGAGTCCGAGAACCTGAAGAGCTTCTCTACCAGCTGCGGCGGTTCCGCCGTGGCATCGCCGGCATCGTCGCCGTTGGAGGCGGCGTCTGGGTCCTTAGGGGAAGCGAGGTCGAGTTTCACGCGCGTGTCACCGGCCTTGGATCGGTCGAGGAAAGGTTGGGTCGAGATGGACTTGGCCCCACGACAGATCTCGGCCCATGAGCTCATGAAATGCCACGTGGCAGTTCCGTCCAGGACTGCGTGATTGAAAGCTAGGCCCATTGCGAGCCCATCTCTAAGCTTCGTCACCTGTTGAAAATTTTGAATTGTTAAGAAGATAATCGAAAATGTATAATCCAAGTTTGTTAACCCAAGTATTTTATTGGACGATAGTTTCGAGACCAGAAAAAGCAACAGAAACAATGACTCACTCCTTCCAACGACCACACCTGTTTACATTAAATGCCGTAGAGAATTTGAATGAGCATCCGACAATAATGAAAGTATTGTATACATGTAGTTTCGTATGAATACGACGTATTTATACTATATTTTATATATGACCTTAAGGTTGCCAATGTGAATTTTTGTTAGTTGTGTTTTTTATTTTTTTGACAACTAAATTAAGTTAAAGATGTGGGCATCTCAAGGTTTTAGTTTTAGTTGTATCTAAAGTCGGAGAGCCCACTATATTTTTCTACAGACCCCGAAGATACTTTAGTATCAGTTTTGACATGAGATCTCTTCTTAGGGTGCGTTAACATGCTTAGATGACACCCATATTTGGTTGATAACGACAACTAAATTATGTGTACTAAATATTAACTTACAATCAAATTATGACTAATTATTTTACATGCATGCCTACATGGCGTTGTCCCGCAGCTCCTGCTACTTACCAGTTAGTAGTTACCATCCATAAAAATGTTATTGGTCAGTCATTTAATGTTATATTTAATGGTTGTACTTGTGCCGGTTAGATTTGTTTTTCTTTTACCTAAGGATTTACACATCCAACCAATTACAAAAGCATTTGAAAACCGAATTTGTCAAATCATTGACTATTTTTGACTTATTATTGTATATAAGCTTTGTATAGATCAACACACAACCATTTATACTAGCAAATTATAAATATTTAGATCTAGTTGTATCCGATTTATTAACGTCATCCAACAGTAGGCATAGATAAATTATCAGCTAACATCGCCACACATATGTGTGTATATTGTAATGCATGTCAAGCTTTCGATATATATATATATATATATATATATATTCAAAACCAAAATTTTATATCAAAGGGTAACTTTTAATATATGCATGTCAAGGCGGATTTTTGATACCATTTAAGTCGCATGGAGTGTTTTTAGTAATGCTTGCCAATATATAAATAATTATGTAATTACCTGGACAGCAAGGAGAGGCCTGCTAAGTCCTTCCAAGTTCAAGATCCCATTGTACGGAACCAACTCCCTGAACTTAGCTGTTCCGTCCTCAGCCGTCAGATCATCGATGCTGACGTCAGCAGCATCAGCAACCGAGAACTCCACGCCGTTGATCTCTGCGTCGTCGGCGTCGTACTCAACCCGGAAGACCCCTTCGTCGTCCTTGGCCAGTTTACCGGCGAGCTGATAGAAGTCTTCAAGAACCAGACCCAAACCATCCTTGAGCTTCTCCACGACGTCGTTTTGGAAAGCGGGCTCCTCGAGATCTAGAAGGTTCTGGAACTTGTAGAGCAGAAACTTCTGGTTGTAGTAGAAAGCAAGGTATGGAAGATCAAATGTGGTTAGCTGGAATTGTTTCTTCCCTAGTATTGGCTTGTTTGGTTTCACATGTGTTTTGCTCATTATCTTTATCTCCATGGTGAAAAGAGATTTTACTTTGCCTTTTTGAACATTGTGTGACTTGTGATGATCACAACAATAATATATTAGCAATTGTTTTTTTTTTTGTTTTTTTTTTTTTTTTTTGGGTTGGGTTGTTTATTTAAGAACTAAAGGCTGTTTTTATATAGAGACGTACAGTGTGTAGTTGGGTTAAGCATTTAAGGTTTCTTGGAAGTAGTTGCGATTCAATTAAACTCTCTCTCTCTCTCTCAATTAATTTGCACGAATTGTTAAGTTCAGTTAGGATTTAGGGTAGAGAAAGAGATACAAAAATAAAAATAAAAGTAATGATGCTATCTGTGTAGGACACTATAAAGCCGATAAAGATGGTAAAGAAACTTAAAAGTAGTCGACCAAAGCAAACGGTATTATTATGGATCGTACCTGTACTTACAAAGATATATCCTATAAGCTGTCAAAATATGTGCATGGCCTTATTTATTTTTATTTTCAAGACAATATTTTGAATTACTTTTATGAAAAATACCTCCTCTAAACTTTTTCTTTGGGGATAAATTACATTCTCTAAACTTTACACATGTGAAACAGTACTATATTGGATCTAAAGAACTCTACTTCCCATATTTAATTAGTAGGTAAGTGGAACTGTGGAAGTTGAACAACTACTTCTCCGGCTAATAAAAACTTATGGCTTCGAATTATTGTAGATAAAATGCCCAAATCAAGGATGCTTAGTTTTAAAGAAGAGAATAACAGTCGGCAAAAAACAAAGAAGACAATAATATATAACAAGACTAAGGGTTAACAAAAAACGTGTGACGTTGTGTGTGTGTGTGTTTTTTTTGTTAATATGAAAATTGAAAATATACATATCTAAATTTGGATGGTGATACATTGACAACTGCCAACAGTACCACAATTTACAAACCATTAGACTAATTTGTTACAGTCTTAATCATTGTGACGTGTTGTGTTTGACAATTTAAACAATTATATATGGTAAGGACGAAGGAGTTTAGATGTCGACTGTAAATTGTTTAAGAAGTTTTGTTAGAAATGTACAGGGCCGTTGTAATATTCCCTTAGATATTTTATAATTTTTTCAACAAACATTATGATGGGTTTGTTGACAAACTGGGTTACCCATTCTTACATATCAGTTGGATAACAAAGGGGCCCTTTGAAATAAAGAACGATTTGCACCATTGGATTATTTTTGTTGACAAACTGGATTGCGATTTGATAATTTTTTTATTGTCTCTGGAATTTTGTAAGTTTTATGGCGTCTAGTCAGTTGGCATGTCTTCCTTATATACTACTTAAATCCCTTCACAACTCTTTATGTGAAATTTCTAACAATTTTTTTTCAAACTTTATTTAGACACTTTTTACTATTTTTGGTAATATTGCTCTTATTTTGTGGAATATACACATTTTTATCTCTTCCAAAAAATATCATCTAATGGATAATTAAAACAATTCAACCATTTTTGAAAGAGAATGCATAATACAATATAAAATTTATATAGAATTGTGAAAACATCTTATATTTTAAAACATGTCGGCCGGGTGTAACTTATGAATTTATGTTTGATAGCATATACGTACGACCAAATATAACTAATAGTTTCTACGGTGGAAAAAAATTTCATGCTTAAATCGTGAACAAACACCTTCTTGTAATGGTTATTTCTATATAAAGTCCTAACTCAAAATGAATTTGACATATATATGTTTGCAGTTTGAACAAAAAAAGGAGCATGTAGCAACGGGTATTGGCTGCTATATGAAGCAATTTGGTGTTTCCAAGGAACGAGCTGTGGAAGGAATAGAAAGCATTGTTTTAGATGCATGGAAGGACATGAACCAAGAGCTTATGAGGCCTCACTCATGTCCTTTCCCTCTTTTGATGCGAATTTTTAACCTCTCGCGTGTCATCGATGTATTCTATAGGTACCAAGATGCTTACACCCACCCTGAGTTCCTGAAAGAGCACATCGTCTCCTTGTTCACTGAAAATATACCCATTTAAGAACATTGTGGTGATTGTTCCAATCAATGGAATAATTTATTACACAATGATGGTCGAATAAATTTCTCGTATTACTGCACCTTTTTTTGTTGTTGTTGCTGTTGTTGTTGTTGTTGAGAGCTACATTTGAACCGTGTCGCTCTCAACATACTGTCACTCGTATTTATGTTGTATTTGTGTTTGTAATGTTGGTAGTAAACCCGTTTCTATTTTTATTATATTTGTATTTGTGTTGGTTAATCCATTTGTATTTGAATTAGTATTTGCATGACTCGATTTCTTTCATTACGACATTGAAAGAGAGGTTATCAATAAATCACGTATATATAACTGCACAAGGCTCTTTCTTTATTCTAAACTTATGGATGCTGTCAATCAAGAATAATGATGTTTCTTGCATTCTTAAACCTGTAGACTTAGCCTTCACCACAAGCTCTTCAATTATATTGTTATTCCTCTAATCATCTTTTTCTATAGATAAGCTTCTACTCTGCCACTTGACAATTGTCCATGTTTTATTTCTAGCTGCTCAAAGACCGTTTTCTTTGGGCTGATTGGTTCATGTAATTCCATGGATTTATTCTCGTTCTCCCTCACGTAGCAGATTGTATCATGGCGCAAATATGTTTGGTTTTCTGGATCTGTCTCTAAACACTCTTTATCATGTGGCTCGCACTTGCTTAGGAAGGCCACGTACAAATACTTGGCTCGCTTCCAGGTGTAACCGAGAGAGACACATGGCGTGTTGATTGATTCAAAATTAAATCTAGAATTTAGGATTTATGAGTTTATGGGTTTAAAAATCGTGGGTAGTTTCCGATTAATTAGGTTGTTTTTAATTTGGGATTTTTTTATCATGGGGTTATGGGTAGTTATCTTCTTCTTCTATAAATTCTCAGTTTGTACTTGAACTTTTATGCATCTGAAATTTAATCGAGTAAATTCAGTTTCTATTCTCTTCCTCTTTATTTTCAATTCTCTGAAACTTTTCCAACGATTGTGGTATCAGAGCGTTTTCCAGGTTTCAGTCCTTTGTAAGAAGACGAAGCCATGTCGAGCAACGGGAATATGCAGGCCCTTGTTCCGATTTTCAAAGCGAGCTACTGGAGAGAACGTTTCTTCAAAGTCAATCCCCTCCTTTTGTGCGTACCCTTTCGCTACGAGACGAGCTTTGTACTTCTGTATGCTTCCAATTGAGTTGTACTTTGTCCGATACACCCACTTCAAGCCAATTATATTCTGATTTTCTTATCATGGGGTTATGGGTAGTTATCTTCTTCTTCTATAAATTCTCAGTTTGTACTCTGAAGATGAAGTCTGAAGCGTTCGAGAATTTCAGAAAATTCAAAGCCATGGTGGAGAAGCAAAGCGGAAGTCTTAAAGTCTCTTCGGACTGACCGCGGCGGTGAATTTACGTCAAGGGAGTTTTCTGAATTTTGTGATGATCATGGTATTCGCAGGGAGCTTACAGCCCCATACACACCTGAGCAGAACGGCGTGGCGGAGAGAAAAAATCGTACGGTGGTTGAAATGGCGAGAAGTATGATGAAAGCTAAAGGGGTTCCTGACAAGTTTTGGGGAGAAGCAGTTGCAACAGCGGTTTATCTTCTGAATGTTTCTCCAACAAAGGCTGTCATGAATCGAACACCATATGAAGCTTGGATGGGCAGGAAACCCCGGGTAAGCCACTTGAAAGTCTTTGGTTGTGTAGCTTATGCTTTGGTGGATATTCGTTCAAAGCTGGATGAGAAGTCAGTGAAGTGTGTCTTTATTGGATACTGTTCTCAATCCAAAGCATATCGTCTATATAACCCGTTGAGTGGAAAAGTGATTGTTAGCAGAAATGTTGTGTTTAATGAAAAAGTGGGTCTGAAGTGGAATGAACAAGATCTGGTTGAGGAGATCCATGCAGAATTTGAGGAAGATTCACAAGGGAACGTGAGCAGTCCACCATCAAGTCCAGAAAACTCTCCAATATCAAGTCCAGAAAACTCTCCAATTTCAAGTCCAGCAAACTCTCCAATTTCAAGTCCAGCAAGCAGTGACTCTGAAGGATCGAGTTCATCCAACAACTCAACTCCGAGAAAGTTTAAATCTCTAGCAGAGCTTTATGAGTCGTGCAGTTTTGCTTTGTATGCTTCTGACCATGTTTATTTTGATGAAGCAGAAAGTTTTCCCGAGTGCAATCTATAGTGAAGAACTCCACATGGGAATTACTTGATGCTCCGGAAGGGAAGAATATAATTGGCTTGAAGTGGGTGTATCGGACAAAGTACAACTCCAATGGAAGCATACAGAAGTACAAAGCCCGTCTCGTAGCGAAAGGGTACGCACAAAAGGAGGGGATTGACTTTGAAGAAACGTTCTCTCCGGTAGCTCGCTTTGAAACTGTAAGAGCGTTTCTGTCGTTGGCTGCCCACTTTCACTTGCCTGTGTTTCAGTTTGATGTGAAGTCTGCATTTTTGAATGGTGATTTGGAAGAAGAAGTTTACGTTTCACAACCTGAAGGTTTTGTTGTAAGTGGAAAGGAAGATAAGGTTTACAGGCTGAAGAAAGCGTTGTACGGGCTGAAGCAAGCACCACGTGCATGGTACAGCAAGATCGATACGTTCTTTCACGAGAATGGATTTAAGAGAAGTGAAAGTGAGCCAACCCTTTACGTGAAGAAGAAAGGTAACAATGATTTCCTGGTGGTTTGTCTTTACGTTGATGATATGATCTATATGGGTTCTTCTGAGCTGATGGTTAATGAGTTCAAGACAAGCATGATGAAGACGTTTGAGATGACGGATTTGGGCTTATTGCAATATTTTCTGGGAATTGAGGTAATTCAAGGAGAAGATGGAATCTTTGCTTGTCAGAAAAAGTACGCTGTAGATTTGGTGAAGAAATTCAACATGTCAAATTGTGAGAAGGCGCTCACACCAATGAATATCAACGAGAAGCTGCAACGTGAAGATGGGACAGAACAAGCTGATGCAAAGCTGTTCAGGAGTTTGGTTGGTGGCTTAAACTATTTGACACATACTAGACCTGACATTGCTTTCTCTGTTAGTGTCGTGTCTAGGTATATGCATAATCCAACCAAACAGCACTATGGAGCAGCCAAGAGGATCCTTCGTTATGTTGCTGGAACAGTTGACTATGGCATGTGGTATTCTAATCTGTCCACTTTCAAGCTTATTGGTTTTACTGACAGCGATTGGGCAGGAAGTTTAGACGATCGTAAAAGCACATCGGGAAACTGTTTTAGCTTTGGGTCTGGAGCTGTAACTTGGAGTTCAAAGAAGCAAGACACAGTGGCGTTATCATCATCTGAAGCAGAGTATGTAGCAGCAGGTGCAGCAACACGACAAGTTCTATGGCTAAGAAAGTTACTTGCTGATTTCAACTTTGAGCAGAAGGAAGCTACTGAAATTTTCTGTGACAACAGATCTGCAATTGCAATGGCCAAGAATCCAGCTTTTCATGGTAGAACCAAGCACATAGACGTTCAACATCACTTCATCAGACAACTTGTGGCAGAAAAAAGAATCGTGATGAAGTTTTGTGGCACCAATGACCAAGTAGCAGATATTCTCACTAAGTTTCTTCCCCAAGCCAAGCATGAGTTCTTTCGATCCAAGTTGGGCGTGTGTGATTTTGAATCAAGGGGGAATGTTGATTGATTCAAAATTAAATCTAGAATTTAGGATTTATGAGTTTATGGGTTTAAGAATCGTGGGTAGTTTCCGATTAATTAGGTTGTTTTTAATTTGGGATTTTCTTATCATGGGGTTATGGATAGTTATCTTCTTCTTCTATAAATTTTTAGTTTGTACTTGAACTTTTATGCATCTGAAATTTAATCGAGTAAATTCAGTTTCTATTCTCTTCCTCTTTATTTTCAATTCTCTGAAACTTTTCCAACATGGCGCATATATGTTTGGTTTTCTGGATCTGTCTCTAAACATTCTTTATCATGTGGCTCGCGCTTGCTTAGGAAGGCCACGTACAAAAACTTGGCTCTCTTCCAGGTGTAACTGAGAGAGACACATGGCGCAAATATGTTTGGTTTTCTGGATCTGTCTCTAAACACTCTATCATGTGGCTCGCGCTTGCTTAGGAAGGCCACGTACAAATACTTGGCTCGCTTCCAGGTGTAACCGAGAGAGACACATGCCGTTTTTTCTAAGGTACCCGTATAGCCATGATTTATGGAGATTCCTCTCCTCTCCTAGGATCATCTAAAATTCGAGCAAAGAAATTACCACCTTAGCTCCTAATCCTATCCAACGAATTTTTAAAAACTTAGATTTAAAATTTAGTCGATAAAAACCCTAATGTGAATTAAGAAAAAAAGAAGAATCTTTATGCATATCGTAGCGCGGATAAATCATCTAAGTTTTTAATAATTTTTTCCTTTTCCTTTTCAACAAGAACCGATTACATATGAGACGATGATGATGATAATGATGTGCAGAATAACACTTATCAACCTTCCAATTTTTCATTGTATTGAAAGAAAAATTAAACAGCGATCAAAGGTCATTGTGATGACTATAATAAACAAACATAGTTAGCCACATGGAATCGATCACCAGTTGAAACTAATTGCCTCAAAGTGAAGGTTTTTAGCCAAACCAGATGAACATATCCTTGCCACCTCATGCCTCATCTTTCTTGGTCCGCACACCATCACCCCAACGTCTTCCGAACCTTCTGCCTCAAACAAAATCTCTGCATAACAATAACGTTTGTAGTATCAGATTCGTGTATGTATATTCACTTAAACCATTTGTGGCATATGCATGTGATGCTAACGTGGACTCTAGTGGTAATAGATGACTTACGCTAGTGGTAATAGTCACTTACTTTTCAGATTAGGTTTGGAGCCGAAGTGGACTGAAGTGGCTTGTACTATAGATTGATATGGAACACTCTCGAGCTCTCTCTCGTAGCCACAGAACCATGAACCTGGAGAAGACGTAGGAGTCTGAAAATCTACGTTCTGCACCTGCTTCTTGGACTCCTTATCCCCTTCTTTGTTCAGTTTCTTGCGCCACAAGAAAACTATGCTTGAAGAGATGAAAATGCAGACACATCCTAAGAACATGTCCCACAACGCTCTATACGAGAAATTGTAGATCTTTCCTGTGTTGCGATCAACAGGGTATATATAATAACGTGTGACAATTGCTATGAGCAAGAGAAACATGACAAATGATGATAAGATTACGACTCCGAGCCAGAGTAAGTTGTTGGGTCCAAGGACAGGTGAGATGGGAGAGTCTAGAGGCTGCGGTTTGAACCATTTTGTCTGCAACAATCTGTGATCATCAGCTGTCTCCGGCTTCTTGTCTTCTTTTGTTATATAGGCCCCGATTCGGAGATTCAGCCTAGAAATGTCTGAGACTGATATATCTGATGGGAAGATTAGGTCTAAAAACGCAAGATCATGGTAATGTTTAAAGGCACAAACAAGAAGAACATTTGGTAGTTTTGTGCTCTGGTTTTGGCTCTGAAAGATGAGCTCTCTGATAACCGAAATGAAGGGTGTAATTCCACTCCCCCCGCTCACGAGTATTAGAGAATCATGCCTACATATAATGAGAATGATAACAATTAGACAAACTTAAGATAAAGTAGTTAAGTAAGAAACTGAATTAGGACCTTTAAGTTCTCGTACCTCAAATTGAAGGAGTTAGGGCCATAAGGACCCTCAGTAGAAACTTCGAGAGAATCGACGGAAGAAGAGATATGGGTGTAAAGCTTTTGAGTCCAACTTCCCTGTCTTCTGATCACAACACTTAGTGTATCTTTCTCTAGGTTGCTGCTTGAAGTTATTGTGAATGGATGCCATTGAAGCTTGGAAATGCTCGGCACATGTAGAAACAATATGCTCGTCGGTGTATAATGTAGTCCTATGGTTAGATGAAACTAATGGTTACAATAATTTGGTAGAAAACATGAAGCATATCTGTCTTAAACATGGCACTCCAGCCCAAATTATTGTTCTTGTGTACTTTTAGATCAAATACCAAAATATTTTTTAGTTTCATTTACGTTGGTGTTTAATTAAGAAAAGATCCCTAAATTATTGTGGTTTCTTTTGAGTGTAAACGCAAATGGAGGAACTAGTTATAAACCTGGAGTTTTGGAGAAAGTGAGTTCGAGGTTGTCTGAAGGTAAGATCCGAGCAGAGACAAGTCTAGATCTCTTGGTGGATTGTAAGAATCTCAAGTAGCGGTCGATGAAGAAGAGGAAAATTTTGGGCAAGATCATGCATAACCACGAGTCTCCAACATGGATCACGTAGAAGACTATGTAGAGACCGTAGAGATGGTGAGTGTAGAAGAAAATCTCAAACTTCTTTCGTCTATAGTATGGTAAACTCGTCACCCACATCGCTATTCCAATCACCATCGCTATTGTACCGGCTAGATTAGGCACATATGTCGGATTCCATGCAAACGTCTTCACATATATTGATATATATAAGAAAATTCAGTTTTGTTTATAACAAAATCTAAAGATGCGATTAAGTTAGATGTAACGGACCTCCATCAAATGATTGACCATGGCCCAGTATATAAGGAAAACGACGGTGTGAACGAGGAAGAGAAAGTTTGAGATATGTCCGAGCCAAATGTGATATTTGATGCTCGACTCCGAAGTCAACCCGACAAGTGGCAGAATCGTAGAGGCTCTAGTCACGGGGAAGAACAAAAAGGCCCAACAGATGTGGCCGACGTATCCTATTCTCAGCCCAAAAGCCCTAAACTTTGCCTGCCATCTGCATCATTTTTTCACTCAATGTTTTAAAAACTTTCCTACTGAATCTGTTGCACATACTAATCTCTGAAGCTTAGTATAAAAAAAAACTTAGAGAGTTAAAAGTAGAAACAACAAAACTTACATTTTGGCATTGTCGTGGTTATGAAGACTGACGTGATAGCTAAGATACAGATAATTGGCGAGAGCCCAAGTCAAAAGAGCCACAAACAATAGAGAGAAAGTCAACTCTGTGGCTGTCACTATCCCCAATGGGTTCATCACCATCATCACCCTCCCCATTCTCCTTTTTATCTTCCATTCTCTGCAGTTGCATAAATAAGATTGTAATATTCATATGAAATATGGCCAATATATACACAATGAAATTATAACAAAAGCCAAACCTTTGAGTTTGGGTGGGTTTCTTCTGGATATGCAAATAAACACAACTCAGAACCGCAATGAACATCATTGGAACGGTAAGAAGCACTAGATTGATGCCTACATATTGATGATAATTAAATATTAAGTACTGATCAGAATGAAGGAATCTAATTATTGAAATAATTAAATACGAGAAACTCTGAGAAATTAATACCTTGAGGACCAAAATAAGTAGTATTGAGATACTTGGCGATTTTGGGCGTCCAATTGTTTTTGAAAAGGTTAGTTGAAATCATTATCCAAACAAAAATCCATCCAAGAAACAGAACCACCATTAACATCTTCAGCAAGCTTCTCATATTCCCCATTTTCACTTTCTTTTCTATCCACAATATATGATGTAAGCGTGTGTTGTTGATGTGTGGAAAGCTTTTTTTGATTTGTTATTTATAGAGGATGATAAGGGTAATATCGTATTTGTGTCATTGTATAGATGCTATATCATATGTATATAGTAAGTTGTAATTTCAATGCTATATCATATGTATATAGTAAGTTGTAACTGCAATTTTTAGGAATGAAATCTTATGTAATCGAAGATTCCATGAAATTTCATAAAATTATTACAAGTTACGAGGAAAGAAAATGAAAAATTATTCTATTTATTCCATTTATTCTATTAAAAAAAATTATTCCACTTTAAAAAGTTAAGAAATGTTGACAAAAAAAAAAAATAGAATTTCATTTTTATTTTATTCTATATAAATTTATTGCATTTATTACTTACATTTCAATTTCAATTTGTTATTATCAGATGCGAGAATACTTCCCCTTGCTTTTAATTATCTTATCTCCCGACAGTTCTTTGCCGGCAGAGAATATACATAACATATAATTTAATATACGCACAAACTCATAACGCATGTATATCAAAAATGTATGGCCTACAAATTGTACCAAAATTTATATAGATACATCATACATGTTTAGCCAAACATAGATCGTTTTATGCAATTGAAAGCGTAAGATATAAATTCATACGTATACATATATACAGCCTGCATATATATAAATATATGAGCGTTTTTTTAATGTCAACAACGTTCATTATACAAATTTGATTGCGGATAGTAAAACATCGACAACACTAACACAAATCACTAAACTATATATTATTTTGGGGGTTTTTTTTTTTTTTTTGAACCTTCGTATTTTGGTATTTGTAAGTAGCATATGATAATTCTTAGATTTGTCCCTTCGTCTAAACGGGTACCACATATTTACGAATAGAAAACTTGAGAGTCCATTTTTAACCAAAAAAGACTTGTGAGTCCATAGCAAAGATTCGATTATTTGAACATAACATATTTCTAATCTACAACAAAATCGGGAAACTATATAAACTCACAAAATGTCTATTAGTTTTATGTGGGGGTGAAATTTCGTTGAAAATAAAGCATATATGATTGTGTAAATATTATATTAAAAAAAAAGGAGACATGGTTTCAATCAAATTAATGTTTATTGCTAATGATTAAACCTTCGTTAATTTATTTAAAAAATTAGCTATAGGGTTTCGTGCGTAGACAGTTGAGATTTGAGAACATTCTAAGGCAAAGGGCCAAAAAGGCATGATTCATGCGTGGACAAATTGGTACTTGGTGTACTACATCTTTTACTTATTCTTAGCTAATAATTTATCTCAGNGTTCTGCACCTGCTTCTTGGACTCCTTATCCCCTTCTTTGTTCAGTTTCTTGCGCCACAAGAAAACTATGCTTGAAGAGATGAAAATGCAGACACATCCTAAGAACATGTCCCACAGCGCTCTATACGAGAAATTGTAGATCTTTCCTGTGTTGTGATCAACAGGGTATATATAATAACGTGTGACAATTGCTATGAGCAAGAGAAACATGACAAATGATGATAAGATCACGACTCCGAGCCAGAGTAAGTTGTTGGGTCCAAGGACAGGTGAGATGGGAGAGTCTAGAGGCTGCGGTTTGAACCATTTTGTCTGCAAAAATCTGTGATCATCAGATGTCTCCGGCTTCTTGTCTTCTTTTGTTATATAAGCCTCGATTCGGATATTCAGCCTAGCAATGTCTGAGACTGATATATCTTGTGGGAATATTAGGTCTAAAAACGCAAGATCATGGTAATGTTTAAAGGCACAAACAAGAAGAACATTCGGTAGTTTTATGCTCTGGTTTTGGCTCTGGAAGATGAGCTCTCTGATAACCGAAATGAAGGGTGTAATTCCACTACCCCCGCTCACGAGTATTAGAGAATCATGCCTACATATAATGAGAATGATAACAATTAGACAAACTTAAGATAAAGTAGTTAAGTAAGAAACTGAATTAGGACCTTTAAGTTCTCGTACCTCAAATTGAAGGAGTTAGGGCCATAAGGACCCTCAGTAGAAACTTCGAGAGAATCGACGGAAGAAGAGATATGGGTGTATAGCTTTTGAGTCCAACTTCCCTGTCTTCTGATCACAACACTTAGTGTATCTTTTTCTAGGTTGCTGCTTGAAGTTATTGTGAATGGATGCCATTGAAGCTTGGAAATGCTCGGCACATGTAGAAACAATATGCTCGTCGGCGTATAATGTAGCCCTATGGTTAGATGAAACTAATGGTTACAATAATTTGGTAGAAAACATGTTGCATATCTGTCTTAAACATGGCACTCTAGCCCAAATTATTGTTCTTGTGTACTTTTAGATCAAATACCAAAATATTTTTTAATTTCATTTACGTTGGTGTTTAATTAAGAAAAGACCCCTAAACTATTGTTGTTTCTTTTGAGTGTAAACGCAAATGGAGGAACTAGTTATAAACCTGGAGTTTTGGCGAATGTGAGTTCGAGGTTGTCTGAAGGTAAGATCCGAGCAGAGACAAGTCTAGATCTCTTGGTGGATTGTAAGAATCTCAAGTAGCGGTCGATGAAGAAGAGGAAAATGTTGGGCAAGATCATGCAGAACCACGAGTCTCCAACATGGATCACGTAGAAGACTATGTAGAGACCGTAGAGATGGTGAGTGTAGAAGAAAATCTCAAACTTCTTTCTTCTATAGTATGGTAAACTCGTCACCCACATCGCTATTCCAATCACCATCGCTATTGTACCGGCTAGATTAGGCACATATGTCGGATTCCATGCAAACGTCTTCACATATATTGATATATAAAGAAATTCAGTTTTGGTTATAACAAAAACTAAAGATACGATTAAGTTAGATGTAACGGACCTCCATCAAATGATTGACCATGGCCCAGTATATAAGGAAAACGACGGTGTGAACGAGGAAGAGAAAGTTTGAGATATGTCCGAGCCAAATGTGATATTTGATGCTTGACTCCGAAGTCAACCCGACAAGTGGCAGAATCGTAGAGGCTCTTGTCACGGGGAAGAACAAAAAGGCCCAACAGATGTGGCCGACGTATCCTATTCTCAGCCCAAAAGCCCTAAACTTTGCCTGCCATCTGCACCATTTTTCCACCCAATGTTTTAAAAACTCTCCTACTGAATCTGTTTGAAAAGACTCCGATTTTCTTAATATTTAAGGGGTATATAATGGTCGAACCATAATTGAAATTATACTGGAAAAAAATGGATTTGGATATCTAAAGGCATTCAAATAAAAAGTAAAGTATAATTTTTTGTTAATGGATAAAAAAACTTAAGTTTAAAGTATAGAAACAACAAAACTTACATTTTGGCATTGTCGTGGTTATGAAGACTGACGTGATAGCTAAGATACAGATAATTGGCGAGAGCCCAAGTCAAAAGAGCCACAAACAATAGAGAGAAAATCAACTCTGTGGCTGTCACTATCCCCAATGGGTTCATCACCATCATCACCCTCCCCATTCTTCCTTTTATCTTCCATTCTCTGCAGTTACATAAATAAGATTTTGATAGTTTGTTACAAATATTCATATGAAATATGGCCAATATATACTCAATGAAACTATAACAATCCAAACCTTTGAGTTTGGGAGGGTTTCTTCTGGATATGCAAATAGACACAACTCAGAACCGCAATGAACATCATTGGAACGGTAAGAAGCACTAGATTGATGCCTACATATTGATGATAATTAAATATTAAGTACTACTGATCAGAATGAAGGAATCTAATTATTGAAATGATTAAATACGAGAAACTCTGAGAAATTAATACCTTGAGGACCAAAATAAGTAGTATTGAGATACTTGGCGATTTTGGGCGTCCAATTGTTTTTGAAAAGGTTAGTTGAAATCATTATCCAAACAAAAATCCATCCAAGAAACAGAACCACCATTAACATCTTCAGCAAGCTTCTCATATTCCCCATTTTTCACTTTCTTTTCTATCCACAATATATGATGTAAGTGTTGATGTGTGGAAAGCTTTTTTTGATTTGTTATTTATAGAGGGTGATGATAAGGGTAATATCGTATTTGTGTTATTTTGTATAGATGCTATATATCATATGTATAAGAAGTACAACTGTAACCCATTGCAATTTTAAGGAACGAAATCATGTAAAATTAAAGATTCTATCCATTCCATAAAATTAATAAAATTATTACAAGTTATAAGGAAATAAAATGAAAAATCATTCTAATTATTCCATTTATTCTATAAAAAAAAATTTGTTTAAAAAAATTATTTCACTTTAAAAATGTAAGAAATAAATAAAATTCCATTTTTATTTTATTGCATATAAATTTATTCCATTTATTACTTACATTTCAATTTGTTATTATCAATTAAAATTAAGATGTGAGAATACTTCCCTTGCTTTTAATTATCTTATCTCCGACAGTTCTTTGCCGGCAGAGAATATACACAACATATAATTTAATATACGCACAAACTCATAACGCATGTATATCAAAAATGTATGGCCTACAAATTGTACCAAAATTTATATAGATACATCATACATGTTTAGCCAAACATAGATCCGTTTATGCAATTGAAAGCGTATAAGATATAAATTCATACGTATACATATATAAATATATGAGGGTTTTTTTTAATGTCAACAACGTTCATTATACAAATTTGATTGCGGATAGTAAAACATCGACAACACTAACACAAATGACTAAACTATATATTATTTTGGGGTTTTTTTTTGTTTTTTTGGAACCTTCGTATTTTGGTATTTGTAAGTAGCATATGATAATTCTTAGATTTGCCCCTCCGTCTAAACGTGTACCACATATTTACGAATATAAAACTTGTGAGTCCATTTTTAACCAAAAAAAGACTTGTGAGTCCATAGCAAAGATTCGACTATTTGAACATAACACCATAGCAAAGATTCGATTATTTGAACATAACATATTTCTTAGCTACAATAAAACACAAAATGTCTGTTACTTTTATGTGGGGGTGAAATTTCGTTTGAAAATAAAGCATATATGATTGTGTAAATATTAGATTAAAGAAAAACGAGACATGGTTTCAATCAAATTAATGTTTATTGCTAATGATTAAACCTTCATTAATTTACTTAAAAAAATAGCTATAGGGTTTCGTGCGTAGACAGTTGAGATTTGAGAACATTCCAAGGCAAAGGGCCAAAAAGGCATGATTCATGCGTGGACAAATTGGTACTTGGTGTACTACATCTTTTACTTATTCTTAGCTAATAATTTATCTCAGCATTAAAATAAGATCATATTAGTACTAACAGCGTTTTTACTTAGCAAAATTGTACGCATTCGGTATTCAATCAAATCCACAGTTCACGCGATGGTATCTTCGACAGTTACAATTACCCATACATATCTTCGACAACGTCAATCTATCTGAGTTTTAATAGGATAAAACAAACAAAAAGGGATAAATCTGCAACTGTTTTTCTGGTTACAAATATTTGGAATCAAGAGAATCTTATTGATCTTGTAGAGTTGACATTCCAGATTAGTCATAGACTCATAGGAAGTACAATTGACTTTTTGAATAACGAACACAAGTACAGTTGACTTATATTGAAAGAGCGGTACAGTAGTACAACCTACAGCAACCACTAGATTTATCCCTTATAAGATAATATGAAGTCGACATATTTTAATTTTGACATAGCTCAACCAATGGAAATGGTTATTGTTTATTTATGAGATAAATGCATTAAAAAACAGCTGAGACGTGTGTGCTGTATTGTACGAGAACACTTGATTTTTGGGGGAAAAAACAATCAAAAATAATAAACTAGCAAGACAAAAACAATTACAATCTACAAGGAGTGTGTGTGGCTTCAGAATCCCCAAACATTAAATCTGTTTAGAAACTTATAACCGTTTGAGGACCACAACTCCAAATCCAATGCCGAGAAAAGTTGCAACGGAGACTCCGAAAACGCCAGAGAGAATCCCGGGGACGACGAGAGAAGTCCATCCTTTTGCGGTGGCCATGGCACAAGCAGTGGTTGGGCCTCCAATGTTAGCGTTTGATGCAAGAAGCAGTAGCTTCATGTCCATACAGAATAGCTTTCCCAGAACCAAAGTCACCGCGAGATGAACCATTACTTGAATTGCAGCAAAGAGGAAGATGCTTGGGGCAGTGTTGATTACGTTCCATACGCTCCCTGTAGCTCCTAGAATCGTGAAAAACACCTGAACAAAAGAGATTCAAAAACGAAAAAAAAATGCGAAATGAGCTACTATATTGCAGCTAATGATACATCCCTAATTGGTTCTAATGGATAAAGTATAAAGAAAGATATACCTGCATGAGAACGAGAGAGATGGTTTCAGCAGAAGGCGCCAGAGAGTTGAAGAAACCAGGGAAAGAAGTTGCCAAGATGATTGTGATGGCTGTTACTGCAGGAAGCATGCCTCCTTGGATCTTTAATAGCTCCGTCATCGATATTGCAGCTTTACATATGAGGAAGGAAACTGATAATGCAATTGAAGTTGAAACCACTCTGTTCTTGTCCTCAGCTTTGTCATCCTTAGTCATGTCCGCATCTGCCAGAGGACCACACAGAACTTGAGTAGAAGTGTTTGTGTTTATATTTGGATGTAACCGCGGCCAGAGGTTGAAAATGATTCTGTAACAATGTCAAAACTCAAAAGTATTGAGAATCTTTATCAAAACATAGTTCGACAGGTGCATTTCTATTTGGATGCAAACACGGTTAGAAGATGAGAATGGTTATCTAACAATGTCAAAAGTATTGCGAATCTATTATCAAAACACAGTTTGATAGGCGCATTATAATGTATTATTCATTTAACTATATTTACCAATTTTCACTCAAATCAATTTGACAACCTCTCTAACCAAGTAGCTCTAGCTGGTCCAAATGTTAGCCACAGTCACTGATAAGATATTACTGGCCCCAAGTTCTTGATGAATGCTTTCACATGGCAACATACCTTACGGGGGAAAAAGTTATACAAGACAATATAAATTGTGGTGAAGACGAACTTTACCAGGGGAAGATGCTGAATTGGTCTCAGGGGGTATCTTTGAGGCCAACGCAAACAACACCATAAAGTGCGACGCACATATGACATTGTCCACAGCCACACCCGCTGCTATTACAGATGGAGAAATGCGCAGAGCTTCCGATATCGCAACAAAATTAAGGGCTGCAGAGGAAAAAACAAGAACCAACAAAGATTTGTTCTCTTTCCTCACGAGGATCCATCTCACAAAGTCGTGAGAAACATTTTACAGGCCAATAATTTAGTAAGATTCTCCTCTATTTTTCTCAATAAGCGAGAATGTCAGACTGTTGAAATCGAGTAAAGCTAGAACCTTTTTAACCGAGAAGCCCATCAACATGGGTACCTCTATGTGCTAACAAAGCCAAAGAAGCAATGAGGAGGCTCCAGACAACTTACATCCACCAATGTAGCTGCCCATAAGAGCAGCTGCTATTTTCCAGTTATCCGGACCAAGCGATCTCATCGGTACCAGCATAAATGCCACCGCGGTTCCCACAACCGTCGCAACTGCCACGAACCAACTATAGATTAAAAAGCCACTAACCACACCATCAATGACAATGTGGCTTCATAAATGAGCAGTCTTTTAACAACACTCTGATTTCGGGCAATCCTTGATTCTCAAAGACCTGACTATTTTTGGTCCTAAGCATGAATCCAAACTAAAATCCCAAGCCTAGAGCTCACATAGCCAACTTTAGCCACCACCACAACCAAAATCTTGGCTTTAAGCAAAGGCAGAATCTTACTCGATCCAATTAAGAAAGCAAGGAGCAGTGACCCAGTTGATCGGATGATACGACGGAGATCAGCTCTAAACAACAGCAATGGAATCGTATGCGGCAAGAGGAATTCCATGAAGAAGGAATACGACGGCGTTTCGAACGGTATGAGCCCTAAGTTGCTCGCGGCGAGCCCAAGCAACGTGCTGGTCAACGCCCCACTCACCATACTCCCAATCTTCGTCTTCTCCGACCTAAAGAAGCCGGTAATTTCAACTGAAGCAGTAATACAAAATCTCTGAAACCCGAGAACTTGAAGTCACAGTTGAGCTGATTACCAGACACCGAAAGCGCCGGCGGCGAAGAGAGCGGCCCATTGAGCCCAGTGATCGTCGGGAGAAATCAGAGGGAATCGCAGTTGAGAGGAGACCTTCACACGCCGTGATGAAACATTACGCGGTGGAGGAGAAAGGGAAGGGAGCGTTCCCGGCGGTTTGTTTCGGCGGATGGGAATCGACGATAAGCCGTGGCGGGAAGGAGACACGTGGTGCTTTGATAATGCGGGTGACAGTGGATTTGGTGACACCACTGTCAATACAAGTGCCATAGATGGAAGCAACGCACTTGCATACAAAAAGTTTAGGAGTCCATTTATATATAATTTTGTTCCTGGACCTATGGATCGGGTTCAGTGGCCCATTTGAGCCCACCAAAAGAGGAAGGTGAGAGCTATGTATATTTCAGGCTTTTCAGCTATTTATCTCGATGCAAATGCTCTATCCGAATACAAATACTCAAATATTGTTCGTTTAAATATTTTATAATCAGTATTCAAATGTTGCATTTGAAAATAAAATCTAAAATATTGTATAAAATAAATCAAGAATTATAAAATAACTCAACATGTGTAAAATAAGTCAACAGCTGTAAAATAAGTCAATATGTGTAAAATAAGTCGAGAATTGTAAAATAAGTCGATAGTTGTAAAGTAAGTCAACATGTGTAAAATAAGTCAACAGTTGTAAAATAAATCAACAATTTTAAAATAAGTCAACAATTGTAAAATAAGTCAACAGTTGTGTAAAATAAGTCAACAGTTATAAAATAAGTCAACGGTTGTAAAATAAGTCAACAGTTGTAAAATAAATGAACATTTGTAAAATAAATCAACAGTTGTAAAATTAATCAACAGTTGTAAAATAAGTCAACAGTTGTAAAATAAGTCGAGAATTGTAAAATAAGTCGATAGTTGTAAAATAAGTCAACATGTGTAAAATAAGTCAAGAGTTATGTAAAATAAGTCAACAGTTGTAAAATAAGTCAATAGTTGTAAAATAAGTCAACGGTTGTGTAAAATAAGTCAACAGTTGTAATAAGTCAACAATTGTAAAATAAGTCAACAGTTGTAAAATAAGTCAATAGTTGTAAAATAAGTGAACATGTGTAAAATAAATCGAGAATTGTAAAATAATTCAACAAGTGTAAAATAAGTCAACAATTATGTAGAATAAGCAACGGTTGTGTAAAATAAGTCAACACTTGTGAAATAAGTCAACAGTTGTAAAATAAGTCAACCGATATAAAATAAGTCAACAGTTGAAAAATAAGTCAATGGTTGTAAAATAAGTCAACAGTTGTAAAATTAATCAACAGTTGTAAAATAAGTCGAGAATTATAAAATAAGTCGATAGTTATAAAATAAGTCAACAAGTGTAAAATAAGTTAACAATTATGTAGAATAAGTCAACGGTTGTGTAAAATAAATCAACAGTTGTAAAATAAGTCAATAGTTGTAAAATAAGTCAACGGTTGTAAAATAAATCAACAGTTGTAAAATAAGTCAACAGTTGTAAAATAAATTAACAGTTGTAAAATAATTTGAATGTTGTAAAATAAATCGACAAAATCACATTTTTTCATAAAAACCGTAAAATCGCGACAAAACCGCAAAATTACGTTTTTCCGTAAAACCATAAAATTATGTTTCTCGCCAAATTGTAAAATTACGTTTTTCTGCCAAAACTGTAAAATCACGTTTTTTTTGTCAAAACCGCAAAATCACGTTTTTCGCAAAACCATAAAATTACGTTTTCCAGCAAAATAGTCAAATCACGTTTTTCCGCAAAACCATAAAATTACTTTTTCCCGCCAAAACTGCAAAATTACGTTTTCCCCCAAAACTGCAAAATTACGTTTTTCCCCCAAAACTGCAAAGTCGCGTTTTTCCGACAAAACCATAAAATTACGTTTTCCCGCCGAAACAGCAAAAATTACGTTTTTTCTCCAAAACTGTAAAATCACGTTTTTTCAACAAAACCACAAAGTCGCATTTTCATGATAAAATCGCAAAATCACATTTTTCTCCAAAACCATAAAATTGTGTTTTCTGCCAAAATCCCAAAATCACGTTTTCCTGCAAAACAATAAAATTGCGTTTCCGTCAAAATCAGAAAATCATGTTTTTCCGCATAATCGTTTTTTCCGCCAAAACCGGAAAATCACGTTTTCCGCATAATTGTGTAAAATAAGTCAACAGTTTTGTAAAATAAATCAACAAATGTAAAAAAGTCATTAGTTGTAAAATAAATTGATAGTTGTAAAATAAGTCAACGGTTGTGTAAAATAAGTCAACATATGTAAAATAAGTTAATAGTTATAAAATAAGTCAATGGTTGTAAAATAAGTTAACAGTTGTGTAAAATAAGTAAACATGTGTAAAATAAGTCAACAATTATATAATAAATGAACAGTTTTAAAATAAGTTGAAACTTGTAAAATAAGTCAACAGTTTTTTTATTTCATGCTTCGGTTATAATGTGAAAACAAATAATGTTAATACTACTAATTTCCTTAAAAAGTGATACTTATCGAAGTTACTAACACTAAACTCTAAAACTAGTTTCTTTAGCTGAATATCATCTCAAAATTTAGAAAAATACCAAGAAAGAGTTTTGGGCTCGTGAATGACAATCCTTACAAGATTGAAATATGGGGGTCTACGTCAATAACATCCAAACAATGACCCAATAGCACTCCTAATGATCTCAGTTGCTTTGACAATGACATAAACAACGAATTAGACATACAAAAAAACAAATAAAAGATTGGTATTAGCATAACAAAACAAAGACATAAACATAATAAACCAGAACTAAGATGGAGACATAACAGAACATAGAAAAACAGAGAAAAAAATAAAACAAAAACAAAGACTATACGATTATTTTCGATTTGAATTCTGTTTTTAGTGCTCTCTTGTAATTTTGTCATATAATTGGAAGAAATATGGATGCTCATATTACTTCATTTTTGCAGTAATATGTTATATGTTGCAGTCATATTACTGTAAATATGTTATATGTTGCAGTCTAAACTTGTCGACCACATGATCAAATCCGCCATGTTCCGTCACCAGTCCGTATTAAGCTAATCTGCAAAATCTACTATTATTGATCTAAAAATATGTTGGTAGTAGATTCAAAACAAAAGTAGATTATGCTCAANTTTTTTTTTCTGTTTGGGGTTATTTGCTTTGTATTGTCGAATGAATCGTATATTTCTTCTTCTCTGCAGTATTCTGAACAAGATGACTTCTGAGAAATATGATCTTCTAAAAGGTCAATTAATTGACTCTGGCATCACCTTTCCAGATATCCTAAAGGTATGCCCAAATCCCGTGTGCATTGGCTTGTTTGTAGTTCTCTCTTCATTGCATGATTTGTTCTTATCTCTTACGGGTAACCATTAACTCATTCATTCTCTAGTTTTTAGTTTACAAACTCATTGATCAGTAATTAAGAGACTCACCAAATTTAAAATATACTTTTTTATTCTTAAAAACCCCATTAAGAATTCTACCAATGGAAGTGCAAAAAATTAAAATCTATTACTAAGATTCTTAAAATAGGATGATAGAAAATTTATATTAAAAAATTGGTAAAAAACCCCATTAAGGTTCTACCAATGGAGATGGTCTGAGAGTTATATTTCAGACTTTTCCGGTCGTGTACGTTTTTCCATCCATATTCCAATGCATCTACCTGCAAATGTTCATTTAAACATTTTAGAATCACTATCTCAATATTGTATTTGAAGGCAAAATCTAAAAAATATATGCTAAAAAATTATAGTTTGGATGCAAATTTTATATCTCAAAAACAAAAAAACTAAATTAATTTTAAAATAGAGTTTGTTTATTATTCTTATTACATATTAATATTTTATATTTATTTTTAAAATATTATTTTTTTGTAAAATTGTAATTTTCCATTAAAACTGGAAAATCGTGTTTTCCGTCAAAACTGCAATCGGGTTTTTCTGTCAAATCCAAAAATAGTGCTTTTACACAAAACCGAAAATCACGTTTTCCGTCCAAAACCGTAAAATCACGTTTTTTGCCAAAACCATAAAATCGCATTTTCCCGCCAAAACCGTAAAATCGCGTTTTTCCGCCAAAATTGTAAAATCGCGATGACTTATTCTATATAACTCTTGACTTATTTTACACATGTTAACTTATTTTATAACTGTTGACTTAATTTACAACTAGTGGCTTATTTTACAACCGTTGACTTATTTTACAACTGTTAACTTATTTTACAACTGTTGACTTATTTTACAACCGTTGATTTATTTTACTACCATTGACTTATTTTATAATCGTTGACTTATTTTACAACCGTTGACTTATTTTAAAACCGTTGACTTATTTTACAATCGTTGACTTATTTTACAACTATTGACTTATTTTACAACTATTTACATATTTTACACAACCGTTGACTTATTCTACATAACCCTTGACTTATTTTACAACTATCGACTTATTTAACAATTTTCGACTTATTTTACACATGTTGACTTATTTTACAATAGTTCATTTATTATACAATTGTTGACTTATTTTACATATGTTTACTTATTTTATACAACTGTTGACTTATTTTACAAGTGTTGATTTCTTTTACAACTGTTGACTTATTTTACACATATTAACTTATTTTACACAACCGTTGACTTATTTTACACATGTTTACTTATTTTCCAACTATCAATTTATTTTACAACTAATGACTTTTTATTGTTTGTTTGTCAACAACTAATGACTTTTTACATTTGTTGATTTATTTGACACAACCGTTGACTTATTTCACACAAGTTGACATATTTTACACAATTATGTGGGAAAACGTGATTTTAGGGTTTTTGCGGAAAAACATGATTACTCGGGAAAACATGATTTTCTAATTTTGGCGGAAACACAATTTTATGATTTTGCGGAAAAACGTGATTTTGGGAATTTGGCAGAAAACACAATTTTAAAATTTTGCGGAAAAACATGATTTTGTGGTTTTGTCGTAAAACCCCGATTTTGCGGGTTTGGTGAAAACGTGAATTTACAGTTTTGGCGGAAAACGTAATTTTGCAGTTATGGCGGAAAACGTAATTTTGCAGTTTTGGCGGAAAAACGTAATTTTATGGTTTTGCGGAAAAACATGATTTTGCGATTTTGCGATTTTTGGGGAAAACACAATTTTATGGTTTTGCGCGATAACGTGATTTTGCGGTTTTGTCGGCAAAATGCGATTTTGCGGTTTTGGTGAAAAATGTCATTTTGGCGGAAAAAAGTAATTTTAGGGTTTTGTGCAAAAATGTGATTTCGCAATTTTTGGGGGAAACACAATTTTATGGTTTTGCGGAAAAACATGATTTGCGGTTTTGTCTGGAAAAACACGATTTTGCAGTTTTTGCGGAAAAACTTAATTTTGCAGTTTTGACAGAAAAACATAAATTTACATTATTGGCCAGAAAACACGATTTTACGGTTTTGGCGAAAAACGCAATTTTACGGTTTGGGGAGGAAAACATGATTTTGCGGTTTTGTGGAAAAACACAATTTTCGAATTTGACAGAATACGCGATTTAACAGTTTTGACGCGAAAACCCTATTTTTAAGTTTTGATGGAAAACTACAATTTTTACAAAAAATGATATTTTAATAATAAATATAAATATTAATATGTAATAAGAATAATAAACAAAACTTTAGTTAGGTTTCTATTATAATGGTATTTTAGTCATTTAATTTTGAGATGCAAAATTTGCATTCAAACTCTACTTTTTTCCGCGAACACAATTTTGCAGTTTTGGCGGAAAACGTAATTTTGCTGTTTTGGTGGGAAAACGTAAATTTACAGTTTTGGAGAGAAAACGCGATTTTACGTTTTTGGCAAAAAAACGCGATTTTACGGTTTTAGATGGAAAACGTGATTTTGTTTTTTTGATGGAATAACGCGATTTTCAAGTTTTGATGGAAAACTGGTGTTGATGGAAAACTACGGTTGTAAAATAAGTTAACAGTTGTAAAATAAGTCAACGGTTGTGTAAAATAAGTCAACATGTGTAAAATAATTCAAGAGTTATGTAGAATAAGTCAACGGTTGTGTAAAAGAAGTCAATAGTTCTAAAATAAATCAACAATTGTAAAATAAGTTAATAATTGTAAAATAAATCAACGGTTATAAAATAAGTCAACAGCTGTAAAATAAGTCAACATATGTAAAATAAGTTAACACTTGTAAAATTAGTCAACAGTTGTAAAAATAAATAAATGTTAAAATAAGTCAAGAGTTATGTAGAATAAGTCAACGGTTGTATAAAATATGTCAACAATTGTAAAATAAGTCAACAGTTATAAAATAATTCAGAAGTTATAAAATAAGTTAACGTTTGTGTAAAATAAGTGAACATATGTAAAATAAGTTAAGAGTTATGTAGAATAAGTCAAAGATTGTGTAAAATAAGTCAATTGTTGTTTAAAATAAGTCAACATTTGTAAAGTAAGTTAAGTGTTGTAAATTAAGTCAACGATTGTGTAAAATAAGTCAATAGTTGTAAAATAAGTCAACGGTTATAAAATAAGTTAACGGTTGTAAAATAAGTCAAAGGTTGTAAAATAAGTCAACAGTTATAAAATAAGTCAACATGTGTAAAATATGTCGAGAATTGTAAAATAAGTCGATAGTTGTAAAATAAGTCAACATGTGTAAAATAAGTCAAGAGTTATGCAAAATAAGTCAACATTTGTAAAATAATTCAGAAGTTATAAAATAAGTCAAAAGTTGTGTAAAATAAGTCTACAATTATATAGAATAAGTCAACGGTTGTAAATAAGTCAACAGTTGTAAAATAATTCAATGGTTGTAAAATAAGTCAAAGGTTGTAAAGTAAGTCAACAATTGTAAAATAAGTCAACAATTATTGACCAAAACCTCAAAATCGCGTTTTTCCGACAAACCCGCAAAATCATGTTTTCCGCAAAATCATAAAATTATGTTTCCCGCCAAAACTGCAAAATTACGTTTTTCCGCCAAAACTACAAAATCACGTTTTTTCGCAAAAACCGCAAAATAACGTTTTCCTGAAAACCATGAATTATGTTTTCCGCCAAAATCGCCAAATCACTTTTTCCCGCAAAATCATAAAATTACATTTTCCTGCAAAAAACTGCAAAATTACGTTTTTCCCCTAAACTGCAAAATTACGTTTTTCGCCAAAACCGTAAAATCACGCTTTCACACAAAACCATAAAATTGGGTTTTTCTCCAAAATCGCAAAATCACGTTTTCTCGCAAAACCATAAAATTGTGTTTTCCGACAAAATCGCAAAATCAGGTTTTCTAGCATAATCGTGTTTTTCCGATAAAACCGCAAAATCACGTTTTTCTGCCAAAACTTCAAAATCGTTTTTTCCGTCAAAACAGCAAAATCGCATTTTCTTATTAAAACCACAAACCGCATTTTCCTGACAAAACCATTAAACCGTTTTTTTCCCACGAAAAATTATAAAACCCCAAAACTGTGTTTTTCTTTAATTTTTTGCTAAAATTTAGATTAAAAATTATTTAAATATGTTAATTATTTAATTTCAAATGGAATTTTAAATATATTTATGTAAGTGTGATTGCCATTAATTACTTTTCAAACAAAATGATGTTCTTTTAGTCTTTTTCAATTAGTTGCATATGGATCAAACTAGCTTTCAAATGCAATATGTGGATGTAAAAGTCAGAATAAAAAACAAACAATATTTAAATGCAGCATTCAGATGCAGGATTCAATATAGTATTCAGATTTAGCATCCAACAACTACAAAAACGAACAGGGGCAAAGTCATTACAATGGTTCTACTATTGGTTTTGTTGTTTCGTGATGACCATTCTTTTTTATGATCTTGTTTTTTTATTTCATGCTTCGGTTATAAAGTGAAAACAAACAATGTTAATACTACTAATTTCCCTAAAAAGTGATACTTATCGAAGTTACTAACACTAAACTCTAAAACTAGTTTCTTTAGCTGATTATCATCTCAAATTTTAGAAAAAATACCGAGAAAGAGTTTTCGGCTCGTGAATGACAATCCTTACAAGATTGAAATATGGGGGTCTACGTCAATAACATCCAAACAATGACCCAATAGCACTCCTAATGATCTCAGTTGCTTTGACAATGACATAAACAACGAATTAGACATACAAAAAAAAACAAAAAAAAGATTGGTATTAGCATAACAAAACAAAGACATAAACATAATAAACCAGAACTAAGATGGAGATATAACAGAACATATAAAAACAGAGAAAAAAACAAAACAAAAACAAAGACTATACGATTATTTTCGATTTGAATTCTGTTTTTAGTGCTCTCTTGTAATTTTGTCATATAATTTGAAGAAAGATGGATGCTCATATTACTTCATTTTTTTAAATATGTTATATGTTGCAGTCTAAACTTGCGGACCACATGATCAAATCCGCCATGTTCCGTCGCCGGTCCGTATTAAGCTAATCTGCAAAATCTACTATTATTGATCTAAAAATATGTTGGTAGTAGATTCAAAACAAAAGTAGATTATGCTCAAAAGAGTTTTATTAAAATAAAAAAAACAAAGATGAGATTAAAATAGCTTATTAGAACTTTATTTATATATACAAGAAAGTAAAGAAAAAGAAAGCTTAAATTAAGAACACCAAACTAATTTTATTTATTTATTGATATATATGATAAGATGATGAAGGAGAGTTGTTTTGTGTCAACTTCCAAAATTACAATGAAAATTCTCATTAGAGACCCCTAAACACATGGGTTTTATGAAATCAGTTTTATCTTCATTGCCTTGAATCTGCTTACAGAATATACAGTCACAATTTTTCTTATGACAAAACATTTTACATCTAATCTGTGAATTTCAAATCTACATTGGCATCCCCACTAATAGCGTATAAGAATGATTAGTTTTTTTTTTGTCGTCTAAAAGAATGATTAAGTAAAGTTTTCTTCTTTACCAAACCAGTAAAATCAATAATTTGAAAAACAAAACTTTTGATAATGATTGCCACCGATAATTAACAAAAGCAAGTTAAGCTAGTTTTGGTTTCCCATTGTGGTTGACGAAAATCGCTGCCTAAATGATTGCAACACTCTCTTTCACTGTCCTCAGTGGAAAATACGAAATGAATACAGAGAAACGCCAGCGAAGACGCACTTTCTAGTTTCTCCATTTTATTTTCCCAATCTTTTTCTCTTCTCTTCTCCTTAACATCAGCAAAACTTTCTCAAATCCTCCCCAAAGCTGCTTCCAATGGCGTTTCCCATAAATCTAATCCTTACCCTCCTCTCTTTCTCCTTTTTTCAACTCTTTTTCGCTGCTTTCACTCCAACTGATAACTACCTCCTTAATTGCGGCGCTAATACCAACGCGTCTTTCTTCTCCACCCGCTCCTTTCCCGGCGACTCCTCGCCGCCTGGTTCGGGTTTTCTCTCCGCCGATCGATCCGTCTCGCTTTCCGACCCGAACCCTCCTCCGGATTCACCGGTTTTATACCACACGGCTCGTGTCTTCCCCGGCGGATCATCTTCATCTCCCGCCTTTAAATTCCGCGTCACAAGCAAAGGCACTCACTTCATCCGTCTCCATTTCGCGCCTTTTAAAGCTCCAGGCTTTAACTTAGTGTCGGCGAAATTCGGCGTTTTGGTTAATGGGTTCTCCGTGATGAACAGTTTCGGTACTTATTCCGTCGTCGTCAAAGAATTCATACTGAATATCGATGACCTTGTTCTGGAGATTTCGTTTATCCCCTCTAAATCATCTGGATTTGGGTTCGTCAACGCGATAGAAGTGTTCTCGGCACCTAACGATTTCATAATCGATCATGGCACTAAGCTCGTAATCCCTAACTCTGCTCAAATCTTCAGTAACTTGTCATCTCAAGTTCTTGAGACTGTTCACAGAATCAACGTCGGTGGTTTGAAATTGACTCCGTTTAACGATACTTTGTGGAGGACTTGGCTCGTTGATGACAACTATCTTCTTCTTAAAGGAGCTGCGAAACGTGCTTGGATCACTAATCCTCCGAATTATCAAAAAGGTGGAGCGACGAGAGAGATTGCTCCGGATAATGTATATATGACTGCACAAGAGATGAATCGAGATAATCAGGAGCTGGCGGCGAGGTTTAACATCAGCTGGGGATTCCCCGTTGGAGGATCGAAACGAGTTCTTCATTTGGTTCGTTTGCATTTCTGCGATATCGTTAGTCCATCGCTTAATCAGCTCTATTTCAATGTCTTTATCAACGGTTTTCTTGCCTATAAAGATGTTGATCTCTCCACGCTTAACTTCCATGTGCTTGCGTCTCCGTTATACATTGATTTTGTTGCTGAATCTTATCATGATGGAATGTTGAGGGTAAGTGTTGGACCGTCTGATCTCAGCAATCCTTCGAGAGCTAATGCTTTATTGAATGGAGTGGAGATCATGAGTATTCTAAATCCTGTGAGTTCCAAAGTGGGAGCTGGAAAGAAGAACGTTATCTGGATTGTGGTTGCCTCGGTATTGGGAAGTCTTGTGTTCTTGTCCCTGCTCGTCTTGTGCGGTTTGTGCTTGTGCAGGCGCAAGAGCAACAAAACGAAGAGTTCAGAGAGCACTGGATGGACACCTTTGAGGAGGTTCAGAGGCAGTTCTATCAGTAGAACAACTGAAGGAACTGTTAGTTCTAATGGCTATCAAACTCTGAGAATCTCTTTCGCGGAGATACATTCCGGAACTAATAACTTTGACTGAAGCTTAGTAATCGGAGTGGGCGGATTTGGGATGGTCTTTAAAGGGTCTCTTAATGACAACACTAAAGTAGCTGTGAAGAGAGGCGTGCCTGGTTCAAGACAGGGCTTACCGGAGTTTCTCTCTGAGATAACCATCCTCTCTAAGATCCGTCATCGCCATCTCGTTTCGCTTGTTGGATATTGCGAAGAACAATCTGAAATGATTCTGGTTTACGAGTACATGGATAAAGGGCCACTCAATAGTCACTTTTACGGATCAGCCAACCCGCCTTTGTCTTGGAAACAACGGCTTGAGGTCTGCATTGGTGCAGCAAGAGGCCTTCATTACCTTCACACCGGCTCTTCGCAAGGAATCATCCACCGGGATATAAATTCCACCAATATCTTGCTAGATAACAACTACGTAGCTAAAGTTGCAGACTTTGGACTCTCTAGATCAGGTCCTTGTCTTGATGAGACTCATGTGAGCACAGGCGTAAAAGGAAGCTTCGGGTATCTTGATCCTGAATACTTCAGGAGACAACAGCTCACGGATAAATCCGATGTGTATTCGTTCGGAGTTGTTCTGTTCGAAGTTCTTTGCGCTAGACCCGCTGTTGATCCGTTGCTTGTGCGGGAGCAAGTGAATTTAGCGGAATGGGCTATTGACTGGCAAAAGAAAGGTATGCTCGATCAGATTGTTGATCCGAATATCGCGGATCAGATCAAACCGTGCTCGTTGAAGAAATTTGCCGAAACCGCAGAGAAATGCTGTGCGGATTACGGCGTGGATAGACCGACGATAGGCGATGTTCTGTGGAATTTGGAGCATGTGCTCCAGCTTCAGGAATCCGGACCATTTGACGCGCCTGAAGTAGTTCATGGAGGCGTTAACGGCTCGGGAACAGCTCGACAAGTTCCGTCCAGTGGCTCGGACACAGAGAGGGACAATGGAGATGGAACTTCAGGTATAATCAATAGTAGCCAAGTCTTCTCTCAGCTGATGACCAACGCTGGCAGATGAAACTCATTGCTATATAGAGTGTTCATAGACTATATACATTAACCGGGAAACCAAAATGGTGGACCAGTATCTCAGATTCGGTTTGTGTGTTGGTATATTTTGATTTTGTTGTATTCTTTGTAACTTGGTAGAGTTTTGTGTAACTTTTGTAATACGGATGAATCATAAACCGGTAAAACCAACACATTTTTTGCGTGTTGTTTGGTTAAATCTTAAACCGGTATGATACGGTAGAGAAATACAATAACCCGGAATCTCAAAAGTTGTTGATAAACGGTAAACCCTCTTAAGCCACAACGCGCAGAAAACACTCCGTCTCTCTGGAGACAGCCGAAGATCACACTCTATCAATGGCGTCTCTGCGAGTTTTCTCCACGAATCATCAGTCTCCGCTTATTCCATCATCGCTCTCCTCGAAACCCTTAATATCCTTACCACGATTCGTCAGAAGCCCTAGCAGACAGAGTCCAATTCGATCCGTTCTTCAGTTTAATCGCAAACCGGAGCTCGCCGGAGAAACGCCGCGTATCGTTGTCATCACCTCCGGAAAAGGCGGTGTTGGAAAGACGACAACCACCGCAAATGTCGGTCTCTCTCTCGCTCGTTACGGCTTCTCAGTCGTCGCCATTGACGCGGACCTCGGCCTCCGTAACCTCGATCTACTCCTGGGGCTAGAGAACCGAGTCAATTACACCGTCGTTGAGGTCCTGAACGGAGACTGCCGTCTCGACCAGGCTCTGGTTCGCGATAAGCGTTGGTCGAATTTCGAATTGCTATGTATCTCGAAACCTAGATCGAAACTTCCAATGGGATTCGGTGGAAAAGCACTGGAATGGCTTGTTGATGCCCTAAAAACCAGACCAGAAGGTTCTCCGGATTTCATCATCATCGATTGCCCTGCAGGAATCGACGCCGGGTTCATAACCGCCATTACTCCGGCAAACGAAGCAGTCCTGGTAACAACACCGGACATTACAGCGCTCAGTGACGCCGATAGAGTCACGGGTTTGCTCGAATGCGACGGAATCAGAGATATAAAGATGATTGTGAACCGGGTGAGGACTGATATGATCAGTGGAGAGGATATGATGTCGGTGTTAGATGTGCAGGAGATGTTGGGTTTGTCGTTGCTTGGAGTGATTCCTGAAGATTCCGAGGTTATCAGAAGCACAAATCGAGGGTTTCCACTTGTTCTGAACAAGCCTCCAACGCTTGCGGGATTGGCATTTGAGCAGGCAGCTTGGAGACTCGTGGAGCAAGATAGCATGAAGGCTGTTATGGTGGAGGAAGAGCCTAAGAAACGCGGCTTCTTCTCTTTCTTTGGCGGCTGAATGGGTATACAAACCGAATGGAACCGAACTGAACTGAACTGAACTGAACTGAACTTCCTCGGGTATGTATGCATCAAAATCTTTTGTACAGGAACTAGATTTTTGAAGATTTTGTCTCTTTTCTTTCAGAATTTTAGATTCGTTCCTAGGACGTATGGAGTTCTACTGGTAGTCTGTTGCTGAGTTCAAGCTTTGATTCTATGCCTTTTGTTTCTTGAGGTTCTTGAAATTCTGTTTCTGTATCTGTTTTATGTAAAATTGAGATTTTTCAATATATCTCGAGTTCTTATGTCACATGGGTTTTTGGAACTTCAATAGCGTAGCTTATCTGATCTGAAACCTTTTCCCAGTATACTAATGCATTAGCTCATTGGCTTGAGTATCTATTAAGTTCTTGAAATTGAAATGCTTTTGCAAAACTGAACCTCTTAGCCGACTTAGCTGATCTGACTAGAACCAAGATGACTGCACTTCTTCAATAGTGTTACATCTTCCTTGAAGAAACTACACTATACATGATGAATCTGTTGATTCGTCGAGGATCAGATCCTTTTGTTGAACATCTAGTCCTACACTGCTTGTTGGTTGTTGTCTTGTTAAGTTTCCATAGAGTTTTATCAGTTCGAACTGAACCAAACTGAATAGAAACTTTTGCCGATCATACTTTCTGATCTAATGATAACCCCTCAAAACTTTTTAATTATTGGAACAAAACAAATTTACATACAGTATTCTGATAACCGCGTAAGAGTTCCAGTTTAAGAGATATCGGTTTCGCTTGGATAGGTTCGTCATTGTAGACATCCCTACCATTTGCTTACTACTAACTAATTTACACATGCTCATTAGAACCATAGCAACCAGCAGTTACGTTACTAGGTTCCTCACTTGAGTCAGAGACACTGACAACAGATCAAAACCAAAACTTGGATATTACGACTCTTATACCAGGGGTTATGATAACTGTTTAAATTTTTTTGATTATGCTGATTCACTCTCTCCAGCTTTGCCATTGGCAGCTTCTAGATCATTACTCTGACTGCTGTCGGAGTCAGTGAATTTCAAGTAATTCTCGATGTTATCAGAGCTTGCGTTTCTGAGTTGGTCGAGCCACCGGTGGTGGCTACCCTGTTTGGTTTTCGGGCGGTTACTGATGGCTATGGCGTTGTCATTGGGAAAAAGATCGCGGAGGACAAAGGCGTGGATGATGGTGGTCACGAGCAGTGCGAACACGACTAGTGTTGCAATGGCACAGAGGATAACGCACATGACTTGAGTCATAGTGTTCCTCACCACTGTTGCGTACCTGATGGTTGCAATTGCAGCTCCGGTCATCGGAAATGTGTACGCCCACCAAGACAGCGAAAATCTATTAAAACCGATGGGAGATTGTTAAGCTAGTGGATAAGTAAAAATAAATATTAACAGAAAAACTCAAAACTGATTTTTTTTTTTGATATTCGGATTGAACAGTAGTAAAGAAAAATAAAATAGATATCTTAAACTTACTTGATTCCGCGGAAGAAATTAATCCGAACAACCTATAAATCAAAGAGAGGGAAGATTTGTATCAGTGAATACTTTTCTGTGGTAAGGAAACACGTAGGAGGTAAAATTATATGTGAAACGTACCAAAGAGAAATAGAGGAACATGGCGATAAAGTAGCAAACTTTGGAGCCATAATCGAAGGAGCCAGTGATCCTAGCCCAAGCCATGGAAGCAACACTTGGAGCCGCGACGAAAAGGAAGAAGACAGGGTGAAGATCTTTAGGCAAAGTCTCGTTGGTCGGTAATCTTTGGTAGAGAGTCACGAACAGAACCAAGTAATGAGCCATCCCAACGGCGTAGAAGAATATTGGACCTTCTTTAAGGCCCATGGAAGCGCCAAGCAACGCCCCCACAAAGTTCCCGACGACCGAGAGATGGTTCGTCGGGTTGGCGACTCGGGAGAGCCGGCGTTGACCACCGGACATCCACTGACCGTAGATCTTAAGCTCGAGACAGATGAAAGGAAACATGAGGAGGTACCAAAGGAAATGTGGCAAGTCTGTAACTATGGAAGGTGGGACACCGAGGGCCAAGAAGAGTAAGGAAATGAAAGGAGCGAAGAAGAAGTTGATTCTGATTGGATGGTAGTATTCGCGTCGAACGGCTTCGAAGTAGAGGATGATTTTGAGGAGGTAGATGGCGGCAATGGTGAGGATTAGAGCGACTGAGATGAACCAGAGACCCTGGTTGATCCAGAGGGGAACGTGGAGGAACTTGGTTGGCTCCGCGGTGGCTAGAGTTTTCCACATTATGGCTTGGCTGCTCACTCCGAGGCACATACCGAAGGTGGAGATCGGATAACGGAGAAGAAACGGCCACGTTTGTTCACTTGGTAGAACGATCTCTTCTTGAGGCTGCAACGTTAGGGAAAATATAAGAGAATTAAAAAACATGTCACTGCTAAATACAATTAATTCTGATTCGTAATTTGTTGAATGACAAAATGATTCCACATGTTTCATTTTATTAATGAGAGAGTTTGGTATTTTTTCTGGCAAAAAAAGAAAGTTTGATATTTTTTGGCATTTTGCCCTAATATATATATACACACAAGATTAATATAACAAATATTAAGTTAAGCCTTTATTCGCTTAACGTTTCCACTTTTCCGTTATCTTCGTAGAATTATATGAGGCATAATGCTTGATTAATTATTGAAACTAAATCATATTAATTCAAATGTAATATAAATAAATGTAGGAACGTACCCGGAGTGTCTCCAATTCAGGACCTTCTAAGGCAGCATAGTAACGGTCCACAGGCATGGCTTCATTGTGATTCACATCTTCTTTATCCCGGTTTGGTATCTCCGGTTCAATAGAAGTTGGTTTTCTTGTGAATTGTCTCTCGAGTTTCCCCGACCAAGTCTTGAACGAGTTGTACCTGTGATCCTTAAGCTTATGCATCGCCGGTATTTGATTTTGAAGATGATCGCTCTGATGATTTTGCTGATGATGATGACGGTTATCACTATGGTGAAGACGATCATTATCATCGTTGCCGGATTCTATGTAGAGAGATGAGACTTTTTTCATCGGCTGAGAGAGGAACTTGACGGATTTGCCAGTGGACCCACCGTTGTTGTTGCTGTCGGAAGACGAAGTTGTCGGATCGGAGATCATGAGAACATTTGGTGAAGTTGGCATTGAAAGTGATGGTTTTTTTTGATGATTGATCATCGCCCATGGTGTAGTCTCTTTGAGATCTTCATAGTTGTTGTGATGAGCTTCCATTGTTTCTCTTGATGATCTTGATGCTTCTTGACCATTCTATCCATATATATGCAAGATCATTTTACTCGGATTTAGTTATATAATTATTTATATATAGATATAACCTAATTTTTGCGAGTGTGGAAGGCAATAAATAAAATAAATAATAATATATACCAAAGTTGTCGTCGAGGCATGAGAAGGATGAAAACGACTGATGGAGTGAGGAAGAGGACTATTCCCTTTGTAACTGTCAAAGCCAACCATTTCTTCCGTTGTTGATTTCCTCTGTAAAGTTGGGAGCTCCTCTTCCACTTGCGTCACACAATTTGATCTCTTCTCCATATATTATAGTTTTTAATTTCCCCTGTAACAAAAGAGTTAATTGATTATTGGTACATACAAGTTAGTTGACACCTATGAGAGTCAAGTTTAATTTTGTTATTTTTTTTTTCAATCTATAAAAAAAAAACAAAAATAATCTTCTGACTTGACTTCTATCATTGATTCATTCATTAAGATAAATGATTAATATTGATATGCACAAGCACAACCCTTGAAGCCAATTCAATTGCATTTATAAAATTGAGATGGTTTTTGAAGAATATGCGAGGGAAAACAAAATTTACATTAGAGAATATTCCCAATAAATATATTGGCCAGGGAGAAGGACCTCTGGCGAGTTCTTCTTGATCCATTAGAATTATCACCTTTTTCTCTGTTATTCCTTTATTTATTCCCTATAACATATCTTTCTAACAACTTCTAGAAAATAGTTTTGGGTTTTACATTTTCTAAAATCACAAACTGATTAAAATAGAATCAGTTTTTCTATATAAACAAAAACATTATCTTTTTTTTTTTGTCAACAAACAAAAACATTATCTAACCCACTAAATCTATCTTACCTAAATTCTCCACCCATAAGGCTATAAACATTTACCTAAATATCATTATATTCAAAGGCTAGTGGTCTAGCCACTAAGCTAGTTTCTCAGCTGAAAATGGAATACGACACACTTACCCTCTACCGTGGGATACCAAAAAAAAAACCCACTGCTTTTTGCTAATCCAAAACAATTGCACTTAAAAACTATAAATATAAATATGGGCATTTGGGAGCCCTTGAAAATCTTCCTCAAATTAAACAGCAATAATAAAAAAGAGCAAAATTATAGAGTAGATCTAAGAGAAGAAATATCTAGCTACTGTTTTAATTTAAGTTTGTCTTTCAGAATTTTAAATTTGAATTTGGTAATTTCCAATTATTATTTGAGAAAACTTGTATTAATAAGTTTTTGTACTGATTTGTTACATGATTTTTCTTTTTCCTCTTACTGATTTGAGTTTTTGACGTCATAATCTAAGCTAAACCAATATAATTAAAAAAATGGAGGTTAAATCTCCAACTATTTCATATATATATATTTACTTGGTAAATAACCAAATTTTCTATACAAATTGGCCAAAAATGTGGTGGCAAAAGTGTAACTAAATGATGTGGTTTAAATGTACAACAGTGTTATCAGATGAAATAACATGATTTTTTTTATAAAAAAAACACACATAAAATTTATGTTATTAAGAAAAACACATACAATAATAATAATAAAAATCTATGAAAATAATCATACTTTTTGAAAAAAGGATATAAACTGGTTATTAGTTCATAATTTCTTAAAACATCGTAGTTTCAATAGTTTTGTTTTCCAGTATATATTCGACGAAGCTAACTAAATTGGTACAAAACAAAAATCCTGTAAACAACAGATATACAAAATATACATGCATTTTCAAAAAAAAGTAACGATAGATTTTAAATCAGTTGTGTGGTGAGCTAAGCTGAGCCAATCAACTCATCTGGTCCACTTCAAAGTTATGGTCCGGCCGGCCAACACGGCTTAAACTTATTTTTGCGCGTGTAACAGGTAATAAATCGCTGTGAAAACCGATTTCACCCTATAAAAAAACTCACTACATATACGAGTAAACCGGAAATTTGTCAAAAACCTATGTAAAAAACTGTAAATTTTTCATCGTGTTGGTTACAGCTAATCCGTTAAAAGTGATATCTATTGGCATTTTAAGGTTAAATTTCAGTTTTTGTTTTTGGAAGCATTATGGGTTTATGAAAGAAAAAACGATAGGAATAAAGGGATATATTAAAAAAAAATAGAAGAAAAACAAATTCAATTAATAATTTTAATTTACAGTTCGTAATAAGAACCATAAGTTGAGACTAAAGCAAATAACTAATCGCATATTGCCTATGCATTTCCGTAAGAAAGGATGAAACATTAAAACAAAGATCATCATGACTCAAAAACCCTAAAGATCATGGAATGGACTCTATCAAACAGCGAGCCAAAAAAAAAAAGAGAAAGAGAAATGAAATAAACACTAACCTGACGATTCTGAAATATTTTGCAGCCGCAGAGCTTTGTTAAATTATGTGTGAAAATCTGGGGAAAAAATACGAAAAAAAGAGAGGAAATGCTGCTGGGATTTAAAAATCTGTAGATCCTCTCTGTTTCGTCTAGAGATAAAAATGGTGTTTTTGTTGGAAGAGAAGCGATGACCAAGGAGAAAATTAAAAAAGCGAGTTGGTTTGGGCGAAAACAAAACACGTCTTTGTACTATATATATATATATATATATATAGATACCCGTTCACGTAAGTACAGTTACGGAAATCTATAGTGTATGTATTTGTTATATGTATAGCTGTAATTCAAAGTTTTCAACGTGGCCGTCGTCTTGTAGATTAATTAGCCATGATTCACGTCATTGACAATCTCAAGTACTTTTTCTTTATTTTTAGACGTATTTATTCAGTTTTTTTAAGCTTTGGTCCTAAAGTGGTGGACCACATTATACGAAATGGACAAAAACAAAAAAAAACCAACTTGGAAAATTTTCAAATAATTCTATGAAATTGAAGATGATATTTTATTTGAAAAACGCATAAAATGTTTTTTAAAAAGCCATGATAATTCTATGATTGCTATCTCAGAAGTAGACTTGGCAAATTAAAATACTCAGTTCTCTTTAATTCATTTTTATATACAAAACTGTTTTTTTTCAGAAATCAAGTACCATAATTGTTGGGGCTAAAATGATACATAATTTCTTAAGTAATGATATGGCGACACGTAACAAATATACGAGTAACCCAACAGGCGACACAACTATTATTTTTGTAAGCTGCACAAAGACGTAGGGAAGAGGAAGAAACCAAATTGGTTTACATACACACCCTTCACAAAGATTGTGTTGTTAGGTACAATATTGGGTTGACTGATTTGAAGTAGGATTTTAGCTGTCACCGAATTGTTTTTGTTATGTTTATATTTGTCCTGTTATATGTAGTTCATGTTTTTTAGTAAACAAATATAATATTTTTGGTTCCTTATCTACATGCGCTGTACATGAGTTTTTTAGAGCGAACAAAACTTAAGGTTTGACCATACATCAGATTGATAATGCCAAAGATAAACTTAATAAGTTACAATAATAATAAAAAGAAATCATTCACCGGCAAACGTTTTGTATATTGATAATTTAAGGTTTTCCTATTAAAATAATTTATCGTCTATATGCAGGTTAGTCTAATAGCTAGGTTAGTGTATATTATGAAACTGATCAAACCATTAATCGAAGCTTGATAATTTATTTGGTTGATCTAATGTTATATAACTCGGATATTTACGCCCATATGTTTGTTTAATACACGTAACTGCTTTAATTATTATCTCCTTCAATTTGTATGCTAATATAATCTTAATTATTTTCCTTAACACGTAGATGATCTATACATAGTTTTTTTTTTGTTTTTTTAACTTAGATCTATACATAGTTAAAGAGATAGCTAGAAAATATCTTTCTGTAATCGAACAAATAGCTTAATAATGGTTTAATTATTCAATAGTTTAAATAAAGAAAGTAATTGTACGGCTGTACGCCTGTACCCAATATTATATCATCGAGTATTGACTTCAAATGTAGGAAATTTGTCAGAGCATTAGATGAAAATGACTTGAACTATATCATACTAATTAAGTTGACCTTAAACATATTTGAATACGAATAAGATGGTTATGTTTCGAATTCTACATAATTTGTTGCATACTAGTAGCAGGTGAAATAACGAAACAGAAAAATCTATTTGTATAAGGTTTTTTTAAAAAAACTGTGGAAGTTTCAGACATTCGGTTTTTAATATTTTCTGGTATTTAAAATTATTATTTAAGTATTCCAATTTATTTTTAAAAATATTTCGTGTCAAAATGTTTGAATCTAAACACAATAAAACCAATCCTTTGTAGTAGTATTTAGCCACCACTCTTTTAATGTAAGGTTCTTGAAATTTTATTAAAGTATAGTATATATAATATAAAGGCAACACAAGAATACAAAGATTCGTGGTGTTTACGTTCATTATGAGAGAGGTATATATGTCTCCTTTGCGTCATTGTGAATTTCACTAATTAAAATTCTGAGAGTTTACAGTTTTTTTTCTTCTTCTTCTTTTTACTCTATAAAAATGAGAATGAAAACAAAAAAATAACAAGAAAAATTTAAAAAAGAAAACGAATTTTTAGTTTTTGATGGTTTTTTAAAATATATTTATTTTACGCTGAATCTTTTATTTCTGATTTTTAGCAGTGTCGATTTCTGTATATGGTTTTTTATGTCGTATTTTGATATAAAAATAAAATTTCTGGTGGGATGGATGATGCAAGCAGACAAAACAAGAGAAAGAGAAGGAGACAGAAAATTTATTCTACCTTCCTGCCAATTTGTAAACGAGTGAACGACAAAAATTGGGGGAAAATGATAAAAATATGGAGCTGTGATTTGATAGGCTTTGGACCCATATGACTTGATAAGTGCTGCTGTTTCTTTCAACTGTCAATTGCTTTTTAGAGTTTGGAGTCCTCCTTATCGTAAGTAAAGCTGGCATCTTTCTAGTTGCCGAAATCCCTCATGCAACCTAAAATTCTATAAGATAATAATAGTTGCCTGATAAATATAATTTCAAAAAATCTAAAATGGTACAAATTATGATAAATGTTTACAGTATAAAACAGTAATTATGGAGGAGAGAAATGCAGAAATGACAAATTAAAAATGAAAAAAATTGAAAAAAGCAAACATTTTACTCTATATATCACATCACCATCTGGATTCGATTTGATTTCAATCGTAGTAAGTAAACTAGGATTCAGTTTGATAAAAAAAAAATAATAAGTTTCAAGTTGTGCATATTTCTAATACAAATCAGCCACGTTGAAAAATTGCATATTTTGAAAGTTTGAAAACGATATCATGAAAATGATATCATACTATTTTATCTTATACTACGTTATCACGTATATATATATTCATGATTTCTTGGTTCAACTTTGATTGTCGCATGCTTATTTTATACGATTACACACAGTTTTATGGGATGACAATAAATATGCGCAATTAACATAGCAATTTTGATGTTCCAAAAAAAAAAAACATAGCAATTTTGTCAAACTATGCAAAAATATGATTTTTTACTTATTTACAGATTTACCACTAACGTTATTTACGTAAATAAATGATACAATAAGGTGATTTAGCAAACATATAAGCCTATCCTTAAAAGTTAAAACCCTAGCAAATTGAATTCATTAGGTTCTACAGTTTGTTTATTTTTTTACAATTTACGCACGATCGAGTCTTACCGTCTTTAAACTCGTGTTATGATACAGCGGGGATGCTAGTTTTTACAACTACACTTACAATTTTTTTTTTTTTGAACACGGGTTATTCATGAATCAATTTTTGATGTTCTTGCTTGACGTGTAGTCCAAGCTGTAACAAGTGGCACTTATTCCAAAACTGAAGCTCAAAGATCGTATGTATGTGAATATGGGTTAAATTTCAGTACTCGATTGCGGAGAGTAACCCATAGACTTGAACAACACAGCACAAAGATACAACGTCAAGAGTCAATTGAAAAACATCGAACAACAAGGAGCTCGAGACTTCATCTACCAATCTCCAACAAGCCAACATTGAAATCTCTTTTGTCGAGTGTAACGGTCCTTACCTTACCGCTGACAGGAGTTACTTCATGTTTGACTTGTGAGGATAGATCTGTTGATATGCAAATATTGCGGTTAAATTAGTTTCTCGTTGCCTTCTGAGATTTTAGTATATCATCAAGATTCCTTTCGACTCGCTTGTTTTGGTTTCTGCGGCTTGAGGGGTGTCGAAGCGAATAATAATTCTCTCAACTGTGCCTCAGCACTGTGTACTGATGTTGCCTGCAATACATAGTTCACAGGCCGCATTAATCTGAGTGGATATCGTTATGTCAGTTTCACAGGTTTTTCAGTCATCATCGATCACTAAACTGTGTCTTTGAAGATGGAAAACAAAAACTAGTGTACCTTTATCGAGAATGCAAACCGTAATGTCTCAATTTGCATTCCTGAGCAAAGCCTGAGGTCGAAACCAAGTGAATCTATACCGATGAGCTTCACTTCCTACAGTTGTATAATTGTATGAATTTATTTATGATCATCGTAATATAGTGCTGAAAGCTATGTAAAGTGAAGTTCCAGTTTCCTTTTTTTTTAACCTCTGCTTGAATCCCGTTGTGTCTCCAACACATAGATTTGAGTGCTTCAGTTAGTTTGTCACCATCTTCTTCTAGACGACTCACAATACCCTCTGATGCACGAGCAATATCATCTGCTCGTGCTTTCCTAACATCTTCCACTTCCACTTCAGTCTGTTCAAAAGCAAAAAAATACACAACCGAGCAAAAGCTTGAGCGTAGTTAAGAATTGATACTAAAACATGGGACCTACTAGATTTACGACTTACAAACCAACAGTACAAACTTAACACAATACAGTCTATTGATAAAAGATGAGCGAGCTCTTCAGAACATGGACCTATTTTGGCAGAACATGGACCTATTTTGGTGTTGTATGATCTCATTATTACCAAAACAAGACAAGGAGAAAGAATTTTGCAAGATGGCAGTAAATAAAATAGATGGAGAGGCTTTATCATAAACCAGAATTTTGCAAGATGGCAGTAAATTAAATAGATGGAGAGGCTTTATCATAAACCTGATGCCCCTGTGCCGTGATGAGCTGGATTCTTATCATCTCCAGCTTGTAATACGATATGGCATTTCTCGAATTTTCAAGCTGCAATATCTCAGATTCATCCCCACTTGGCGTACCAATGTCTTCGAATTTCTCTTCTGAGTTTTCTCCCTCCTCGTTTTTGTCAGTACTTGTAGACTTGTGATCAGAGATATCTGAGTGATCTTTCACAAAGACACGGCTCAAGAGCCCCTGGATAGCAAGGCCAGCAGACGGCTGCTCCATCCAATTTAAAGGATCACTAGAAGCAACCTATATTTAAACAAAGAAATGAAGTTTTTATGATCTTTCACATGGTGAATATCTCGTAAACCATAAATCAATTTTGGAACTGCAACTAACCTCAGCTATCCTCCGGGCAAAATACATAGGATGGCAAGTTCGCATCGTTTCCAAGTTTGCCCAGTCTCCAAGCGATTCATCAGAGTCTGAAACATAATCATCGTCTTCATCTCGGTCTTCTAGAACAGCAACCCATTCCTGAAGTCACGGTCACAGTATCTTATTGAAGTCCTTTAATAAATGAGCACAAAAGATAAAATGAAATTTACAAACCTCATCCTCTTTGTCTTCTCCTTCATCCTCATCCCCCTTGTTTTCAACCTCTACTTCACTTATACCATCTTCAATTTCTTCAATTCCAAAACCAATACCAGAGGGACTATTCAGCTCCATGTCCTTGATCATCTCCATCGTATCAAAACCTACTATAACTTGCTGCATTGCATATGTAACTTATTATAGCTCTAGCTCTGTACAAGTGAATAAAGAGAGAACAATAGCACAAACCCCAAAGACTACACCGTTCAGCAGAATAGTATGCTTTTTGAAGCATGCTTTTGCATGTATAGAAAATAGATGCAGAAGAATGGTAAGTTATTGAAAAACGAAAAAGCAAGAGTGCAGCTTTAGCTACCGAAAAACAAACATCTCCTTTGTGAAAGCTAGATTAATATGACTTAAAGCATCACTCTTTAATGATTCGTCTATAAGGTGCATGTGATGTAACAGGATATGCACGAGATGCCTGAGAAAAGAGTAGCATACCACATAATTATTATCAGAAGTAACAACAGTCTGCATTATGTCCTCATTTTCCTTTACTTGGAAGTATATATCTGCAGTGCATAAGGGTAATTCAACTCAATGCTTGACAGTAATAAGCCAACTGAACACGAAGAAAAGAATAAGACTTTTTGTTTTCTTCTTACTTCCATGCTGATCTGTTACATAAGGAATATCCGGCCAGAGAATATTCTCATGAAGTCCAATCCCAAGTAAACCAGAAAGCATTAGGGTTCCTTTTTTGTTCACCTGAACAAGACACACTACGGGAAATGTCAGATGCGCAAAACCAGGTCTGTATCAACAAGCAAGTAGGGTCAAACTGGAAATGGTGGAGCATATAGGGTTTCTACATTCTGAATTTCTGATAGATGAATACTGAAGAAACCTACAATGAGGGCCATGTGACTATAGTTGATAAGACAATGGTCCTAGAACTTTGTTTTTATATTTTTGGAAAAGTGGTCCTACAATTTTGTTTACCAGAAATCTATCTTATGTTGATTGAAAGATGCCATATAATACCTTAATGATGGTTCTAGCAGTTTCAGCAGGTGGAAGCCTAGAATCTCCAGGATTCTCTGGCACATATGCTCTGATTTCTTCTGATGGATGATAACTTGACTTCCCAGTTGGCTTCTTTGGATCTGAAGCTGAGCCCAAATACTCTGCAATGGCCTGAGTCCTATTCTTCCGCAGGTACTTTCTCGTGATATAGTCACTGTTACACTTGAGAAATCCACTCCTGGTAATGTACACACAAGTCCATTCAAAATTTGGTAAGAAAATTTAGTGAGGATTCAAATATAACGAGAAAAGAAAATGCAATTACACTCTTAAAACTTTTTTAACATCTTACAAGGGTTACTCACATGGGTGGTCTCTTACTAGAGATGAAAGTACTCTAATGCACCAAGTACTAAAAAACACTAGTTTTTAAATTCCCCAGTTCAAGCAACCGATGAGAACTATGATCTCAACTAATAGTTTCAATAAACGGTACACTAACACATAAACATAAGTGAACAACTCTGGACCAAATACATGGCGTTTATACAGGACAGGGTCTCCCAAATCAGAAGAAAGAAATGAACAATGAACATTCTTCAAATAGTAACAAGGACAAATGAATATGAGTACCAAAAAAAATTAACTTGGAGGAGAAATCCAACAAATTACAGTACTTTCAAAAGCAAAAAAAAAAAAAAAAACTCAAACTCAAACTTTGTATCACACAGTTATTGGCAATGAAAGAAAGGCATCCAGAGAACCCAGCAATAGTGTTGAGCCGGTGAGGATGAAGAATTCGGCGAGGCGCGACATGGAAGCAGCTTCCTTCCTCCTCTATGCTCGATACAGGACGATACTCTGCAAGCAACACAAGTAACCTATTCGATTCAATGTGAAGTAAAGAAAACAAATTCCAAGATGAATGAGATTCGTGAAAAAAAACCCTACGAGCGAAAGAATAAATAGAAAATCAAAAGGAATGCAAGTAGGAAGCTCCCAATCAGAAGAAATTGTTTTGTTTCTCATTTCTCCAAAAGTCCATGAGAAAGTCAGAGCAGAATAACAATTACAACGGAGACTATCTTGCGAAGAATCAGAGAGGGAGAGAGATTACGGAGGAGCGCCGTCGAAGAGAATACTCCGGCCATGACGGACTCAATCATCGGGGAAGCTGAGGCCTCGAGGGGAAGCCACAGCTATAAAAAAATCCCTCTTTCGGATTTTGCTCACTGGTGATGACGTGTCCCGTAATCATTGGCTATTACCCGAGATGATGCTAATCGATTATCGTCCAAAAAGGTTATCCATGAAACGCCGCGTTTTTGGTCTGATTCCGTTCTATAATAGCTGCAAATTATACCATTCTTTTGCTCTTCATTGCCTTGTTTTCTCAAAATGGTTAGCCGTAGGAGTTTTTTTCCGTTCTCTTTTTTTTTTTTTTTTGGTACCAAAAATAACATTGCACATTAAGGAGAGAGTTTATTGATTTGTGTATTTTAAATGTTCATTTTCATATATATATATATATGGATTTCCGAAACTAGATTACACTTATGTCTAAGAATTTGTAGTTTTGTATTTTTTTAACAAGAAACTCTTTCAAATTTTGTTCAAATCTGTAACTTTTTATTCTATAAATCAATAATGTAACTTTTTAAGTATCATTTGTAGTCATAACTATAGATAATAGATTAGTGTTCGTGTTCAATCATAGCAAAAATCAGCAAATTACATTTCATATATATAGTAGCACCGTTTTTTGTACGGCGGGAAATAATATAGTTCTTTCTTTCATAGAAGTTTAGTTAGAAAGTTATTACAAGACTAAATTAAATAATTGAATCTCTGTTATTTATTATCCATCCTTATTGATAGTAACTTTATAATTAACAAACACAAAACACACCTTTAACAAAAACAAACAAACACAAACACGCACACACATTAAACAAGATATATATATATATATATATATATATATGTATATTTTTAAGCCCCGTAATTAGCGTTGGTAACTCTGCAATCTCGGCGAATCTCTCCAGCTTTTCCAGTCAACACATTGATAGATCCCATCCTCGACATAGCCAAAGCAAAAGACTTTCTAAAATCTTCGAAACCTGAAGCGAACTCTTGTGTGATCTCCTTGGAGTCATCGTTGTAGAGCAACTGTTGGTCCACGCCCAAAACAGCGTTATGAGACAAGACACGAGAATAGTAGGAGCTGCTGAATCTGTTGCTCGATCCTGAGTCTGGGTTTAGGTAAACCAGTGGATCGGTTTGACCCTTTCGTGTTCTTGGAGGGCAAAGATATCGAAGTTGTGAAACCAATGTCGTGTTCATGGTCGGATCTGGTTTCCCTGTACCCGTGAAGTTATATAGTCTGTTCACTATGTGGCTGCAGTGCGTCTTCCCCATCGAGTGTGCTCCTGTTCCATTATAAACATAGTAAGGAACTCTTCATTGTTAATGTATATTCTAATTAGATTTCGATTGTTTCAACACACATTTTATGTGTTTTGTTTTACTTGTGAACAAAAAATCCAAAAACTTAAAACACTTTTCAAATAATAAACAATTTCAATTTTTCATAAAATATAAATGCAAACGCCAAACACAAATGGAAGGAACTCATTTGGCGTATATTCATTTGAAAAAAAAAATTGAATGTATATATAAATGCAAACGTAACAAATTACAATCGAAGTTTTAGTGGCAGCATTGCGATTAGGTCTCTTGGAGAAATGTAAAAAAGATACTTGTGTCTTAAGGAATAAAAAAGAAGATGATGAGATACCTAAAAGAGTAGTCATGTCCAAAACGTCAAGACCTTTGGAATTGAAGTATGCCAATGACTCCTTGAATGAGATGGACGGTGACGGTAGATCCACGGCGTTTGGATTTAGTGCCCCACCGTCCCTTCTCCCGGTGAACACAGGGTAAGACGGTGCACCGGCCTAATCATCATTTCATCGAATCCATCAAAACAAACAAATTAGTAACACTCATTACGACACTCTCCTAGCTAGAACGTAATCACTTTAAGAACATGCAAATATATATATATATATATATATATATATATATATATGTACCATGTGAACAGCATCTCTCGTGGCAAGGTTGAGGATATCAGCGCAAGAAACGACACCGGGACAACGTGATTCAAGAACTGTTTTTATCTTATCGATTATCACAAAACCTGCAAGTCCTCGATTCTGCGGAGCCGTCCTCTCTGAGTTTGGTCCTTGCAAAAGAACCGAAGCATCACATCCCTACATACACATTTTACATAGAACAAACATAAGTTGTCAAAAAAAAATGATAGTGATGTTGATGTTATACTTAATTGAAAATGAAAAAAAAAAAAAAAGAGAGAGACGTTTTTACTTACATTAACCATACAATCGGAGTAAAGAAGACGAAGGAGCTTGGGGGCAATGCTACTGTCATTCTTATAAAACTTTTCGACTTGATATCTAATATTAGTTTCTGCTTCATCACATGTATCTTTGTAATAATGCCAAACCAGCTTCACAGGAGGGTTCAGTCCAGTCGCAGCCTCCACCGTCGCCGTTTTGGCTAAGCTTATAACTACGAGGGCCAATAGTGGGAAAAATCTCACAAACTGCCTTATCATTTTTATAAAAAGGGAAAAAAAATCTTCCACCACAAAAACCCGTTATTTTTGTTTTCTTGATAAAAAGATCAAAAGTAGATTCTTATTATTTTTTGAACAAAATAGATAAGAGGAAATATAAATGTAAATAATGAATTAAGAGATATGGATTAGTGGTCGATGACTGAAGGATATATATAAGGTTTGACTAGAGTGGCGGGTTCACGTGGGTCCACCGGTTATGTCGACATATATAAATATTAGTATTACCCTTTCTGAGTTCTGACTTTGATCGTTTTGGTGTAAAGTTCAAGGAAGCGCGTGTAGGACAAACGCGGATTTACATGAAAACGACGTCCTTCCACGTTTCGGGACTAAATTATGTGGGTTGCTTGTGTAATTGGTATACCAAATTTTTTGAGTTCACACTTGTAATGAGATCTTTCTAATTTCAAAAATACTAGTAATGTAGGGTTTTCAAAATTATCAAATTTTTTTGGTACCATGCTATAAATCATCAATAAACTTATCTAAAAAAATCTGCATAAATTCACATTTTCTTATAATCAAACTCCAAATTTAATGTTAAACCATTAATTAATCCTTACTCAACTACTGGGACTGCCATTCATAATTATCATTTTATGTTATGTTTTGAAATTTGCAATCAGCGACTTGTGAGACAAACTGGTCGGCAAAGAATATTCATAATAAGACATTTCGCTTGCTTTTGTTATGAATGTATAAGTAAGCTTCCATATATATATATATATTTACATGTATATATATGTAATGTAATTACATATATATAAGAGAAAACACAAACTTGATACTAAAATCTAGCTGTAAAGACGTTAAAAAAAGCAAGCGAAATGAAGTCACAAGTACCATTAATCAGGAAATACCAAGTTTTTCGATCAATTGACGCCTAAGAAAGGACAAGTTTTCAGCAATGCGTTGGCATGTGACTTTATTTTTTTAACGATTTGCAAGTCACAAGTACCATTTATCATTTTTTTTTTGTCAACGCTATTTCTTATCATTTTAAGTCTTCTATGAACCCAATAAGATAACATAAAGTCAGTGTAACGATTTGTGAGGCGCTATATATATATACAGCAAAAGGTTTCCTACAAGTATTAAGTAGAATAAATTAGACATATTAATACCACCGATGTATTTTCATCAAACAAAAATACATAACGCCGAAGAGAGTGAAAGATCAGATTTTAATTAGCCCAATTGAAAAGGAGAAATGATCTCAAACTATTAAAATGCCCAAAAAAAAAAAAAACTACCTAGGAGACATTGAAGAGTAACTACAAGTAGCATGAGACCGAGAGGAGGAAATATAACTCTGAGAGGTTGTGATGGTATTAACAGTGAAAGAGCTAAGCTGATTATTAATCTCTCTCCTCATCGCTCTATACACATCCTCCAATCCTTCGTCTATAAGCTCTAGAATCGTCTGCGGCATCGGCGGCAAATTTATCTCGTCCGAAGAACCTTCTAGAAGTTTTACCACCTCTCCCATCGACGGCCTCATCGATACTTCGTCTTGTATGCACCAGAAAGCCACCTTAAGAGCTTTCACTACTTCGTCTTCCTTTGCTACACCTTGTAGCCTCCTATCCACAACTTTCAAAGCCGTCCCGTTCGTCAGTTCCTACACATTATATATAACGTTATACAAAAAAATCATTAGACGTTAATCAAACGTTCATTAAATTGTGGTAGTACCTTGTAGGCCCATCCAGGGTAAAAGAAATCCTCGGCGTCAAATGACATATCAAGATTTCTCCTACCACCAACGATCTCAAGAAGAAGCATTCCATAGCTATACACATCGGCCTTCACTGTGATCGGGCGGTTGCTCACCCATTCCGGCGCTAGATACCCTCTCGTCCCTCTGATCATCGTAACCACTTGCGAATGCTCTCTCCCCATCATCTTCGCCAGCCCGAAATCCGATACCTTGGGACAAAAGTTTTCATCCAACAAGATGTTCTCGGGTTTAATGTCGCAATGAATAATCCTGTTCCTACACTGCTCATGAAAATATGCGATCCCTTGTGCAGTCGCCACCGCTATCCCAAAACGTGTTTGCCAATCAAGCAGCCTGGCCGTCCGATCAGAAGAGAATATCCATTTGTCTAAAGACCCATTTATCATGAACTCATAAACCAGAAGCCTAAAATCTCCCCCCCAAAAAAAAAAAAAAATTCTCCTCAAATCTTTTTGCTTAAAAAGCAGAGTAAATTTTATTGTAAAAGCCTTTTAAGGTTCATGTTTTTAATCTTACCGGTGTGAGTCTTCGGAGCAGTAACCGCACAAGCGAACTAGGTTCATGTGATGCATTGAACCAATTGTATTGACTTCAGTGATGAACTCTCTCTCTCCATGAGATAATACTCTGTCTAATCTCTTCACTGCGACCAGCGTTTCACCTGCTATTATTCCTTTGTACACTGTCCCGAATCCACCTGCCATCATAAAACAAAGAAAATAAGATTAAGCGCTCCTAACTTTAAAAAAAAAAAAAAACACTTCTTATAAAATTCAAATGAAGATTCTTGATTCAGACCTGATCCAAGAAGTTGGGAGAAATTATTTGTACAGTTCTGAAGATCGCGGTAAGTAAAACTCACAGGAGAGTCACAAAGGATCAGCGAGTTCTTTGCTGCTTTTTTTAGTGTTCTCTTTCTATCTACATTATAGTATAACAACATCCCAAGTAGTGCCACAAGCACAAGCATCCCCACAACTATAGGAATCACCAGAATCTTTTGTCTTAATCCATGGCTCTTATGCGATTTAGAATCGTTATTATCTTGTTTTGAATTCGAGGGATAAGACTCATTAGCTCTAGTCTTCACGAAAAGTGTCGAACCAGGATCTCGAAACCCGCCAAAATTCAGACTCTTTAGAATCCAACAATAAGTCTTCTCATCATCTAAACCGTAAACCGATGCCATACACTTGCAATCCGACAAACACATCTCTCCGCATTTCCTCACGTTCCCGATATCGCTGTAATTCTCGATTACAGAACGTTCTGAGAAATAGTAGTTGGTCTCTTGGACCGTCGAGATCTTGAACGTACCGTTACGATTAATGCTGCTCTCACATTCTTGGACCAACGATGATTTGTCTGAACAGAGTTTAGCGTTTTCTTGATCAGGAAGCTTAACCGAACCGGGCAAACATAAACAGTCGGCGTTTTTCTTGGTTCGGTCCAAATTGCATACCCCGTTACCGCAAATCCCGGCTATGTCACACGGGTTTGATACAGCTGCCCATTCAGGTACCCATTGGCTTGAACCGTTCATGTCGTTGTCCCATCGGTACAGCCGGAGATTACCGTTGTTCTCTAATACCAATCTCCGCAGAACTGGTTTTTTCGTTAACCAGGAATCACTACTATTGTTATAGTTCCGGTTTTCTTCTGCCGGATTCTTGTAGACATACACTGCTCCTGTAGTGGATTCTCCGTAAACAATCTTGAAGCTTCCTGTATCGTCAAGAATGGCGGTAACATCTCCGGTAACATTCGAAATCTCTGGTCCGGACCAGTAGGAGTAGTTTGCGTTAGGGTCAAGATTGATGCTGTAGGTTAGGCCGAGGCTAAGCGAAGTGTGTTGCTGCAGCATTTTCAGGGAGTAATGGCCGTGACGCGACGGGGAAGGACTAGATGTTAATTCTAGAGAAACGGTTAAGGGTTGGTTTGGGAGGAGAGTGTCGGAAGGTTGCGAAAAGCTCTGCCAAATGGCCGGAGCGGCGGTAAATTCGGTTCCAAGGAGGAGGAAGTTGCCGGTTTCGGACATAACCGCTGATTTGACGCCGTGGTTTGAGGTGTTTGAGGCCCAGACGATGGTGGTTCGGTCGGAGAGTACGAGGTTCCCGGTGGCTTCTAGCTCCAAGACGGCTTCTTTTGTGACTGGGGAGTTTCTATATTTTAGATATTTGGATATTTGAGTGAAAATAATGTGGAAAATTTCTGATTATAGGCAGAACGACCGTTGGTACTAAAGAAAATATTTGTGTCCAAAAATCAAATTTGTATATATACTTGCAATAACTAAAAATCAAAGCATTATGTGTACCTGTTGGGAGACCAAACAATGGCTGGATCACCAGGAAGTTGTGCAAACCATATGCTCAGTAAGAACCGGTCGGTTGGTTTAAACCGAGTAAACCCGATTGCAAAAGTACCGTTCGCGGAAACCCATATCCGGTTTGGTTCACTAGCTAATATCTTTGAACCCAAACTTATGTGCGTTTCAGTGGCCAAGCCAACTTGAACCGAGCTATTTAAGAACAAACATAAGAATGAGAACCAGAGACTAAAAAAAGGAGGAGAATATAAGTGAAATGAAGACATAGCAGAATCTTGTAATATGAGAGAAGAGGCTAAAAAAATCGTTATAACAGTATGCTTTAGTATTCTTTATATATCACCCATTTATGGTTTGAACGCAGTAGAGAGATGGTTCGGTGGGAGAACTTTGAAGAAGGACATTGTGGCACGTGTATTTATGGGTGAGCTAAATTTTGACAAAAACTCATCGTTTTCGTATATGGTCGGTTCGAAATAATTGACAATGTTGGATATGGCGGCACCTGTTATATGCCTTTTTGTTTTTTTTTATTTATATATCTTTTTTACTAGTATAAAAACTCCAACTTTAATGGAAAATATGATTGTTTAATGACAATACCTTTTCTAAAATTTTTTTTGTTTTTTTATAAATTGTGAAAAATGTGTTCATGGAACGGAAGATTTCCTTCTAGTGTCGCATAAATCAGCAAAAATAATACCAAAATTTATGTTTTTCATAAGAATAATAGTTTATATATAGTGCTAGTATAAATGGACTAGTGACTGCAGATTAAACCGTTCCATTTTTTTTTAAACTAACAAAACAGAACAGACTAATATACTTTTTTGGTTTAATCCTTATATTTAGTTAAGTACATAGAAATCTATCCACCTATATAAATTTGTTATTTTATTAGTACATAAAATTCTAATTAAGTATATAGAATTATATCTTATTAGCACATGATTTTTTTTAGTAAAGTACATTGAATTTTATCGAATTCTATCGTATACATAGAATTCTTTTTTTGAACAAAATCAAAACAAAACATAGAATTCTTTCTTAGTACATAAAATTCTATATTATTAGTGCATTGAATTCTAGTAAAGCACATAAAATTCTTTTTTGCTTTGTATATAGAATTCTATTTTAATACATAAAATTTTAGTAAAATGCATAGAATTATATTCTACTATATAGAATTTTATACATATAATTATATCCAAATACATCTTAGTACATAGATCCTTGTTTGTTTCCTTCTTTTTATTCTTTTTCCCCAAGGAACCAAATGTAATTAAGTCATTCGGTTTGTATCATCCAAACTCTCATTCCCTGATATTTACACTTATGAGAGCTTTCGCCTTTCGATTCCAAAACATATATCGTACCGTCAAAAAAAAAAAGCTTTCATACAACTTAAACTATATGTATACAATCGTATCCTTGCATACTAAAAGCAATCTTTATTTTCATAATTTGAAGGTTGATGAGTCATATTGATACGAATATTGCAAATCGGAATACAACACCACACACACACAACAACAATTCTTCATAAACCAAACACGAGAGATATGATAGATACATACAAAGGTCATTAAGATTCGTTTCACACACTAGCGAATATAGATGAACTGTATCCATTTTTATCATCCCAGAATTTAGACCAAAGCATTACGCCTCCATATTTCCGTGACTTCTTTAAAGTTGGAAGAATCTGCGAAATCAATATTTCCGGCGGAATATATCCACTTCCGGCGGCTTCAGTAGCCGCCGGGAGACCTAGAAAGATTTTTTGGGCAGTGACCGAAGTGGTCCATGTGTTCCACGAATCGAAAAGTCTTTTAGTATTACCTTGAGTGTATTGACAAGGTGGGTTGTTGTAGAATTGGACCCAAACATAGTCGAAAAGTCTAGTGTTAAGAGGACTTCCCATTAATCTGTCTGGAAATGGACACTGAGGAGCTCCTGTTAGATACACTTTTCTTCCTCGGCGACTATATTTTGAAAGAAACCTGTCCAAAATTAGAGTTATAACAGAGTCAACAAATATGAAAATGTTTTCTTTTGTTAGAAGGATATCTAGTTTTGATAAAACGATTTTCAAATGACATTAATTAATCAAAATGTTTCCCAAAATACTATACTTAGCAAGATCATCCCAGTGTTGAGGTGAGCCGAGCTCGATATTGAAGTCGATACCGTCAAGAACAGCATCACCTAAGGGACGTGACGATGATTTTCCTCCCAAAAAGTTGTTCCACAGGTAAGACGCGACCACTTTGGCGTCCTCGGTCGACCCGATGGAGTAGTTTCCGATTCCGCCACCGAGAGACAACATAACCTTGTAATTATTATAAAAAACCAATGTTGAATTTTTATTTATTAACCATGACTAAATCTAAAACAAATGTGATTCCAAACTAATTAATTATAGGATCAAAATTCATGGAGAAAAAAGTGGTTTTAGTAAGAAGGTTATTGACAAAGTAATTTCGGAAGCAAAATCTGAAAACTATTGCGGCTTATATTCGGATAAATTAGTGTAATATCATGTCAAATAGTTTGTCACGGAATAAAATTAAACCTTCTAACTTTTGGCTATTTACCAAATTAACTAAAAAAATTGGGCATAGACTGATACAGAGTTTCCATCTAAAAAATATAAGTTAGACCTAAAGGATATGTGAATGGACCGACCTTGATGCCACGAGACTGACAATCTTTGACCTGAGAGCCAAAATGGGTGCAAGTGTTGGCAGCCGGATTGCAGTGGCCGGCGAGGTTGAGCTCCGGCGTTTGGCCGTTTCCGAATTTCACAAGAAAGGCGACGTTGACGTACGCATACCTGCCTGTGGCACACGTGGCCGAGAGATTACCTTCGTTGCCGTTTTGGCCCCAGTAGATGGCTATGCTTCCGGATGCATCGGAGGGTTTGGTAACAAAGCAGATTAGGAAGAAGAGAAAAGATAAAGCAGCCTTGAGAAGGGTTATGTTAGTCATATTTTTGTCCTCTTCTTAGTTGTGTTGTTTGTTATTGGTTAACTTCTTTTATAAAAGACTTAAGTTCCGAAGAAAAGATGTAGCTCTTGTTTGCTTTTCCTTTATTGTTATTAAAAAAAAAAAATCTTATCTACGTATTTTATAATGTCTCGCACACACATTGCATGACTTTAATTGGTTGTCTTTGTTTTCGTCAAATTATATCGCTTTACGACTTGAAGGTTCAGATCTCAAACATTAAGTCTATTAGGAAAGAAAACTAAAAGATTTGTCTTACGGAGAATAAATCGGAATACTAAAAAAAAAAAGAAACAAAAAATCGGAATACTATACATTTCAATTTCAGCCAGGAGCTCATGTTGTGCTCGTCATCATCTCTTGTGGTGTTGACTTTGTCCTCTTGAATCATGGCGTTGATTCTTACGTGTCATGTGGCACATTTCAATTTGTCTATAGAGTCAGAACTATTTTTTTTTTGTTAAAGGAGTCAGAACTATTTTGGTTATTCAAACCATTAAAATATTATCGATCGAAGTTATAGTTGAATTTTTTTTTATATATAGTTGAAATATAATTGAGACTTTTCACTGTATCAACAATTCACCTTTTTTTTACTAAATATTACAGCATCTTTAAAATTTTCATTCTCGGTCGGGTCTAATTAATGAAATTAGTAACTACTTATTTATAATTAAATATATATTTACAAAGTTTAGAATGAGAGATAAGATCATAAGACCGAGAAGTATTTAAAATTAGCTTTGAAAACGTCTGCTTGCTCTCATCCAGTGGATTGATGACCAACGCATTTACTAATCTTTGAATTAAAATCCTTGTATACTTTCAAAAAGTCTTCATAACAATTATTTTGACCAAAAATACAATCATCGATTTGATTTTGACTCGATAAGTTTCAAAGCCAATGATTATGCAGGAGTATGTATTATCGGGTAAAGAACCGATATGGAAAATTCAGCTATTTAAAAATGTTATATGACATATATCCCTGAAAATATTACATGTATTTTCGATCTTGCCAGGGATAATTTTGGCTTAATGTGCGTTGAATTTTAGGTTTTCTCGTTTTTCTTATTGTAAACTTGTCCTGCAGTTATAAGTTTCTTTTCTATGGGTTTTGTCTCCTTTGTGTGGCTGTTTAGTTCTAGTGTCTCTGTTCAGCACTCAGCAGCCAGATTTTAATTGTAATCCTTTCTCGAAATTTTAATATTATATCAGATGAAAAAAATGAAAAAAAGAATACGATTCCGATATAGGGATTTTTTATCATAAACAAACTATCGAAAATATGCCCTAATTAATCTACAATATTGGCAGTCGCAGCAGCAGCAGCTCCTGCTTGGCCTGAGTTTCCTGTTATAACACCAGTAGCTTCATCAAATAAACACTCAGATCCAATTATATGCTTCACTGAGTCCACAAACTCCTCGGCTTGGTCACATGCCACACGGAACAGTTCCCATTTCTCCTTGAAATTCTCCAATGCAGCATCAGTGAGAGAAGCTTTCTGCCCGCCCTCACTCTCCTTGCACTCAAGAACTCTAGCTGAGGCAAGAACAAAGTTCTCGTACGCTTTGTTCAATGAGCCCACAATGTTATCCATTTGATCGCCCTCTTCAAAAACTGCTCACGGAAAGTATTAATCAATACAATTATATGAGATTTCAAGGTAAACAAATCGCTTCCCCACGGAGAAACTGCCAAAAGGAATCAAGCAGGATCACAACAAAGTAGTGTTGGTCCGGTGGCTTGGCATTCAAGTTATGAAGGTTTTCCATGTGGTGGGTCTAATTAATGCAAGGATCCGATTCTCACCAGTTACAGTGTTGGCCTTTTACTTGACCAATATATAGATGCTTTAAGCGGCAAGGGGATCCGATTTTTTATATGTTTCGGAAATTAGTCTGGATTTCGTCCATAATAATATCCCGGTTATCAAAAACAAAAAAGTCTAAATCTTAGGCATATATTTGGAAATACCCTAGACCCCAAAATTCTGAATTCGGTCTCGCTAAGCGTTGAATGAGAAAGATCAAAATCTCACGCGGCGGCAGTGGAACCAAAACCACTAAAAAAATGACATCTTTGTGACAAAAAAAAGAAAGATTGCGAATGTGCGATTGCTTTCGCAAACCCTAGTCGGAGAAACAATACATAACTCACTGGATATATATATATATATATATATATATATATATTTTGTTTTTTTATCACAGCACATAATCGTTGCTTGAAGAAATTGAACCTTTTAGACCGGTTTTTAGACAGAATCCAAGCCCTAGACCGACGAAATCAATCTGAAACCGTACGTGGGAGAGGAAAAGGGCAAAAGAATACGAGAAGAGAGAAAGAGTAGAAACTTACCAGAGATGAACCAGAGAGTCGATTGGTGCCAGTTTTTTTTTTCTTTTCTCTTTGAATGGATTAAAACTAGGTCAGGCTTATAGATTAAAATCCGGGTCGACTCTAAATCTTAAGAATTAAGGTGAAATTCATTAAAATTAAGTCTAAACTATCTTTTTATATATACCGTAACTATAGACTGTAAAAAAGCCCTAAACATTTCAGATTGGTTGTCTTAATTCCGTCACATGTTAAACGGAATTTATTATTTTTTGGTTTTAATTTAAATTATGTTAACGGAATTTCATCAAAGTGTTATGGGTTTCTAAAGTTTTCAAAGCATGGATTACTTAAGATTGATTCCGGTCCGGGGCATCTTAGTACGAAGCCTCCATAATATTTTATCTTCAAATCGTAATGTAGAATTGTAGATATATAATTGGTATATATGTGGGTGATTATTGATCAGTATTAAGTTCAGAATAAAAATTCGTAACCCAAATGTTGATGGGCCATCATTTATGGTCCATTTGTAAATGGAATCACAAATATAAAAAAATATATATGATATGACTTGCTAGAGCTAGGATCTAACCCGGTCAAAACTGTAACCAAAATGATCAAGTTTCTTAGTATAGTTTTTATCATGTTCTACTCCGATGCCATAAAGATTTTGGAAAACCTAAAATTTTAATACAAACAAATAGTAAAAGCTAATATCCCGGTGCAACCGTGAAGCTAAGTAAATCATGTAAAGAAACCAGCCGTTTAACCGGACAAGATGATGTAATCATTGCGAGCTCATTCTAAAGAAATTTTTTTAATTGGTGAGATCGAATCTTTTTATCCCGCTAAGATTTAATCTTTATACACCGAAAACCTGCCCACTTTAGGATTATGCAAAGCATTTAGTCACGTAGCCGTAAACCATATGTGTTTTTTTTAACATCATAAACGAAAAGGTGTCTGAATTAATCATCTATATGTGGAATCATCCACTGGCTAACTATAGTTTGACTGTCTGAATAATGTTGGTGAAGGTGTTAGCAAAGTCTTACAAAAAATTCCGAAACCTTAACTAGTAGCAACGCTTGTCACTTTCTCTTCGACGTTTGATGATTCAATGTTTGTATAGGGGAATGGGAATATGGATGGGATAAAGGTTTAGCCTATTTAAATACTGAGACGAATATGTATATACTAAGCAAATGGTAATAGAAACAAAAAAACTATAAATTTGGTCGTAATGAAGACAACAAATATAATTGCAAAAATAATTCCCCGTTTATCTCGGTCGTCGTCATCGTTCCTTGGCCGCACATGTAACAAAAAAATAATATATGCGCAGCAAACAACGTATATTAGTAAAATATATCAACTATAATTAATTAATCAAGGCAAAAACTTTACGTCAATGATTATAGGATGCTCGCAGATCATGTGAAGTTACATTGCCAAACACACATAAAGATATATTTAATTTAATATATGTTATATTAATCACTAGATATACAAATTATTCATGCAGATTGCATGTGCGTACATGTATACTTCAAATAAACGCATTTATAGTATATATAGCGAAAAAAGTCCTTAGCTTAAAACAATTTCCATTTTTCCTCTAATTTTGAATTGGAAAAATCGACAATTTTATCTCGCACAAATGACACTAAACACATAATGTTTTCCGAAATTTATATCGGGGAAGAATTGACATAATGTTTTCAAACTTCATACTGTGTTTTGGGTTCACATATATTAGGGGGAAAAGAGTTGGAATACTGGAAAAATATGAGGGGTTTTATGGTAACTAACAGCTCATATTCCCTTTAATGATTTATAAGTTATAACTAACAATCCTCCATCATAAGTCATTACCAAAATTTGTCACCATCACGCCCCAACTAATTGTATTTTTATTTTTTAATAACCATCCGAATCTTTAATTTCAAACATTGAAGCACCTTGAACCGGAAATGTGCCTAAATAAAACTGTCTTCTTGGGTGTTGCCGGTATGTGATTAACCAATCATTATTCTGTACCAATAACCGGTTTGACTTCCCTAAACCATGTTCTCTTTTATGACTTCCTTCAATAGCTTCTTCCCTTGCCTACACTTTTGCAGACCAAAATTCTGTGTTCTCTCTCTCTTCTCTTCTCTTCTTTCTCAGTTCTCATTACTATCTTTTATATCCTCTCTTCTCAATTCAAACTAAATCTCACCGGAAATTTCTGCCAGGCCTTAATCAGATTCATTTGAACTGTAAGTTTTTTTTTTAATATTCTCTTTCTTTTCAAATCGTCTGAAGAATCCGCTTGGCTTATAAAATTTGATAAGTAAACTCTCGGAGTGTTTCTATTCAGATATCATTTTAGTCATGAATAAGTGTTCTTTTTTTAGTTTGGAACCATGTTAGGCTGTGTGCATAGACCTGATTTGACAGAAAACAAAAAAAACTTTAGAAATAAAAACTAAATATTGAGGGAAAACTATAGGAATTTTTTCTTTTTTAAAATCGTTGGAATTTACATTTCTCATCAAATAAACCACTGATTAGTATTTGTGCATCTCTAACTTCTTTAAGTAAATATCCGATGCAGATATATCCAAGTCTTCATTACATAAACCACAAAGATTTTTCGCCACAAGTGTTGGATTAATAATTAAAAAATAAAATAAGATGAGTGGAAGATTTTCCATCTTCTACTCTGTTTTACTTATCTACTTTGGATCATCGGCTCTGTTTTCTCCGGTCACCGGCGACCTCGCCGGCGACAGACAAGCCCTTCTCGACTTCCTCAACAACATCATTCACCCGCGGTCTCTAGCGTGGAACGTAAGCAGCCCGGTCTGCGCAACGTGGTCAGGCGTCACGTGCGACAGAGACGGCACACGTGTCACTGCCCTTCACCTGCCCGGAGCGAGTCTTCTTGGAGTGATTCCGCCGGGCACTATCAGCCGTCTGTCCGAGCTTCAGATCCTCAGTCTTCGATCCAACGGCCTACAAGGCCCGTTCCCGATTGATTTCTTGCAGCTTAAGAAACTCAAGGCATTTAGTCTTAGCAACAACAATTTCTCCGGCCCCTTACCGACCGATTACTCCACGTGGACGAAACTCAATGTTCTTGATCTGTCTCGTAACCGTTTTAACGGTAGTATTCCCGCGGGGTTTGCTAGCCTGACCGGACTCGTCTCGCTTAGCTTGGCTGAAAACTCATTTTCCGGTGAGATTCCTGATCTTAACCTCTCCGGTCTACGCAGACTTAACCTTTCCAACAACAATCTCACCGGATCAATCCCAAGATCTCTGGAAAGATTTGGAAACTCGGCTTTTTCCGGCAACAACGTAGTTTACGAAAATGCACCTCCTCCGGTGGCTTCACCCACAGAGAAAGAGAAAGAAAAGGAAAAACGCGGGATCTACATCTCAGAACCCGCGATTCTTGGGATAGCAATAAGCGGTTGCTTCGTGATATTCTTCGTAATCGCGGTTTTGATAATCGTTTGCTACGTGAATAGGCAGAGGAGGCAAGAATCAGAAACAGAGAAAGTGAAACCCGCAAAGGTAAATCCTCAGAAGCTGTCTAGTGAGAAGGAAGTTTCTAAATTAGTAAAAGAGAAGAATATAGAAGACATGAAGGAGAAGAGCGAAATTAACAGAGTTATGTTCTTCGAAGGAAGCAATCTTGCTTTTAACTTGGAAGACTTGTTGATAGCTTCTGCAGAGTTTCTAGGGAAGGGTACTTTCGGGATGACGTATAAAGCTATTCTAGAAGATTCCAGGATCATCGCGGTTAAGCGATTGAAGGATGTAGTGGTGTCGCGGAAGGATTTCAAACATCAAATGGAGATCGTTGGAAACATTAGGCACGAGAATGTTGCACCTTTAAGGGCTTACGTGTGTTCTAAGGAAGAGAAGCTTATGGTTTATGATTACTACCCTACAGGAAGTCTCTCTGTTCTTCTTCATGGTACGTTAATTATACTTTTCAGTCTTTAATAAACTACTTTGGCAAACAGCGGATATGGTAAACACAAACGGATTACAATTATCAAAATTTTATGTTTAAAATGTTAAAAGTTGTGGATTTATTTGGAAAAAAACATCCTATTCTAACATGTAAACGGAAAGAAACAATCAAAACCGTAGTTGATAATGTCGGTTTCTTTTTTTTTTTGAACTAAATTTTAAATAATGTCGGTTTCTTGCATCTGAAGAAATTAAGATTTTTCTTTTTCCGGCAGGCAAGAACGGCGACGAGGGCCACGTTCCGTTGAACTGGGAAACGCGATTGCGATTCATGATCGGCGTAGCAAAAGGATTAGCTCACATACACATACAGCACAAGCTCGCACATGGCAACATCAAATCTTCTAATGTCTTCATGAATTCCGAAGGATATGGATGCATATCAGAAACCGGTTTAGCTGTGTTAACCAACCCGGTTAGGAGGGCGGATTCAGCAGCCAGACCGGTACTACGTTACCGTGCCCCAGAAGCAACCGACACGAGGAGATCGACGCCAGAATCAGACATATACGGTTTTGGGATCTTGATGCTGGAGACTCTAACCGGAAAATCCAGAATGGATAATGAAGAGGAAGCGACAAATCTGGTGGCATGGGTGAATATGGTTTTGATAAATCAATGGACAGGTGAAGTGTTTGATTTGGAACTTGTGAAGACTCCTAATATTGAAGCAAAGTTGCTTAAGATGTTAGACTTAGGGCTGAACTGTACGAATAGGGTTCCGGCGAAGAGACCGGAGATGGTGAAGTTGGTTGAGACTTTGGAAGAGATTGAGAGGGATTATACAATAAATTGTTGAAACTTACTTATATGGATTTTGGCATTAATGATTTTGATTATATCATCAGCTGGCTCCACTCTTTTTAGTTTTTACCTTTAAACATATCATATTATCTGTATTTAAATTCTAGATGAAAGATGGATTTTGAGTTACTCCATCGTTATTTCCAAGTTTTACAATCTTGAAGATTCAAAATTTCGATACTATTCATAAAAATTTATTTGTGGATCTTGAATCAATTAAGGGGGTTAGTAAATTACAAAAATGAAACGACAAAATATATTTTGTTTTTGGGATGCAATAATTGTGAGTATATATTGGATGTGTCCAAGCTGGGCACAACTAGCTGGACAACAGCCTAACCTCTCAGTTTGGGCACAATTTGTGAGTGGACGATAAATTTAAATTACATTTCAATGGTAAACCAAAAGCGGATTATTGTGTAAAATAAGCAGCATTGTGGGGGCAACACATGAGTTATTCCGAGAGCTACGGGTCGTCCATAAAGTAGAAAATAATTGTTCAATAAAATGCCAAAAGAAGCTCTCATAATTCTCATTACCTCTTCTATCGCTCTGCCTAGCTTTTCCTTTTTTTTCCCTTTTCCTTCATTTTCCTCTCTCCCTTGTTCTTCCCTCTCTAAGTCATCACCCCAAAATTCAGGAACTAAGAGAGGGAAGAACTTTAACAAAGAAATAAAAATAAAAAACTGGATATATAATCTATTATATATCAAAAGTAATTAAAGAGAAGAGGGAAATTAAGGGAGGAAATCAAAACGCTAAAATGTCGGTTTCGAGACTTTTCTTCGGAGCTCTCACAATCGTATGGATAGTTTTCTCCATTTTGTTGCCAATGGCACAGGCTCAATCCACAGCTCCTGCTCCGGCTCCGATAAGCGACGGTAAGCTTATGTAATTATAGTTATCATTTTTTTCTTTTTTTGGAACTTTTAGTTATCATTGTTTAGTGATCATTATTTAATTTAAACCAATAAATAGTTAAATAGAATCAAACAAACCATGAAGCTGTAAGCCTGTAACAAATAAGTTTTTTTCAATTTCTCCCCTGGATATGTATTGCAGTTAATTATTGTATTTCTTTCGGATTGTTAATTTTTGAACAAAAATATTGCAGGAACAACAATAGACCAAGGAATAGCATATGTCCTTATGTTGGTGGCTTTGGTCCTCACTTATCTCATCCATTGATCATTTTCTCATTTTAATGGTTCTCTATTTAGTTTAATTATTATTTTTTTATCATTCTGATTATAATTAAATAGAAACCAGATAAGTTTTAATGTGGCAGAGAAAGCAAAGAGGATTTCTAATTTTTGGGGTGATACAGTTTTGAAGTTCATTTGTATAAAGTCGATGTGCGTTTAACTGTTGGAAATATATTTCATCGATTTACATCTTTCTCCATTCAGATAGTCTGTATCTTAAGTGACATTTTTTTTTTTGGAGTGCAAATGACATTCTAAAATAACATGTTTTTTATATTATCTCAAAATTTTAAAATTAAAACTTAGGGTGTTATTCAATCATGGATTTCAATAGAAATTATATCCAACCACAATCCAATATTATTCATTAATGATTCTAATTTATCCTTTGAATACAAATCCGCTAATTGCAACAGGAAGATTCAAATTTGTTTCAGAGCAACATTTGGTAAAAAAAAAAAAAAATTGGCTTACATGCTATATAAAAAGGATGATAATACGGAGTAGAAATCCGCTAATTGCAACATAGATCTCAAAATAATTGGTTTATTTAAAAAGCAAAACAAAACAAAATCATGATTAGGAAATTAAGTATAGGATTATTGAATTGGAATTTGATTAGCTATTATGAATAACTCTCTATCTCTTTAATTAAGAGATCACGTAAAACTAATTCCCTCACTTAGTGATTAACTAAGAATAGAACCCTCCAAAACCTCCGAAGGGATTATTTGGATTAAAGCTTTTATACGGAGATTCCAAATGGACGGTGGACGGAGAGTTTGATGTAGAGTGAGAAGCCGAGCCAACATCGCGAGAAGCCAGAAAGTCGTAGTTGACATTAGTTCCTAGATCACTATAACTCGTAGATCCGAAAAAGTCAATGTTCTGATCTCTCAGTTGAAGCATATACGCGTTGTTACTCTCAAGATTTTGGGTAGAGGACAAAGGATAGGGGAGGGTTTGGTGCAAATGTGCTTCATGATTGTAGTTGTGTTGACCATGAGTGTCGAGACTTTCCTTCACGATCTCAAGATTCTCGTGTTCTTGGGTCTGGTTCGGTTCAAGAATTGGTACCGGAATGGTTGAACCGACATTTCCGGCTTGGGAGCAAGAATGTTTTCCTCGGTAAATAATCTCAAAGAACACCGGATTTTCGTCAGATCTCTGGACTTGTTTAGTGGCCTCACATCCTTGAGATTTTCTATACGTGCATCTATAGTATCCTCTGTACCCAAAAAAAAAAAAAAAAATTATTTTTACAATACTTGATATTTGTTTACTTGTATGATATTATGATTATAATAGTTTGGTTCTTGTGTGTAATAACAATCTTTCTGTCACTCGGTGGATATAAAACGAACGGCTAAGATGAGAAAATTCAGCTTTTCCTGATTTATTATGTTTGTAGTTTTCATTACGAGACTAACCTTGGAAATTTGGCTCCGAGGATATCCTTCTGGCCGTACTTTCTCCAACTGAACCCATCGTCCAGCGTTCTATCAATCGCGACTCCAGGGGTAATACTGACTTTTTGGGTCCACCTTGGCATTGACTTCTTCGAACTTGATTTTGTATAAGATTTCATATATTAAAAAAGTATGTAAAACAATAAATGAAAAATACGTCATATTGTTTATGTTATCTAGCTAGTGTTGTTGTGTTAATGTCCAAATTCAAATCTGCATAATATATCTTGTTAAAAAAAAAAAAAAAAAAACAATACGTTTTTATAGTTTTTTTTAAAAGGCTAACGTTAATTATAGTTGATAGATAGATATGAGGGGTACCTCTTGATGACACGAGGTTCTTGGTCGGAATCATCGCTCTTGGGGCTTGCTCCACTGTGGGAATACGGAGAAACTTGGTCGAGTTCACCGGAGTAGTTCATAATGGTGAGTGACTTGTGGTAAGATTCGAGAATCTTCTTGGCTAAGTGTTCACGTGATTCTTGAGATGAAGACGATCCAAGCTGAGACTTGAGCTGCTGAGCATAGTCTCTTCCTTCTGTCATCAGCTCGTTGATCTCCTTCTTCATCTTCTCCCACTCTCCACTATTACTCTTCTTCTCCATTATTACGTTAAAAGAGTGAAATATATGGATTAAGGAGGGATAAAATATTTTGAAAATGTGCTATCAAGAGCATTTATGTATGTGTATATTTGATACTATATATGTTTATTGTGCATGGCTTATGGAAATTTTGAAAGTGGGGAATATAAAGAGGATTGTGTGTGTGAGAGAGAGAGTTTTGACTTTTTGACTGAAGAACGAAGAAAGCTGATGTGGAAGTATTGGAATGGAAAAGTGAGACCGGTCTTTGGTCAATGAATTTGGAAAGTCCAACCTGCTGACCAGTTCTCTGCTTCTCGATCCTTTTTTTTTGTTTTTTTTTCTGGGATTTTTCTTTAGACTATCTGATTTTATAATAGGTACACAATCATTCTAACTAACATTCTTTAAGGTAATTTATTAATGAAGTACATTATTAGTATATAATTTTAATATATTTTCGAAACTTTGTTGTAATATTGAGTTCAAAAAGACCGAAGTTCTCAGATGAAAACTATAAAAATCGATACATTAGTTTTGAGTGTGAATGGTAAAAAAATGTGAAAAAAATCACGTAAAAATGTGAAAAAATCACGTACCATTTAAGCCTGAGTGATATGCTAATGTAACACGGAAAATCCGATAACTAGAAATGGTATAGTTTTACAGAGAATAGTGCTACATATTATTCTATATGCTAATTGATTTCAGATTGAGTACTCGAAAACAATATGTATATTATTCCAGATTTTAATATGCGTAATGCTTTTTTCAATAAAAGGAATATGAATAGTATTCTCTAATACCTTATCAAAATTTATAGATTTCCAACTTGAAACCAATTGATGATGAATTAACTGATTTATGTTGCTTATATATATATTACTTTAGATCACTTAGAATTTTAGATGTAGAAAAAAAGAAAGGACACATGACGTTTATATGACGGCCATGGCATTCAGTGGCATCACCATCATTAGAGAATAATTAGAAAACAAATGGAAATGCAACTACGATTTTGTGATGATATTGGGCTTGACCATTCTCTAGTATTATATGAGCCACTGAAAATTCTTCTTATCCAAATTACGTGTTAAGGGACATCTACATAGTATTAAATTAATATTTAGGCACATTGCTCATCAAATATAAGTTTTACAAACAAAAAATTACAGCGACTCGGATATACAAAATTCGCCGTGAGGATAATAATATCAAGCTTCATTTAAGTGGACCTCAAAACCAATCATGTTCTATATATAGAATACGGCAGGAATATTATGAACAGAAGACCAAAAGGTCCGTTCGTTGCCGTGTTATAGACTCTGACCTGTGAATCAACGGTGTCACATACCATCAAACTCTTCTACGAAAACTTCTGCAGCTATTCATAGCTCAATCTAACCGGACTCAAAACTGGTTGACTTAAAACTTTATTTCATACCGGTTCAGTCTTCCTGCAGTATTTCCGAATAAAAGTACTGTACAAACCGGTTCCATTGATTCAGCTTTCTTAAGGTCGGAAGCGCTCTATCAAGGAAAGGAAGCAACCGGTTCAATTTTGTTAAAGTAATGCATATCAAATCTCAAACTTTACATGTATAACTTTTCGGTATCGGTTTAGTAATGATACAATACAAACGATTACTATTCACGGATTGATTTTACGCAGCTATAAGCCTATAAACTATAAGTAACTCTGATATCACATACACAGGTATATATACCAACGGTTATAAAACGGTTTGAAGTATCTCGTAATCATACCACGTACGCTCAAATGGTTGCGTGAGGCGGTTCAGTTCGGTTTGCTTTGGTTTCAGACGATGTATTGACGGAGGTAATCAACTCGGGCCTGATGCTTGAGCTTCATCAAGGCCTTGACTTCATGTTTCCTCACCATTTCTCTGGAGATGTTGAGATTTCCAGCTATCTCTCCTAGAGTCCTGTCGCCTTTCCCATCAAGACCGTACCTTTGTCGAATAACAAGACTCTCTTTCGGCTTCAATGAATCGAGCTGAAGATAGAATTGTGATCAATTTATTTCAGTATACATATAGTGACGACGCCAAAACTTGAGAAAGATGAGCCAATATAACTAACATAAGTTCTGGTTGATTGTGTAAGGAGATGAAGGATTGAAACTTACCACGTCGTCGAGAGCGAGCCTGAGAATAGCAGGCTGTCTCCGGTTATCAGCTCCTACACCATCAACATCTGTGATTCCGTTGATGAATTCTTCTTGAGTAACCGAATGTTTTGAGTTTAGTGAGAAAACCGGTTTTGCGGCCCTCAATACTTCACGGTATCTCTCAGGTGAAATCTTGAGTCTCTCAACTACCTCGTCCTCTGTCGGGAGCCTTCCCAGCTCAAACCATAGTTCCATCTTTGCTTTATAGATCTCCACTCTCACCTGAAATGCATTCAACAAAGAGGAAACGTGTAAGGTCCCTGCAAAACACACTCTTTCTGAAAAAGAGCCAAAGAGAGTAACGTACTGACTCAAGTCCAAATGGGACACGGGTAAAGTTTGAGGTTGTCATAGACCGTATGATGGCATGTCTAATCCAAAACAAGCCATAAGTTGAAAGACGAAACTTCCTATTCGGCTCAAAGCGGTCAATCGCTGTGATAAGCCCTCTCATACCGGCTTGACACAGGTCTTGGAATTTCGGTCCATTGGTAAAATCTTGAAAATATTTGTTCATAACAAACAAGACAAGCCGGAGATTGTGCTGCAATGTAGGAGAACAAATCAATAAGCCAAAATAGTTATGTCTATAACAACAGCCTCTCTAAGAAAGGTAATGGTGAAAAACATTTTGACTTGGTTTTGAAACACTCACCTTAATAAGTTTGTTTCTTGCAGCTCTACCTACTTCGATTTTCCTTTTCACTTCAGCCACGCTCATATTGATCTCCCCAGCTATTTCGGCTTCCCTCGGTTCTCTTTCCAAGCTCTTTTGCAATTCATCTTTCACTTGAAGAAGAGCCTGCAAAGCCAAACCCCAAACATTTTCAGCATATATTGGAATGAAGTGTGGCTTGACCTTATTCTGTTTTGAGGTTGTAAGAATACAGAATCCCAATTCAACACTGAATCATCTCTCTATAGACTAAATGCAACATATTCAAGAAAAATGAAAGAAAGAGTTAGAAGAATACCTTCATAGGTTGCATCAACTTAAACAACCAAGCATGCTCAGTAGAAGAAAGAACAGGAGGTATCTTCATTTTCTTCCAGTCCAAGCTCACTATATCATTAGAAGCTGAATAGTCCCTGACGAGCCTCTCGATCTTCTCCTCCTCTTGCTGCTTCTTTGATACTTTTTTCTGAGCAGAAGCAATAACTGGTTTCTCTTGAATGTTTCTCTTCAAAGCGATCCGTTTAGCAAGACTCAGCCGCTTTTCCTTCGTCCCATTATTCCTTACAACTACTTTCTTCTCTTCGCCGCTTTCTTTCCTCTTTCTCCTCCGTGAAACTTTCCCTTTGGAGCCATCGATGTCATCCTCGACCGATGTTGCAGGACTGAGCTTGTATATGCTTTCTAGTCTAGCAGCAGCTTCATTGTAATCCACTCCTAATGAGCACGAAGGAGTTGAATTGTGATCCAATGAATTTGGTTTTTTACAGGGCTTCTTCCTCGTTACTACTCTCTTCTCCTTTTGCTTTTCCGCGGGAATCAAAACTTGTTCACGAGGAATGATCAAAGCTGGATTGCTGGAATCGTCGGCTTTAAACGCAACAATGGATGGCTTTTTAAGTGAAGACCGATGTGTCAAAAGATCGCTGCTTAACCCGAGCGGAGATCTCGCAGCTGAACTTGAAATAAACACAACTCCCATCACAATCTAAGGCCGAAAGTATGAATCTTTCCAAGCTCACTTCTGTTGCTGCAGCAGAAAAAGTCACAAAGGCATAAGAATCACTGATCTAAATCTAATTTTAAGCACATATAACTTGCTCCAGCATGAACAAACGATGAAATTCAGAAGCCAAGTAAGAGATTCGACATTTCAAAAATTCACTGAAAAAAAAAACTTAAGAGAGATCGAGCAAAAACCCCAATTTCAAATTTCTTCGAATCACAGAGAACCCAAATGCAAAGCCGGAATCTTTTGGTGAGCATCAAATATAAATACAGAGGAAAAGAGAGGAAAGCACTGATCAACAATTTTACAAAAAGGCAACAAAAGATTTTAACAAAGCTTCTACCGTTTAGATCAATTCGAAAAGCATTGCTCACAGGTAAGATCGCACTCAAAACTAATGTTCGATATCGACGAAGCAAATCGCTAAGCATACCTTTGCAGAATCGGGGAGAGAAATTTCTTCGAGCGAGAGAGAGATTCTTCGTCAGATTAGATTCTGGTTCACGAACTTTTAAATAGAAAAAGAGAGAAAAATTAAAAATTGGAGTGGAACACGAAAATATGTGTCTCAATGTACTACGTAAATTATGGTGTCCACAGATTAATGACAATATGCCGCCGTATATTTCGAGAATCTATTCATAAACCCCTATAAGTTTTCATTTATTCAATTTAAACCCCCTTTTGCTAGAGATTACGTTTCGGAATAAATAAAAAGACACTGTATGTTACAATGTCTACTAGTCTACATATATATTTGTTTTCGTTTAATACCAAACTAAAATTACTCTGAAAACTAAATAATTCAAGTATTATGTACCAAATTCTATCACCATATTACTAATAGTTTTTATATGTCACAATTTATATTTTAGTTTGTATTAGATTTTCCAGTTTAATCATATTACCTTTGAGTGTTTGTTAAATTAATGGAATCAGCGGTTTCATTCGGATTATAAAAAGTTTGCGAATTGTAAATCTAAATCTAGATTTATTTAGCTGAATATATTATTTGCCATAGAATTATTAAGCTATATGTGCAAATAATTTGAAGATCAGCGTAACGATGGCAATATTCTATAAGTTTGGCATCTCAGGAAGATCCAACGGCCAACAAGGCTCTAGAAGAAACCAACGGCTGCGAGAATGCACAAGCGGAGATGGCGAGAGGGGTGACGTGGCCAATTTATAGTGGAGGAGAAGATATTTCCTAAAAGGACAGACTTGTGGTTATGGATCAGGTAATATACACGTGGATGGTCTTCTCAGAGCATCTCCAACCCAATACCAAATTTGGTGCCAAATTGCATTTTGCAATAAATTTAGCTCCAACCCAATCTCATTTTCAATTGCAAAATGGTATAATGCCATTTTTGGTTTCAAATATGCAACCATCTCATTTTCAATTGCATTTTGCAATTGAACTTTTTTATTTATAAAATAGTCCTTCAAATTTTAGATACTTTTACTTTTACACTTATAAATAATTATTTTGATGATAATTTCTTTTTTATGAGTATAAATATTAAGACACTATAATATATATAAAATTAAAATGCAAATAACATTATTTAATAGAAAATATAAAAATATAATACTAAATTTATAATAATTAAAAAGTACTAAACTTAAAAATAACAGAAAATAAATATAGAACAACAATGATAGAATATTCAAATGAGGATGCTTAAATTAAATTAATTTTTTTATCATTTTATGTAGTGTAATGTGTTTTTTAAATTATAATAATGAAATTTAAAAAATATCATAATTTATGGAAATTTTGAGAGAAAATAAATAATTGGGTCAATTTGTAAATTTAAAATAAAATAGGTATAATTAGCAATTAATAATAAAATAGGAAAAAGAATATACCTAAAAATATTCCTTTTCACATGGAAAATGCAACTATGGGTTGGAGAGAAATCCAATTGCATTTTGCAATTATTGCATTTTGCAATGCAAAATGCAATTGTGGGTTGGAGATGCTCTCAGCAACAGTAGGACCCAAAGTCAAGTTGGTGGCTTGACAAGCATCAACGTAGCCTTATTATAAACCGATTAATTTTGTTTTTTCAAATTTAAAAGTCAATTCACTTCAAAAAACATTATTCCTAAACATTACGAAAAAACTCCAAATGTTTAGTGAATTTTATTTTCTTCCCCTTAGTCGTTTTTGTTCAAATTTCATACNCAAATTTAAAAGTCAATTCACTTCAAAAAACATTATTCCTAAACATTACGAAAAAACTCCAAATGTTTAGTGAATTTTATTTTCTTCCCCTTAGTCGTTTTTGTTCAAATTTCATACAATTTTGAAGACACTTTCTAAATTTTTTGTTGCGATTTATTGTCTACGTTTACACTTTACATACGCCGGTCGTTAGTTGTCGGCTAAATTTTCAAGAATTTCTCCCAAAAAAAAAGCAAAAAAGCAATAAACATTCTGATTCAACTCTTTCGAAAAAAAATTAAAAAAATTCTGATTCAATCACACCCAAATCATGAATTCTCCCAAAACATTTTAGGACACTAACAAAGCCTCAAACCCCTAGATTAAAAAATTTCTTCGACTTAGATTTTTTGTCGTCGGAGGTTTTCAATTATGTGTTCTTCTTTCTCTTATATCACGAAACTCAATTTTTTTTCGTTTGCATTTTTTTCACGAGTCAAAGTTATAGAACTCTAAGCTTTATATCTTGCTAGGAAATGTAAATGATGTTACTAATCTGTTTTGAATAGCATCAACCTTTAATAAAAAAAATTTAAAAATTTTAATTGAATTATAAACACTAAATATTAAAATCTCTTAAACATTTACAAATATCAAATCTAATGAAAACATTAATTTTAATATATAATTTAAAATCAACTATTGAATAAAGATGAATTATTGTTTATATTCTACTTAAAATTCATAATCGAATAACATTCCCTAAATCTTTTTTAATTGAATAGCCCTGTGTTTTATTTTTGTCTTTATTACATCTGGAAAGATTTCCTAAGCTTAGGCCCAACACAAGGCCCGACTTAAAATACCAACTGGGGGATAAAAACGACATCGTTGTCAAAAGTCAGCCATTCTCGACAATCTGCCACGTTCCACTGAATAGAACTCCATGCACAAAGCCACGTAAAACTCTCTTCTTCCCAGATCTCTCTCTCTCTCTCTCTCTCTCTCTCTCTACAGACGCATATTCTCCAATCAAATGGTGAAACTCGCGACGGCGCGTGAGATTAGAACGTACGGCCCTCGGCTCGGGAGGAGCAGAGCCGAGTACATCAACGCAGGTCTATACCTCTTCGCCACCGTGGTGCTCATCGGCGGTTTCACGGCGACAGGATTCTCATGGGAGCCGATATCCGGCCTCGTACTTATTCTCTTGGCCCTTGCTATTATAACCGCCGTGAATGTTCACGATCTCGTGGCTCATCTCGCCGGAATCGATTACCGGTATATGATATGCCATTTGAATGCAAGAAGCTTGCTTAATTTACTTGTCTGTTCAATTCCAAATATTAATAATATAATCTCGTGTTGAAATTGTGTACGATATTTCAATTCTACAGGTTAAGGTTAATGGAGTATGATTTGCAACTGGGGCTAGTGGAATTTGCAGTTCCTCTGGTTCAGATAGCTGGTTCAGTCGTTTTCTTCTTGGGGATCTTTTTCGTTTTTAATCAGGTAATTAAAACGTTCACTGTCACAACAAAACATTAAGGCTTCATCATATCATTGACTATTTGTCTACATTTTCCACATGCATGGATTTTAAACTGATTGCTTATGTCCCGGTGTCATCACATTCTTAAACAATTATAGCTAGTATTTGAAAAAGGCATGGAACAGGTCACGAGCAAAGTACTTGTGGCATACTAATATGATATTGTCTATTACGTTCATTGTGATTCATGTCACAAAACATTAAGTACCAGTAGAATGTTGTGGATAACTTTTGGTATGTGTCACGTTCCAGTACTGTGATATTTCTTTTTTGTTTTGGGGGTATTTAGGCGGAGACAAAACTAGAATACAGTGGAAGAGAGAAGCACGCGTTAAACATGCTTATAGCGGGGCCGTTGCTTTGGGTAATAGGATCGATTCACAACTCGTGCCAAATCTATGAGAGAGCAGATAGTCATGTCCAGATTCTACAGCAGAGTGTTCACATCCCTTTCTTGGTTGGATCCCTTCTATTCTTGGTTTCCGCACTTCTCAATAGCCTCAACCAATCTGGGTCATCTCATAGTGGCTTGAAGCTTCTTGTAAGTTCTTGAAAACCAATTTTACGACATATAAGGGGTGTTTTGAAAACCGCCTCTTATGTTAAATAGTAATTTGCAGGGGAGGAGATGGATTTTGCTTGGAATTTCTGGGGCAATATGTTTGTTTGTGGGAGGATTGATGAACGTTGTTAAGGTTTTTAACTTCGTTCAGATCACTGGGCTCCGCCTTGAGAAACTACGGGGCGGAGCTCAAGACCGGCTTCTTGAAGAGAGAGAAGGATATCTCCCTCTTGTTGCTGAAGAAGAAAGAATAAGAAAAATGGAAGCTGACGAAGCTTCTAATAGAGCCATACCCCGGCCCCACTTAGCCTCCAAGGCGGGAAAGGGAGCTGCAGAGGCCGTGGTGGGATCTTCTCCGACACCGTACAAGGATGTTCTCGTCGGACAGAGCTGATGATCTGAAGGATTAGTCACGTTTAATTAAATGTGGTTCTGTACTACATATCTTTTAGACTTTTACCAAATCGTTTTTATCTGTAGAGGCCACAGATTTTTCCGTTAAACGGATGCTATAATTCGTTTCCTTATTGGATCAGGCTTTATGATTATTGAAATGGTTAAACAATTAATGCATCAAGACTTCAAATCTTTATAGTGAGAATCAGAGAAGTGTGAATTTTAGACAAATTAATGAAAGCAAAAAATCAATAATCAACAGATAGAATATGTATAACATATCCAAGTTTGGTTACAAGATAAAAACAACAAAGCTATAACCAGAGGCTCAACTTGATATAAGACCCGCCATAACCCAAATCTTTATTTGATTAGTAAATGTAACTGTTTTGAGTTATTCTTTTTCGTCTCCGAATAAAACAGTCTTGGTTTCGGAACGATCAATCAACGGTCAGTCGCTAGCCGCCGTGGCCATATAGCTTCTACGATACGCAGCTGCGTTTGTCGGAATCAACATCTCTTTAAATCCTTCATCCACCAAATGTGCACCCAACATTTGCAAAGCCAACTGGTGATTCATATAAGAAGTCAGTCATCAAGAGAAACAGATAGATAAATCCGTTTGTTGAACACGAGCCAGAAAGAATAGAAATCTTTACCGCAAAAAGTCTGAGGCTATGCCAAAAGCGACGGGGCGAAGGAAAAGGAGAGAGCAAGTAGCCCATGGAGGTGAGGGTGATGCCTACAAGATGAAGGACAAGCGTAAGGGGACGAGGGTTCATGCCTCCAAGAATAGCCATTACTCCGGATGTTCGGAAACCACCACTGCTGAGGTAATTAAAGCAGCCTTGTCGCATTCCCTCTCTTGCTTCGTCCGTTGTTGCGATAAGCGCTTGTGAAAAGACATTCGCCATCGTGTTCACCGTCGCTGACATTGGCTTTTACCGTCCAATATATATCAACACAAATAAAAGTGGAAATGTCATTAAAGTAGAATGCAGTGTCCAAGCGTGCCCTAAGTGATCGTCAACTAAAAGAGTCATATTTACAACTATCCTAACAGAGCTTGGTAACAAAAACATATAAAAATAAATCCATAACTACCTTTTATACATTTAAATAAATTAAACAACCAACGCTATATATATATATATATATGTTAGCTCATAATGAAAAATTAAGAATGTCAGAACTCACCTTGCGGATGGTGTAAAAGGACTTGACAAGCTCCGAGACCTTCTTAGTATTGCCAAGGTTAGGCAATGGCCTAAGAAGATTGCGTAGAATGAGAATGTCCGAGAGTGCAACCATCATCCCTGACGCGATTATAGGATGACGCATATTGAATGCATCTCCCAACACAATCACTCCTTTCTTATCACAGGGTCTCGCTGACATACTCTTAGTCGCAGTTGTTTTCACCTCTAGTAGTCCCTCCTCAACCCCTTTCAAAAATGTCTCACGGAGATTTCCAGTTTCAGGTATCTGCAACACAAAAGGGATTTTGATGGTACAAACTATAAGTCACATGAACAAAACTATACCACTTGAAAATGAAAGCGACTCCTTGAAAACGTTAAAAGTTAAACCATCCATCCATATACTAAAAGTTTTAGTTTTGCATCAGTCCTTTACGTACCTGAGGAGCCACAGTTTTCATGAGAAAGTTAACCATTTCGCCATTCGCCATAGAAGGAATACTATCAGCAGGAATCTCGGCAGCACAACGAACCTCATGGCTGGTTATTTGATATATAACAAGCACTAAAGGTTTAGAAAAAATCAGATGTAGGCTATGTGGATCTCCAAGTCGGCTATTCTTCGTCACATAACCCACAAAATACGAGAGCACTTCCTCCTGTATACATATATACATATTCATGATCCTTAAATTGGGAAATTAACGACGAGACTATCTTCCGTTGAAATTCAATGAGAGAATATAAAAGTCTATAATGCTTAGAAGAAAAGTGTCCACTCACTGTGTTATCGACGAGTGACCGACGAAGGTTTGAGTAGCAACCGTCGCATACCACAGTGAGAGGTGCAAAGGCAGTTGTTTCTTCGCCTGCGCTATTCTTGTATGTCACTCCTTTGACCACTCCTTTTTCTTCTATCAAAGCCTTCACCGTTCCTTCTTCTAACTGCACACTGCCAATGTTCATCACATTGTATTAAGAAAATGAAGTTATATAAGAGTAGTAAATCATTTTACTCAATTGTCAACTGTTTTTGAAATGAAAATTCATAAACTAGAGATTAGTTTTCCACTATAGCAGAGAGTTATATCGACTGGCAAGTTCCAAAAACTAGTTTTGATTACGGGTTGAAATCTCCATGTTACCAAAAAAATAAAAATAAATTTTTTATATGTACGTACTTGGCAAGAGAAGCTGCCTTTTTGCGTAGACGTTGTACCATACGGCCATTACGTAAGAGTCTACCGACTGGTTCATGTGGAAACTTATTGTCATCCGGAAAATACAAGGTCTCGTGTTTTCCGTCCTTGTAAATTGCCAAGGACTTTACTTCTTGAGCGTCTATCTCATCCAAACAATCTAATAGGTATACAGATCCAAAATCGCAAATTAAGCGACACGTAACATAATTGAGTTTAGATACATCGATGCACGTATGGCAACAAGATCAAGCAATATTGTGTAGTAAATGAGAATGTAAAATGAAATGAAGAGAGAGACCTTCAAGGCCAAGCTGAGCTAACATGAGGCGGCCTCCTGGTTGCATCAGCTCTCCCATAAATCTTTGAGGTTCTTTCAAGTCCCTCTCTATTACATGTACTCGTCGTCCATCCTGCATCCGCACTAATCAAATTAAATACACGTACATGAGTAGCTAACATGGACGAATTAGAAATAACATTTCTGTACTTTTCATCGAAATAGTACTTTAGATGCAAATTTTTTTTTTTCCCTGCATCCGCATTCTTTTTTCTTTTGTTTGTATACTCATGGACGCCGGCCCATCTTTAAGTCCACTTTTCATTTTGATGCTTTTCCATTTCGTCTCCTTTTCATTAATTTAATTTTTCAATCAGCAACAAATTTAAAAATAATAATAATAATGTTGGACGAATAGCTAAATAAATGATTCTGACAACAAAATCTTCAATTTCTGACGGAGAAAACCGTCGGAAACGGATACATTGATTACCCATGCATGTTCATTGATTTTACACCACATACATACTTTTATAAATATAATACAGTACATTTTTACCATGTTCATTGTTTTAGTTTATTTTATATATTTGTTGTATAAGTGAAAGGTCACAATTTTTTCTTGGCAAATTGAAGATTTTCCAATTTCTCAATAACTTTCCAATTGACAATATGATCATCTTTGAAATAAAATAAAATTTATTTAAGATATTTCTCTAATACTTACTGATGAAATGCAACTGAATACTCTAAAATTATTACAATGGTTAAATCTTACATTGGCCACCACATTATAGAGAGCTTATTTGAAAATAAATTAATACCTAATAAAACCTATTTGAAGTTTGTATTTGATAATTGTATCACCTATATAGGTATCCCTGACCAACAAGAAAAAAAGTATCCGACTTAATTTGATTAATGAAACTACTACGCACAACACATGAAAAACTACCAAAAACCTAGTTTAGTCGGTTATGTAGGGTATAAAACATTAAACATCAACACATCTTTAAACTAGAATCATCTCTACTGATAGTACAATTAACATGGCAGATCTAAACTTTTTTTTTTTTTTTTGAAAAGGGCATCAGATCTAAACTTCTTAGATACATAAAAAAACGAAATAACCTACGCAAAAGACCGTATGCATCAAAATATACCTTAGCAAGAGCATAAGCGAGAGCCGCGCCAGCCACACCCGCCCCGACAATGATGACATCAGCGACACCGTCGTCTATTCTCTCTTCTGTCTCGGCCTCTGCCTCCTCATCGGTTGCCGTCTTCTTTCTCTTGATGAGGTGGAAAACCATCCATGTCAGAACGAAGGCGAGAAGCGTCCATAACCACGCGTACGCCGTTGCCATTACCACTATAGTAACAATATCTCTGTATTTACCTCTGAAGTGAGATCGTTGAATAGGAGAAACCCACCGCAATGTCAACCCAAATAAAATATATGTAATATGTTAGAGTTTATAGCTAGGAAATCAAAATACAATTCGTTGCGGAGAGACATGTGATCAAATCACATTTACACGATACCTCTAGTTGTACTACCATTCTAAATAAGCAATAATTTATATGCTTTACTAATTCTATATGGTTTATAATATTGATTATCTTCGTTTAAAAAAATGCATTATCATAAAGATTTGTGCTCCATATGGTCTTATCAAATTTTTGTTTTTGAAAATGTAATCAGGATTGTGTTATATCACTTTTTATTTATTCTAATTTCTTTAATTAGCAAAATAAACACAACTAACGAGATAATATAAATTATAAAAAAAAAGTCAACATGATGGCCATGTCGATATGACTTACCTATCAAACTTTAATAATTTATCCGATACTGATCAAGAATAGATCATATACGTGTCAAGACACAATAAATGAATAGAGTAGCCTTGGTATTTAATTTTAACCCATTTTTGGGCAATCACAGAAGTCGGAAGATCGGTGAAATATCAAATCCAATCGTGATGGGGGTGGTATAATAAAATAATGGAGCAAGGAGAAAATCAAAGCTGGAAAAAGTTAGAAAATATAAAAGATAACCGAATCAAATCGTTTTTATCAATCCCGCCAAAGTCGCTGCTATGCTCTGTTGAGATAATTGATGGCCCCACCCTTTTTTTTTAATCGTAATTCATAAAGACGTTTCAAAGCCGAAATTGTTTTTTTCTTGGACATCTGAATAGACTTGACATTGATAAAAAAAAATGCCGAAGCAATGTTTTTGAGAAAACTATTTTTTTTTAAAAGAAAATTTAAAAATTAAAATGAATTTCTATTTAAAATAAAATTAAAAAACTGAATATTGAGAATAAGAATTGAGAATTATAAACTAAAATAGATGATGTTAGACTCTTTTTTTTTTTGTCAACATAGACTTGCACATTAAAAAATAACAATTCATGCAAAGAAATAAAAATTAATTAAATAAAAGGTAAATTGGTCCAAAACGTTATTATTGTATATCCCACAAATGTATTCTTCCATTTTGTGCTTAGAACATGTCGACAAGTTTTTGACTTTTTGTTCTCTCTAATATACTGCAATATAATTCTGAAAAATGCATTATCATAAAGATTTGTGCTCCATATATGCCCGATCGATTTACATCGCGGTTAAGAGCATCAATGTTTATAAAATGGTTGCGGCCATATAGCTTTTGCGATACGCAGCTGCATTTGCTGGAAACAACATTTGGCTAACCCCTTCAGCCTTGAGATGAGGAGCCAACATTTTCAAAGACAACTAGGGATTCACATTGAAAAAAAAAATCAATATCAAATTGTAATGGTAAACTAAAAAAACCGACACACATTTGCGTAAAAAAAAAACAATTTTTTCCAAAAAATATAGTGACTTACACCAAAAATTCTGAGGCTATGCCAAATGCTCAGAGGAGAGGGAAATGGAGATAGCAGTTGGCCAATGGAGGATAGAGTCATGGCGAATAGATGATAGACGAGAGAGAGCGGACGAGGGTTCATGCCGCCGTACAGAGCCATCATGCCTGACGTGCGAAAGCCACCACTTGAGAGGTAATCATAGCAGCCCTGTCGCATTGCCTCTTTGGCTTTGTCCGTTGATACAATTAGCACTTGCGAAAATGCATTACCTAGCGTGTTCACTGTTGCCGACATTGGCTTCACCATACACGTTTTAAAAAAAAAATGTTTATAGAGGGTTTAATAAATAGGTTTTTGAATGTTCATTTTTAAGATTAGTATATATGTGACGTATGCATATGCTCACCTTTCTGATAACATAAAAGGACTTAATAACTTCTGAGACTTTTTTGGCATCACCGAGGTTTCCCAATGGCCGGAGAAGGCCGCGTAGAATGAGAATGTCAGACAATAAAACCATCATTCCAGAAGCGACTGCTGGATGACGCATGTTGAATGCATCTCCCAACACAATCACTCCCTTCTTCTCGCTCAAAGTAGCTGACATTCTCTTTGCTGGTGTCACTTTTATGTGTGCTCCCTCATCGATCCCTTTCAAAAATATTTTGCGGAGTTTTTGAGGTACCTGCAAAGTAAGTGTAAAGAGATGTGCATATCCTTTTTTATTTTAATTAATCAAAGATTAATAAGCATAATGCGTACCTGAGGAGCAAGAGTGTTCTTCACGAAGGTAGCCATTTCACCATTTGCAATAGAAGGAAAATTATTGGAGAAAAGCTCAAAACCACAACGAACGTCGGTGCTGCTGATTTGATACATCATGGTGAAGGACGGTTTAGCCATTATCAAGTGTAAGTTTTCGGGCTCTTCAAGGCGACAATTCTTTGAGATGTAACCAACTTGGTACGAAATAACCTCCGCCTTTATCAAGTTAGAGCACATATATATGCTTATTAATTAATTGGCTAACTCAAAGTGAATGACATTAACTTTAATTATATATGTCATTAACATTCAGTACAAGATTTTAGTGTTTTATTTTTTTACAGGAATACTTACATTGTTGTCGTTAAGAGACCGACGAAGGTTCGAGTAGCAACCGTCGCATACCACAGTGAGAGATGCAAGGGCCGTTGTTTCTTCGCCTGCGCTGTTCTTGTATGTTACTCCTTTGATCACTCCTTTTTCTTCTATCAAAGATCTCACCGTCCCTTCTTCAAGCCGTACACTGCCAATTAATGTTATAAGAAAAATCATTGCCATTGTCATGTTTAGTAGCATCTTCTACAAAATTGACTACTAATTTATCAAAATTTGAAGGGGAATTACATAACTAGTGTAGAATGGATTCTTTATATATAATCTTTTTCTCCAAACCACCTTTAGCACTTACAATTTTTGTCTTGTAAAGTTTAGTCCAAACATCACCCCTCCAATAATAATCGACTATAAAAGTGTATCTTAATTTATTCTCGTTACCAATTCATTAGGTATAGTCGTATAGCTATATCATAGAGAAGTAACTAGTCATGTCAAGCGGATCAAATCCGCCACGCTCCGTTCCGTAACGGGCTACAATTTTTTTTACCCGCATCCACTTGCCCCACAAAATTTTTGATAATAAAATATTTGACTCGTTCTGCTAGAATTTTCGGATACCTGCGCGCGGGTAACCCAAAAATATTTAAATAATAATAAAAAATAAATTATATATGTTTTAAAAAAAGTATTTAATAAGAAAAATTTCATATAATAAAATATAAATACACAATTTTGTTATAAAAAACTAAAAAAATTGTTAACTAATTTTTATATATTACATAATATTTCAAATATTAATAATATTTACTGTATAAATATTAATAACTAATTTTAAATTTTATTAAATTAGCGGGTATCCGCAAATCCACCGGATAAAATTCTATATCCGCACTCGTCCTGCATTTTAAAAATTCCCATCCCACGAGATTTGCTTTTTCGCGAAATGAAATTTATTAGATCCGTGGCGGGTTAAACGGGGTGGAATCCACGGATTGTGATTCAAATTGACAGTACTAGAAGTAACAAACAAACCTAACTTTGGTTAAACCAGGATAATGTATCAAACAAAAAATCAAACAATTGATGAGTTCAAATGGTCTCATTTGAAAAATTTTGGTGTAGAAATTTGAAATACTCACCCAATTAAATATTAATATTTTTATATTCACACTTCGAGAGATTTTGGGTGAAAAAATCGAAATGGACATATTCTAATTAGTACTCTCTCCATTGTATATTAGTTGTCGTTTTAAGATTAGTTTTTGTTTTAAATTAGTTGTCTTTTTTTTTCAATACAAGATTGTGACAAAAAAATTACTTTTATTCTTATTTTATTAGTTTATTTATTAATTAATAATATCAAATAAAATAGTCTATTAATAAGGAGTAAAACAGAAAATTTAAATATTTTTTAATCTGTATAGAAAAATTTTAAACGATAGCTAATATAAAACAGAGATAGTGTAAAAAAGCTAGTGAAATACGTACTTGGCGAGAGAAGAGGCCTTTTGGCGAAGTCTCTGGACAAAACGGCCATTGTGAAAAGATCGAGCAGAAGGTTCATAAGGAAAGTTGTTGTTGTCCTCCACCGGGAAAGATGCGACTGCTTCTTTTCCGTCCTTATAAAGTGCTAAGCCGGTGGCTATCTGTGCATCTATTCCCTCCAAACAATCTATGTAAATATATATAGATGCACAAATTCAATCATGTGTCTTTCTTAATTTACCCAGTGCTGTAAATGTTAAGGAGAGTGAAGCGGAGACAGACCTTCAAGGCCAAGCCTAGAAAGCAAGAGGCGTCCTCCAGGTTGCATAAACTCACCCATCATTCTCTCTGGCACTCTCATGTCCCTCTCTATCACATGTACTCGTCGTCCGTCCTTAACCCAATTTTTTTTTTTTTTAATATAAGGTTCAACCAAAATTTATATAAATATATAGGCAGTAGTGTTCATTCCTAGTTCCTACCCTGAACTAGTGCAATATATATAACTATGCTATGGAAAAACAAAACAATCATTTATCTGGTTGTGATTCTATCATATAGGCACAATCAGTGTAAGAAAACAGTTAACGAAAGTGCGACGATGCAGATTTAATATTTGGACGCAAAAATGTCACGCCATTTTCGTACCTTTGCAAGAGCATAGGCGAGAGCTGAGCCGCCGATACCAGCTCCGACGATGATGATGTCAGCACCACCGTCTCTTCTCTTCTCCACCGTCGCATCCACCAATTTCGTCGCCTTCTTCCTCCTATGGGTGACGTGGAATACTGTCCAAGTTAGCGCGAAGGCAAGTAGCGTCCATAAACAAACGTTCATAAAAGCCATATCCATATCTGTTACTATTATTACTCCTCGATATGAGAGAGTTGAAAAAGTGACATATAATATAGTCGGGACGGACGTGGCATCACCACATACTAATTTATCATAATTTAACGAAAAGTTAGTTTCGTATAAATAAAAAAAGAGAGCCAGTAAAATAATTATCTTAGAAAAAATAATAATTATTATCTTAGATATTTTTTAGATACAGTACAGACATAAGATATTGTCCCCACCCGGCCACCCCAATAATGATGTTTTCTAAATCTATCGTTATATAGGGATGTCGGCCAAAACCCTCGGATCCGATCCTGAAAAATATCGAATTCGACCTTAGATATATAAGTTCAAAAAAAATTAAGTTTTTCGAACTGAGTTCATTTGAGTTAATAGTTTTTTAGGTTTAAATCCGATCGGGCTCGGACTTACCCAAAAAGTCTTATATTTTTTACCAAAGCACGTTAAAACACTTATTTGTACATGTATTTTCTTGGATAAATTTACTTTTGGTGATCTATATAATAATATTTATAACATTCAATAATTTTTTTTATGATACCTATTATATTTATTATTGAAAATCTTTAAATAATATTAGTTTGAAAATATACATTTGTTAAATAATCATATATGTTTTTATATATTAAGCTCAAAAATCTTTTATTTAACTATTTTTTATGTTTGTGGACTTATAAATCGACTATACTAAAATAAAAATGTGATCTTAAAATTAATAAAAAAACTAATCATTTTTTTTTAATAATTCAGGATAAATCTCAGGCCTATGCAGAGGTCCAGACTAATCTGTGGGAGTGGTGCAGTCCACAGATAGATCCTCACCTTCGGGTATTCAAATGGACCGAAAGCATAGGCCCATATCCGTGTGGGTGTTCAAAGCAAAGTGTTGCAGTTTCCAAGGACGTCGAACCTGAAACGTGTTAGCGTCCCAGTCCCGACTCCTGCCACTCGACCACGATGTCTCCGACAAAAAGTAATAATTTTAAGCCATGGTTTAATCTGTTTCTCTCATGAGCTAAGCTGGACCTGCCGAGAAGTGTCATTAGTCCTGACGTGCGAAAGCGGCCACTACAGAGGTAATCGTAGCAGCCCTGTCGCATCGCTCTTCTGCTTCGTCCTTATGCAACCAACACTTGAGAAAATGCACTTCCTAGTGTGTTAACCGTCCCTGACATGCATGGGATTCACCATACAATAATTAAGTTTTTTTTTTCCTCTTAGAAACATTTTTGAATGTTTATATTTTAGGCTTAAGTGATTAGTGTGTGACGTGTACTAACCGTTGGGATATCATTGAAGGACTTTGGTAACATTTTGCAAGGTTGCCTAATGGCTTAAGAAGATGACGTAGAATAAGACTGTCGGACAATACAACCATCATCCCGGACGCGATTATTGGATGACGCATGTTGAAGGCATCTCCTAACACTATTCAGTCCTTTCTTTTCACTCAACATAGCTGACATGCTACTGTTTCAAAAAAAAAAACATCAAAGGGAGATTAAAAAGATGGCCTGGGAGGCTATGGTGAGTCACCATCTTAACATTATTATTTCATCTCAAGCTAACACGTATTGCTCTTGGTTTTCCATTTGGCAAACTATTCACGGCCGGTCAATGTTTTAAGGCTCTGGGAGAGGAAGGATCTCCGGTCATTGTCTGTTCCGGTCATTAGTTTTCTTTTCCAATGAAACGGTTGTTTTGGACTAATGTCTAACACTTATTATGTATATTCCAATAATTGTGTATATAAATAAATCACTTGGAGGGCTATCAAAATAAAATGTGATCACACAATTTCAGACAAAAAAAAGAATTGTGTGGAGACGATCTTTTTTGGGCTGCTTTACCCTAAAGGTCGACTTCAAATTTGAATTAACGGTCAATAAGTTATGTCACTCATGGAGATCATGTCTTTTTTTGTTTTGCTATATTAAATGTATAGAGAGACTTCAGCAACTCTTTTTTGGCTGATTTACATGAACACGACAATATAAATCTCACCACATAAGTTCATCAATTATTGGGACGACTGCACCAAGAAGTTATTGATGTCCACAAGTTTCCCTTAATTGATTTATATATATATATATATATATATATACACATTTGAGAAATTTAGTTTAGAAATAAAATTAAAATTAGAAAAGATCAATTTAAATGTTGATTTAAGAGATTAAAAGTTTATAAAATAAACTAAAAATATATAATAATTGATTATAACATAATTTTATTAAAAAGTATATAATTTTATGTACTTAAAAGTTAAAATTTATAAGGAAAAATTATCTGAAATTGTGTGATCACATTTTATTTTGATAGCCCTCCAAGTGATTTATTTATATACACAATTATTGGAATATACATAATAAGTGTTAGACATTAGTCCAAAACAACCGTTTCATTGGAAAAGAAAACTAATGACCGGAACAGACAATGACCGGAGATCCTTCCTCTCCCAGAGCCTTAAAACATTGACCGGCCGTGAATAGTTTGCCAAATGGAAAACCAAGAGCAATACGTGTTAGCTTGAGATGAAATAATAATGTTAAGATGGTGACTCACCATAGCCTCCCAGGCCATCTTTTTAATCTCCCTTTGATGTTTTTTTTTTTGAAACAGTAGCATGTCAGCTATGTTGAGTGAAAAGAAAGGAGTGAATAGTGTTAGGAGATGCCTTCAACATGCGTCATCCAATAATCGCGTCCGGGATGATGGTTG
>JAHZTW010000005.1:18867731-18884006 GCA_020283515.1 Alliaria petiolata | reverse complement strand
GGGAGAGAAGAGGCCTTTTGGCGCAGTCTCTGGACAAAACGGCCATTATGAAAAGTTCGAGCAGATGGTTCATAAGGAAAGTTGTTGTTATCCTCCACCGGAAAAGGTGCGACTGCTTCTTTTCCGTCCTTATAAAGTGCTAAGCCCGTGGCTATCTGTGCATCTATTCCCTCCAAGCAATCTATATACATAGACACGCACAAATATTCAATCATGAAACTAAAACAAAATATGTCTTGCGTTTATTTATGTAAATGTAGATGGAAAGTAAAGCGGAGACAGACCTTCAAGGCCAAGCTTAGAAAGCAAGAGTCGTCCTCCAGGTTGCATAAACTCACCCATCATTCTCTCTGGTTGTCTCATGTCCCTCTCTATCACATGAACTTTACGCCCGTCCTTTGAACACAAAATCAATAATTACAAGTGTTAGTTCCAACCAAAAATATTGCAATCATATTATAACTGAGCTATATATATTGTATAAAATTGTGATTCTATCACCCACATGCACAAATAATATAAGATAATAACTAGCAAAAGTGCAATTATATTTCTTACCTTAGCAAGAGCGTAGGCGAGAGCTGAGCCTCCGACACCAGCTCCGACGATGATGACATCAGTACCACCGTCTCTTCTCTCCTCCGCCGCCACATCCACCAACTTCGGCGCCTTCTTCCTCATGTTGGTGACGTGGAATATTGTCCAAGTAAGCACGAAGGCGAGTAGCGTCCATAAACAAACCTGCGTGAAACCCATATCCATACCTATACTTTTTTGTTTTGACAAAAGGAATGCGTATTACTTTTTCGATATGGTTTTTGAGATGAGAGAGCTGATAAAGGCTGAGTAACATATTTATAGTCGCGACGGACGTGGCTTTTCACCACATGCTAATTTATCGTAATTAAATAAAAGCAATAAAATTTGTATTTTCTGTTGTCCATATGATTCGTTATCAATTCTGACTTGGCTAAGTTGACAAGGACAAATGATTTTTTGTTTTCAGATCCAAAACAAGATATTGTCCACATAATAAATGGTGTATGGAACCGGCAAATAAAAGGCACCACTCAAATTAATGATATTTTTAGAGCTCTTGAATGATGAATTAAAATAGTCAAGAAAATGAGTTAAAATGTCAATCAACGTTTTGATAATTAGAGCAATGTACTAAAATGGTTGTTTATGTAATATTTTTTTAAAACACTTTGTTTTATTAATATTCATTTAGAATGATTATAATATAGAAAAGATTTGATAGGTAAAGTATAAAGAAAAACTAACGATATTTCACAACAATTTAATGAATAAAAGATTCAGACAGAGCTATTTAAAATAAAAAAAATATTCTATTTTTTAGAGATTCATTTCCGATAATTTCAAAATTTTATTCTATTTTGTTTTTCACACGGAAAAGCTCCATTATTGCTATGCTGATTCAGACAGGGCTAGCCTGATGATAGAAATTAAATTAATTTCATTTTAATTTTCTCCACTACTTTATATGCGGACAAAAATCAACTTTTAATTTTGCTGATGAAGCTTTTTTGAGTTTTTCTATGAGAATTAGGTCTCAAGACCATAATTTTCAAGACCATAATTTTCTTTCTCTATCTGAAAAAGTAATAATAAAGTGGATGACCATTTCATTTCATGAGTTATATAAACGAAAATAACATCTTCAACCTTTATTTCTCTTTCATGCGTAGATAAAAATATTTGCCAGCTCTTATTTTTACTTTTTATCTCCTTATAAAACTGATTCAGTCTGTCATTTATATTTTATCATATTACGTTTTTTTTTTTAAACGAACATAAAATAACAATAAAATAGATATATAATTTTAAACATGCAACTCATCGTTCTATTAAAAAACACATAATAAAATGTTATTCAATTGAACAAACATAGAGTGGAGTAGATCAATAGTACTATTTAATTCACTAGGTTAACTATTGTGCGATGACGGGTTGTTTAGATTTCTTTCTTGGTGATAAGTGAATTTATATGTCAATTGTGCATTTTGGATATGATCAATTTGAAATTTTATCATCTCACAGTTGATAACTGAAGTAAGTACATGTACAAAATCAAATTGCATATCCAATTAATATGTTGGCTATAATGTTTGTTTTCATCTTGTATGTAAATTTTTTTGTTTGAGAGTACATGTCTTCAATTTACCCGTTGGTTTTTACATGTCGACTGTTGTTTTAATGAGATAGTAGAATGCATGGACTAATGATTTAATTATTTTGTACTTATCTCTAATTTCACCAACATATAAGTTTTGCTGAGACAGATCGACTTTACAAAAGAATATTCTTCCAGGTAGGGTTAAAGAGTGTTCTCGAATTAAGATTTGTGTGGTTTACATTTTTTGGGTTTTTTTTTTAATTTATAAAAATAAATATCAATTTAGTAGAAGAAGTAAAACTTGTATAATTGTATTTTGGTTTAGCCAACCATTTGGTATTTTGGTTTGGTTTTACGAAAACATAAACATAAGAAAATTTGTTGTTTAACGTGCTTTGGTTTCACAAAAACAAATGTGGATAAGACTAAATATATATTGACCAAATTTTTTTTTTAAATCTTTTTTGACATTAAATGTTTTTTGGGTTTTATAACTAACCAACAATTCCATGCAAATGGGCTGGTTTGATACTCAATTTCAAAATACAAAATCGGCGTTTCTATTGAGTGTAATTTAATTTATCGCGACACATGTATCTATACAGTTCAACTAAAGAAATGATGTAAAATGCTTAAATTCCACGTGGACGACAATGCTTGAACAAATGTGAGTACTGAGTACATATGTATATATAACCCTTTTTATTGTGAATTGACTATTTAAAAACTCTATTTTATTAAAATTATTGAACTAATTAAAGATAAAAAAATGTAACTAGCAATATAACATGGCAAATTTTTATTGGTTTATTAGTATTTGCCTAGGTTCTTTCCTATTTCTATTTTAGTATGTAAAGACAAAGAATGTCGTGTAAAAGATTAAAGGCACATATTGATACATTCAACAAAAGGAGAAGTCGTTTTATTATTACAATTCACTTTATGTCCTTGGAACGAACATACCAACAGGTATTTTCCAGGCCAGTCATACACTAATAGTAAGCACACACTGCAATACAATTCAAACAAATGCACAATCACAAAGACTCGCGCTCCATATATGTTATAGCTAGTAGTATTATTTGTGGTTCAGAGCATCGACGTTTAGAGAGCGGTTGAGGCCATATAGCTTTTGCGATACGCGGCTGCGGATGCTGGAGACAACATTTGGCTAACCCCTTCCGCCTTGACATGAGGAACCAACATTTTTAAAGACAACTAGAGATTCACATAAAAACAAAAAAACAAAAAAAACAAATTTGTCAAATTGTAATGGTTCAACTAAAAGATCAACACACACATTTACGTAGAAAAACAATTCGATGAAACATTTAATATAAGGAGAACAATAATAATGACTTACGCCAAAAAGTCTGAGGCTATGCCAAATGCCAAGAGGAGAGGGAAAAGGAGAGAGCAGTTGACCAATGGATGATAGAGTAATAACGCAGAGATGAAAGATGAGAGAGAGTGGTCTCGGGTTCATGCCGCCGATTAGAGCCATCAATCCCGACGAGCGAAATCCGCCACTAGCGAGGTAATCGTAGCATCCCTGTCGCATTGCTTCTTTTGCTTCGTCCGTAGATGCAATTAGCACTTGCGAAAATGCATTCCCTAGTGTGTTCACCGTCGCCGACATTGGCTTCACCATACAAAATCATTTGTACTTTTTAAAATATTTTGCGAATGAGAATGCTCATAGATTAGTGGTATGTGATGCATGCTCACCTTTCTGATAACATAAAATGACTTGATAACTTGTGAGACTTTGTTTGCATCACAGAGGTTTGCCAATGGCTGGAGAAGGCCGCGTAGGATGAGAACGTCAGACAATAAAACCATCATTCCAGAAGCGATTGCTGGATGACGCATGTTGAATGCATCTCCCAACACAATCACTCCTCTCTTCTCGCTCAAAGTAGCTTCCAGTCTCTTTGTCGGCATGGCTTTTATCTGTGCTCCCTCATCGATCCCTTTCAAAAATATTTTGCGGAGTTTTGGAGGTATACCTAGAAAATAAGTGCAGAGAGATGTTAAATGCATATTCTGCATGTATTCATGCGACGCTTTCAAACGGGAGAATGTGAGTATGTATATCTATTTATTACTAGTAATTAAGTAGTAGATCTATATGTTTTCTCTCTTTCTTTTTTTAGTTGATCAAAGAGCAGATATCGAGTGCGTACCTGAGGAGCCATAGTATTTTTCAAAAATTTAACCATTTCACCATTTGCAATAGAAGGAATATTGCCGGGGAAAAGCTCCATAACACAACGAACGTCGGTGCTGCTGATTTGATACAACATGTCGAAGGATGATTTGATACCACGGTGAGAGGTGCAAAGGCAGTTGTTTCTTCGCCTGAACTGTTCTTGTATGTAACGCCTTTGACCACTCCTTTTTCTTCTATCAAAGACTTCACCGTCCCTTCTTCAAGTCGCACACTGCCATTTAATGGTTGGTGTGTAAATCAACGGTATAATTAAGGAAGGTCATTGATATTGCATGTCAAGTCAACGGAACTAACTTTCTTTTTGACACGATGAACTGACTAGTATTCAATTATTTAGAAGGGAGTTGCATAAATAATGTCGATTTGTTTTTTCCCCAATAAAAAAAACTTTACGACTTTTAATTTATTGTTATTTTAAAGTTTGGTCCGAACTCGACTGTAAAAGTATAAATTCATGTATTCAAACTACGAATTCAATAGGTATAGTTATACACTTTTTATGTGGAAATTTTAACATAACTATTAGAAAATGGTGAACAGAGAGATACATACTTAGGGAGAGAAGAGGCCTTTTGGCGCAGTCTCTGGACAAAACGGCCATTATGAAAAGTTCGAGCAGATGGTTCATAAGGAAAGTTGTTGTTATCCTCCACCGGAAAAGGTGCGACTGCTTCTTTTCCGTCCTTATAAAGTGCTAAGCCCGTGGCTATCTGTGCATCTATTCCCTCCAAGCAATCTATATACATAGACACGCACAAATATTCAATCATGAAACTAAAACAAAATATGTCTTGCGTTTATTTATGTAAATGTAGATGATCAAAGTGAAGCGGAGACAGACCTTCAAGGCCAAGCTTAGAAAGCAAGAGTCGTCCTCCAGGTTGCATAAATTCACCCATCATTCTCTCTGGTTGTCTCATGTCCCTCTCTATCACATGAACTTTACGCCCGTCCTTTGAACACAAAATCAATAATTACAAGTGTTAGTTCCAACCAAAAATATTGCAATCATATTATAACTGAGCTATATATATTGTATAAAATTGTGATTCTATCACCCACATGCACAAATAATATAAGATAATAACTAGCAAAAGTGCAATTATATTACGTACCTTAGCAAGAGCGTAGGCGAGAGCTGAGCCTCCGACACCAGCTCCGACGATGATGACATCAGTACCACCGTCTCTTCTCTCCTCCGCCGCCACATCCACCAACTTCGGCGCCTTCTTCCTCATGTTGGTGACGTAGAATATTGTCCAAGTAAGCACGAAGGCGAGTAGCGTCCATAAACAAACCTGCGTGAAACCTATATCCATACCTATACTCTTTTGTTTTGACAAAAGGAATGCGTATTACTTTTTCAATATGGTTTTTGAGATGAGAGAGCTGATAAAGGCTGAGTAACATATTTATAGTCGCGACGGACGTGGCTTTTCACCACATGCTAATTTATCGTAATTAAATAAAAGCAATAAAATTTGTATTTTCTGTTGTCCATATGATTCGTTATCAATTCTGACTTGGCTAAGTTGACAAGGACAAATGATTTTTTGTTTTCAGATCCAAAACAAGATATTGTCCACATAATAAATGGTGTATGGAACCGGCAAATAAAAGGCACCACTCAAATTAATGATATTTTTAGAGCTCTTGAATGATGAATTAAAATAGTCAAGAAAATGAGTTAAAATGTCAATCAACGTTTTGATAATTAGAGCAATGTACTAAAATGGTTGTTTATGTAATATTTTTTTAAAACACTTTGTTTTATTAATATTCATTTAGAATGATTATAATATAGAAAAGATTTGATAGGTAAAGTATAAAGAAAAACTAACGATATTTCACAACAATTTAATGAATAAAAGATTCAGACAGAGCTATTTAAAATAAAAAAAATATTCTATTTTTTAGAGATTCATTTCCGATAATTTCAAAATTTTATTCTATTTTGTTTTTCACACGGAAAAGCTCCATTATTGCTATGCTGATTCAGACAGGGCTAGCCTGATGATAGAAATTAAATTAATTTCATTTTAATTTTCTCCACTACTTTATATGCGGACAAAAATCAACTTTTAATTTTGCTGATGAAGCTTTTTTGAGTTTTTCTATGAGAATTAGGTCTCAAGACCATAATTTTCAAGACCATAATTTTCTTTCTCTATCTGAAAAAGTAATAATAAAGTGGATGACCATTTCATTTCATGAGTTATATAAACGAAAATAACATCTTCAACCTTTATTTCTCTTTCATGCGTAGATAAAAATATTTGCCAGCTCTTATTTTTACTTTTTATCTCCTTATAAAACTGATTCAGTCTGTCATTTATATTTTATCATATTACGTTTTTTTTTTTAAACGAACATAAAATAACAATAAAATAGATATATAATTTTAAACATGCAACTCATCGTTCTATTAAAAAACACATAATAAAATGTTATTCAATTGAACAAACATAGAGTGGAGTAGATCAATAGTACTATTTAATTCACTAGGTTAACTATTGTGCGATGACGGGTTGTTTAGATTTCTTTCTTGGTGATAAGTGAATTTATATGTCAATTGTGCATTTTGGATATGATCAATTTGAAATTTTATCATCTCACAGTTGATAACTGAAGTAAGTACATGTACAAAATCAAATTGCATATCCAATTAATATGTTGGCTATAATGTTTGTTTTCATCTTGTATGTAAATTTTTTTGTTTGAGAGTACATGTCTTCAATTTACCCGTTGGTTTTTACATGTCGACTGTTGTTTTAATGAGATAGTAGAATGCATGGACTAATGATTTAATTATTTTGTACTTATCTCTAATTTCACCAACATATAAGTTTTGCTGAGACAGATCGACTTTACAAAAGAATATTCTTCCAGGTAGGGTTAAAGAGTGTTCTCGAATTAAGATTTGTGTGGTTTACATTTTTTGGGTTTTTTTTTTAATTTATAAAAATAAATATCAATTTAGTAGAAGAAGTAAAACTTGTATAATTGTATTTTGGTTTAGCCAACCATTTGGTATTTTGGTTTGGTTTTACGAAAACATAAACATAAGAAAATTTGTTGTTTAACGTGCTTTGGTTTCACAAAAACAAATGTGGATAAGACTAAATATATATTGACCAAATTTTTTTTTTAAATCTTTTTTGACATTAAATGTTTTTTGGGTTTTATAACTAACCAACAATTCCATGCAAATGGGCTGGTTTGATACTCAATTTCAAAATACAAAATCGGCGTTTCTATTGAGTGTAATTTAATTTATCGCGACACATGTATCTATACAGTTCAACTAAAGAAATGATGTAAAATGCTTAAATTCCACGTGGACGACAATGCTTGAACAAATGTGAGTACTGAGTACATATGTATATATAACCCTTTTTATTGTGAATTGACTATTTAAAAACTCTATTTTATTAAAATTATTGAACTAATTAAAGATAAAAAAATGTAACTAGCAATATAACATGGCAAATTTTTATTGGTTTATTAGTATTTGCCTAGGTTCTTTCCTATTTCTATTTTAGTATGTAAAGACAAAGAATGTCGTGTAAAAGATTAAAGGCACATATTGATACATTCAACAAAAGGAGAAGTCGTTTTATTATTACAATTCACTTTATGTCCTTGGAACGAACATACCAACAGGTATTTTCCAGGCCAGTCATACACTAATAGTAAGCACACACTGCAATACAATTCAAACAAATGCACAATCACAAAGACTCGCGCTCCATATATGTTATAGCTAGTAGTATTATTTGTGGTTCAGAGCATCGACGTTTAGAGAGCGGTTGAGGCCATATAGCTTTTGCGATACGCGGCTGCGGATGCTGGAGACAACATTTGGCTAACCCCTTCCGCCTTGACATGAGGAACCAACATTTTTAAAGACAACTAGAGATTCACATAAAAACAAAAAAACAAAAAAAACAAATTTGTCAAATTGTAATGGTTCAACTAAAAGATCAACACACACATTTACGTAGAAAAACAATTCGATGAAACATTTAATATAAGGAGAACAATAATAATGACTTACGCCAAAAAGTCTGAGGCTATGCCAAATGCCAAGAGGAGAGGGAAAAGGAGAGAGCAGTTGACCAATGGATGATAGAGTAATAACGCAGAGATGAAAGATGAGAGAGAGTGGTCTCGGGTTCATGCCGCCGATTAGAGCCATCAATCCCGACGAGCGAAATCCGCCACTAGCGAGGTAATCGTAGCATCCCTGTCGCAATGCTTCTTTTGCTTCGTCCGTAGATGCAATTAGCACTTGCGAAAATGCATTCCCTAGTGTGTTCACCGTCGCCGACATTGGCTTCACCATATAAAATCATGTATTCATTTTTTTTAGAAATTTTGAGGTCGTAAAATAAATTGGTTTTAGGATCTCATATAGATAAGTATGTGACAACGGAGGCTCACTTTTCGAATAACATAAAATGATTTCATAACTTCTGATATTTTGTTTGTATCACCGAGGCTGGACAATGGCCGGAGAAGGCCTCGTAGAATGAGAACGTCAGACAATAAAACCATCATTCCAGAAGCGATTGCTGGATGACGCATGTTGAATGCATCTCCCAACACAATCACTCCTTTCTTCTCGCTCAATGTAGCTTTCATTCTTTTTGTTGGCATCGTTTTTATTTGTGCCCCCTCATCGATCCCTTTCAGAAATATTTTGCGGAGTTTTGGAGGTACCTAGAAAATAAGTGGAAAGAGATGTTAGATACATTTTCTGTATGTATGGCTTCGTAGACCGCTTGCAAATGTTAGAATGTGAGTATATATGACTTATCCATGTACTAGTAAGTAGTAACACCAACTTTAGTTATATATTTATATATGTTTACATTTTTTTCTTATAACTGTTCTAAGATTAATCAGCCGAGTGCGTACCTGAGGAGCCATAGTATTTCTAAAAAATGTAGCCATTTCACCATCTGCAATAGAAGGAATATTGCCTGGGAAAATCTCCGTAACACAACGAACGTCGGTGCTGCTGATTTGATACAACAAGGTGAAAGAGGGTTTAGACATTATCAACTGTAATCTTTGGGGACCTTCAAGCTGACAATTCTTTGAGATGTAACCAACTTGGTACGACAGAACCTCCGCCTATATCAAGTTATAGCACATTGATGCTTATTAATTAACTAGTTAGTACTAACTGAATAAATCAAAGTGAATAGCTTCAATTCTTTGTGATTCAAATTTATGGGAAAAATATTGAATTAGTATACACTCACAGTGTTGTCGTTAAGAGACCGGCGAAGGTTTGAATAGCAACCGTCGCATACCACAGTGAGAGGTGCAAAGGCAGTTGTTTCTTCGCCTGAACTGTTCTTGTATGTAACGCCTTTGACCACTCCTTTTTCTTCTATCAAAGACTTCACCGTCCCTTCTTCAAGTCGCACACTGGTATTTAATGGTAGGCGTGTAAATCAACGTTATAAAGAATATCATTGCTATTGTCAAGTTTAGTAGTAATCAAATTATTTAGAAGGGAATTGCAGAAATAATGTCGATTTGTTATTTCCCCTCACTTTAGGACCCATAAAAAACAACATTAGGATTAAACGAAAAAATTTCTTGTAAATTTTGGTCTTATGTCTCTCCAATAACCGACTGTAAAGGATACATTTATTTATTCTCATTATGAATTGAACATCCACTTTCTATGTGGAATTTTTAGCATACTTTTAAAAAATGGTGAGCAGAGATATACATACTTGGGGAGAGAAGAGGCCTTTTGGCGCAGTCTCTGGACAAAACGGCCATTATGAAAAGTTCGAGCAGATGGTTCATAAGAAAAGTTGTTGTTATCCTCCACCGGGAAAGATGCGACTCCTTCTTTTCCGTCCTTATAAAGTGCTACGCCGGTGGCTATCTGTGCATCTATTCCCTCCAAACAATCTATTTGCACGCACATATATATTCAATCATGAAACTAAGAAAAAATATGTCTTGCGTTTATTTATGTAGATGTAGATGAAAAGTGAAGCGGAGACAGACCTTCAAGGCCAAGCTTAGAAAGCAAGAGTCGTCCTCCAGGTTGCATAAACTCACCCATCATTCTCTCTGGTTGTCTCATGTCCCTCTCTATCACATGTACTTGACGCCCGTCCTTTGAACACAAAATCAATAATTACAAGTGTTAACTCCAACCAAAAATATTGCAATCATATTATAACTGAGCTATATACATATTGTATAAAATTGTAATTCTATCACCCATGCACAAATAGTATAAGATAATAACTAGCAAAAGTGCAATTATATTACGTACCTTAGCAAGAGCGTAGGCGAGAGCTGAGCCTCCGACACCAGCTCCGACGATGATGACATCAGCACCACCGTCTCTTCTCTCCTCCGCCGCCACATCCACCAACTTCGGCGCCTTCTTCCTCATGTTGGTGACGTAGAATATTGTCCAAGTCAGCACGAAGGCGAGAAGCGTCCATAAACATACCTGCGTAAACCCCATATCCATACCTATATTACTTTTCAATATGGTTTCTGAGATGAGTGAGCTGAGAAAGGCAAAGTAACATATTTATAGCCGCGAACGGACGTAGCATCACCACATGTGTCAAGACAAGTCAGAGTTAATAATAGAAAAAACCAAATTAATAAAACGATAAATTGGTATTCAATTTAAACCATTTTTTCCTTCAGATACAAACACATGAATTTGTCCACCTAATATTAATAAATGATGTTGTTTACTATATGGAACAAGACCACTCAAATTTTTGACATTTTTGGAACTCTTGACTGATGAATTAAAATAGTCATAGAAATTTAACAATTGCCAACTAGTCAACGTTTTTGAGTATCAGCGTAACGTACTGGTTGTTTAGGTGATAGTCTAAAAATTTCAGTCTGTTTTTTTTACAGCAAAGACTCCATTATTTTTATGCTGATACAAACAGGTGTTAATCTGATGAAAGAAGTTTTATCCTGCTTTATTTTTATTTTCAGCCTAACGTATTAAACTGGTCGTTTAATTAGGTGATAGTCTAGAAATTTCATATTATTCTTCTTTTTACGGCAAAGACTCCACTATTAGTATGCTGATTCAGGGTAGAAAGAAGTTTCATTCGACTTCAAACAAATTCTCGACCAGTTTATTTGCAGAGAAAAATCAACTTTACTTTATCTCAAGACCATATTTTTTTCTCTATTTAATAAATCCCATATATATTAATTGAGAAACATTTTAAAGAGTATACTTAATTTTTGAACTATTTACAGCAGTGCCATTTTACTGATGTGTCACCACCACACTTATTCTCTCATTATTTTAATACAAATTTCCTTTTTTGATTAGACTAATTACATTATATGGTTTTAACCATTTATTACTTTTAACTACTTCTAATATGCCCACAAAATTATGTTTTAATTTTCTGATTTTTTAAAATCGAATTTTCTGTTATGTGATGATTTATGATATAATGAAATATAATTTATACTCAATACTATTTTTTTCTTAGGCATAAAAATATGTTTACAATAAAAAAGACTTAGATTTGTGTGGAAAAATATGTTTACAATAAAAAGACTTAGATATGTGTGATTTCAATACAAAAAATTAGAAAATTTTAACAAATTAAAACGAATTTTTTTGAAATATTTACAATGGTGCCATTTTGCTGATGTGTCACCACCACACTTATTCTCCCATTTTTAGTACAAATTTTCTTTTTTCATTAGACTAATTACATTATATGTCTTTAACAATTTATTACTTTTAATATAACCAGAAAATTATGTTTTAATTTTTAGATTCTTTAAAATCGAATTTTAGGTTAGATGATTTATAATATACTTCATATTACACAATACCTTTCTTAAAAATTAATAAAACAATAGTTTTAAAAAAATATTATTTAGTAAAATATCATTTATAGACAATTTATGATATACACAATAATTTTTTTTTGCTTAGGCAGAAAATATGTTTGCAATAAAAAAGACTTCGATATGTTTGATTTTAATAAAAATAGTAAGAAAATTATAACAAATTAAAACATATTTTCTAGGTTATAATAAAAAAATACTATGATATGTGTGATTTTAATATATAAAAAATTAGACTAAAATATTTTACTATAGTTTAATTTTTAAATTTTACAAAACTAAATAAATAATAAATTATTTATCCTGCGCAGGGTGCAAGTTATCACCTAGTATAATAATAAATTGGATGACCTTGAATGAAAACGGCAACGGCGGACGAAGGGAAGAAAAATAATGGCATGTTCTAAATTTATAATCTTCCTTGAGCGGAACTATATATTACATCTCAGATCTGACGAAATAGGAAATTCAAGAAAAGAATGAACAATTCAAATTATGGCTCACAAAAAAATGACAGAAATCAAAAAAGTCTATATATTATGAAATTTCAAAATCTTGTGGATAGCAACTAAATTGATTTTTTGAAACTCTTATTGTGACCAGTATTTGCTGCTGCAAAAATAAACCAAATTAAAAATGGGAGTAAGAAATTCACGATACTCTTCTTTATCTTTTGAATTGTTCTGCTGGATTAGTCGCTCAAGACTTTTGGTCTCCAGCAGGACCCGATGAAAAAAACTGATCTCGTCATCTTACTAGATTTTTGTATCTTCATAAAAACTGATCTCGTCATCTTACTAGATTTTTCTTAATTATTTTAAGGATTTGTTCTGCCGGTTTTGTATAATAAATTAAATAATAAATAAATTTTGTATATTCTTATGATATATATAGAACAAATCCTAAACTCAACTCAGATCCTAAGTTTGAAAGCGAACATGTAGTTATAGAATCCTTTAAGTTTGACTTAAAATTCAGCAACCAAACGAACATACAATATACCTTTATTATGTTTAAGGATGATATGTCTTTATCCATCCTCTTCTTCTAGGAACAAATTCGATTGTTATAAAGCATCAACGCTTAGAAAGTAGTTTTTGCGATACGCTGCTGCGTTAGCTGGAGACAGCATTTGCCTCACCCCTTCAGCCTTGAGATGGGGACCCAACATTCTCAAAGCCAACTAGTGATTCACATCAACAAAAAATCGACAACATCATCACTAAGGTACGATTATAACCATTTACTAATTAAGAAAACCTTTCAAAAATATAATTATATAGATTTACGTTACGTAGAAGAAAAGAAAAAAACTATAAGGAGATATCTAATGGATTACCACCAAAAGTTTGAGGCTGTGCCAAATGCGAAGAGGAAAAGGAAAAGGAGAGAGCAAATGGTAAACAGAGGATATGGTCATGGCAAAAAGTTGGCGGATGAGGGAGAGTGGTCGCGGGTCCATGCCACCGAGCAGAGCCATCATCTCTGACTTGCGAAAGACGTCACCACCACTAAGGTAATCAAAGAAACCCTGTCGCATTGCCTCTTTTGCTTCGTCCGTCGATGCATCCAGCACTTGAGAAAATGCACTCCCCAATGTGTTCACCGTCGAAGACATTGGCTTCACCATTACAACATAATTAATACATAATGTTTTCTTTTACAATTTTGTTATAAGGTCATAGAGTTTGAATGCTCACCTTGCGTATTTTGTAAAAGGATTCGAGGATTTCCGAGACTTTGTTTGAATCGCTGAGGTTGTTCAATGGCTCGAGAAGACGACGTAGAATGAGAATATCAGATAGTACAACCATCATTCCGGATGCAATTACTGGATGGCGCATGTTGAATGCATCTCCCAACACAATCACTCCTTTCTTCTCGCTCAACATCGCCGACATTTTCTTTGCTGCCACCATTTTCATTTTTGCTCCCTCATTAATACCTTTTATTAATATTTCACGTAGTTTTGGGGGTATCTGCAATTAGAATGAAATTCAAGGTCTCTTAACTCTAGTTTCTATAGAGTGTAATATTTTCGGATCACACATATATATCTCTACAGTTCAACTAAAGAAATAATGTCAAATGCATAAATTTAACGTGGACGAAAATGCTTGAACTTATGTGAGTATGTATGCATAACCCATCTACGTACTAGGAGCAAAAATTTAACAAATTAATTGATCGAAGAACGAAGATCCAAAACATACTTTGTTCATTCAACTTGTCTGAAACGTACCTGAGGAGCTATAGTTTTCTTGAAAAAAGTAGCCATTTCACCGTTTGAGATAGAAGGAACATTATCAGGGAAAACCTCAGAAACACAACGAACTTCAGTGCTGCTAATTTGATACAACATGGTTACGGATGGCTTAGACATTATCAAATGCACGGTCTCGGGTTCTTCAAGCCGACAATTCTTGGAGATGTAACCAACTCCGAATGATAAAACCTCCGCCTACATAAAGTTTATTTGCGCATTAATTAATCCAACCAACTCAAAGTAAGCATCATGTCTATGTCATCAACATTTTTACTCTACTTAAAGCTAAGATCAGACTCACATTGTTGTCGATGAGAGACCGGTGAAGGTTTGAGTAGCAACCGTCGCATACTACAGTGAGAGGTGCAAAGGCTGTTGTTTCTTGGCCTGCGCTGGTCTTGTATGTAACGCCTTTGATCACTCCTTTTTCTTCTATCAAAGATTTTACCGTCCCTTCTTCAAGTCGTACACTGCCAAAAAACCATTTTTAATAATCTTATAAACCATAAAAAGATACTTGGCAGAAAATGGTGGATACAATTATTTATTTATTTTTTGTTTAAAAAATCAGAGATACGTACTTGGAGAGGGAAGAAGCCTTTTGGCGTAGTCGCTGGACAAATCGGCCATTGTGAAAAGATCGACCAGAAGCTTCATAAGGAAAGTTGTTATTCTCCACCGGAAAAGGTAAGATCGCTTCATTTCCGTCCTTATAAAGCGCTAAGCCCGTCACTTTCTGTTCATCTATTCCCTCCAAGCAATCTATATATTATTTAATATAGTTAGTATAAATCATGAAACTAAGCCAACGCGTACGCACGACGTCGTTTCTGATTCATTTACGAAGTGGAGACCAAAACCTTGAAGGCCAAGCTTAGCTAGCATGAAGCGTCCTCCAGGTTGCATAATCTCACCCATCAATCTTTCTGGTTCTCTCATGTCCCTCTCTATCACGTGAACTCTCCTCCCGTCCTGTTATGTAGGTTTTTTAATCAATCATCGATTTACAATTAGCGAGAAAATAGAGAGAATTAGGACGTAACAATTTAAGTCTAGAGTACTGATTAATTGCGTTTATGTTTAAATTTACATTTATTTTGTATTCTTTTCCAAATCAATTCAAAACTTTAAACAATTCAGAAGAAGTCCTTTTGCATTTAAAAATATATATATATTATATTATGTTTTAAAAGTATAAATTATAACAAAATAAGAGATTCACACAAATACAAAGTACGAGACTCTCTTTAGGATAAGTGAAGAGTTCGAATACTGTTCACAAACTGATAAGACAGAAGTCTAACTAGTTCTGTTCTGCTCCCTAGCTATTACGAATCTTATTATATAAAGTAGGATGCGTCAAAGTTGCTAATTCACTTGATCGTGACACGTGTCGATCCAATCGATAAGATTTTAACACGTGTCGTAGTTAATTCGTTAATAAAAAGAAAAGGAAAAAATAAATTTACTAAAAGAAAAGGAAAAATGAATAAAAGATATATACAAACTAAGAAAAAGAAAATAAAAATAAAAGGTAATTATATAAAGTAGGATGTGTCAAAGTTGCTAATTCACTTGATCGCAACACGTGTAGATTCAATCGATAAATTTACTAAAAGAAAAGGAAAAAATAAATTTATTAAAAGAAAAGGAAAAATGAATAAAGGATATATACAAACTAAGAAAAAGAAATTAAAAATAAAAGGTAATTATATAAAGTACGATGCGTCAAAGTTGCTAATTCACTTGATC